>CM035123.1:69876586-70476586 GCA_020205555.1 Panax stipuleanatus | reverse complement strand
ACGGCAAGGTGGAGACCTATAAGGCCCGACTAGTTGCAAAAGGTTTCAAACAAAGACAAGGAGTTGATTATGATGAAACATTTTCACCAGTAGCTATGCTCAAGTCCATTCGGATTTTGCTTGCGATTGCAGCTTATAACGACTATGAGATCTGGCAGATGGACGTGAAAACGGCCTTCCTCAATGGAAAACTTGAGGAGGATGTGTATATGACACAGCCAGAGGGATTTGTTTCAAAGGTTGGAATAAATCAAGTCTGTAAGCTGCAACGATCCATTTATGGATTGAAGCAAGCTTCTCGTAGATGGAACATTCGTTTTGATGAGACAATCAAAGAGTTTGATTTTATCAAAAATGACGATGAACCATGTGTGTACAAGAAGGTTAGTGGGAGCGCAGTTTCATTCCTTTTATTATATGTTGATGATATATTACTGATAGGGAATGACATTCCTATGCTACAATCAATTAAAATCTGGTTATCTAAACACTTCTCCATGAAGGACTTGGGAGAAGCATCCTATATTTTGGGGATAAAGATCTATAGAGATAGATCTAAAAGGATGCTTGGTTTATCCCAAGGAACGTACATTGATGCAATGCTAAAGAGATTTAGCATGGAAGATTCCAAAAGAGGACTCATGCCGATGAGCCATGGAATACATCTCTCCAAGAAACAGGCCCCAAAGACACCTGAGGAGAGAGACCGAATGAGTAAGATCCCTTATGCTTCTGCAATAGGATCTATCATGTACGGTATGATATGTACTAGACCGGATGTTGCTCATTCACTTAGTGTAATGAGCAGATACTAGTCGAATCCAGGAGAAGAGCACTGGAAGGCAGTGAAGAATATCCTAAAATACTTGAGAAGGACTAAGGATATTTTTCTTGTCTACGGTGGGTCTGAATTAAAACTCGAGGGCTTCACAGACTCAAGTTTTCAAACGGACCAAGATGACAGTAAATCTGTTTCGGGGTATGTTTTTACCTTGAACGGAGGCGCAGTGAGTTGGAAGAGTTCCAAGCAGCAAACAGTTGCTGATTCAGTGACAGAGGCAGAGTATATAGCTGCAAGTGAAGCTGCAAAGGAAGCTGTTTGGATGAAGAAGTTCATAACTGAACTTGGTGTGGTTCCTAGCATTGGAGAAGCAGTTCCCATTTACTGTGACAACACAGGAGCAGTTGCACAGGCTAAGGAACCGAGGTCTCATCAGAAATCTAAACACGTGTTGTAGCGATTTCATTTGATCAGGGAGATCATTGAAAGAGGAGACGTCACCTTGGAGCGTGTAGACTCTCAAGACAACATTGCAGATCCATTTACTAAAGCTTTAACACAACAGCAGTTTGATCGTCACTTAGAGAAGATGGGTATGAGATACCATGGCGATTGGCTTTAGTGCAAGTGGGAGATTGATAGTAGTGTGCATACAAGCCAATCATGTATGATGATAAAGCACGTACTTTGTAAACAATCTTATTTATTTATTAATGAAATATTCATTTATTACAGGCATTTAATTATCTACATGTTGCTGTTTTTATAATATGTAAATAACCCATAGTTTTAAGCAATGCTTTTAGAATCATGATGATGATCATGCTAATGAGATCTAAATTCTTAGAAAGTTTTAAAACTTAAATAGTTCCCAATCGTGGGATTACTAAAAAGGGGATTAGTAAATCCGGATAGATTGGTACATATGTTGCTTGCTCATTGGATGAGGATGATTGATCTCATGATCATTTGTGTGGAGACACTAAAGCAAGTATGTAGGTGCTTATTGAAGAATAAGTTCACTGAACGTGATTCGCTATGGAATACCTAATGGAGTTTTACTCGCATGTCAATAGGAATTCCTAATGTGATAGTAGTACAAGTGATCCTTGGACTTGAGATCATCATAGTATCTTGTATGTAACAAATTATACTTTGACTTATTCCTTAAGACCTTTTAAGGCATATATAGGGTATGCTTGGGTATAATGAGTTACATATGGAGATAATGAATGATCAATAAAGAATCTACCACCTCTAGTAAAAGAGGAGATATGTCCCATGTGATTCGTTAAATGACAACCCAGGAATCCTTGGCCAAGGTGAAATGAAATTAGAAAGGAGTTTTTAATTTGCATTATTTGGAGTTGTGCATTTTCTAATCGAAATACATATAATTAAATAAAATAAGACTTGACAGTAAATCCATGTCTTATATTTAATTGGGACATTGTATGGTGGAAGGATTGAATTGTATGGTAACTATTAACTCACAGGTTCTTTTATGATTAATGTTGAAATCTATATTATCTGGAAAGTCGTTGATCGCTAGGGAGGCTTATCCCTATTGTAGAATAAATATTATTTATTTAAATAAATTATTAGTTTAATTTATTTATTTAAATAAGATTAAAATTGTTTTAATTGATTTATTCACAACCGGTTTAATATGGAGAACCTAAAGGGTCACACCATAAAAGGAAGAATAATTATTTAAGAAGGTAATGACATAATCGTAATAATGCATTAAGTATAATTAATTTAATCTATGGTGATAGAATAAATTAAATAGCTTAATGTTTATTATTTAATATTTTGGAAATATTAAATATAAATTAATAAGAGGAGTCTTATTAATATTATTACAATTATTATTATTTTAATTTCTAAAGGAGTTTAGTAATTAATTTAATATTTAGTACTCTCATTTATTCCTAATAAGATTAGGAGACAAATTAATTAAATGAATTTAATTAATTATTTCCCATGTGGTGGGAAGCCTAAATTAATTAAAGGAGTTTAATTAATTAAAAGAAATCCCATGTCTAATAGGATTAGAAGGGTTGAACAATGTCTATATAAGAGAAGTCTTATAATAGATATTAGATTGATGAAATTCCAATTGTTGGAGAGTACTCCTTTTCTATAGAGGATAGAAAACTAAGGTTAAGCCAAACACCCTCCTTCTTGATAATTTCTCTTCCTTGGTGGATCACCTCTAGAGGCCAAACACTTGGGTGGCTAACGTTGATCAAAGAAAGGAATCTAACCCGGAAATTCAAGGAGATCACGAAGAACAAGGAGTTGAACTATTACCTGTGGAAGCTTCGTTCTACAAGGGTATGATTCCATAACTTCTTATTTATCGTTTTAAATTAATAATTTGCATAAAGGATGATCAGGGTAATGGTTTTGTAGAAATTTTTTAAACTCTGATATACCATGCTTCCGCTAATTTTTGCAATTTGATTGCGTCACGATTTCGTACAAACCCAACAGAGAGTTCATTAGAAGAAAGATGTGTTAGGTTTGTAAGATTCATGGGCACAATCAAATTGCATAAAATAAGCGAAAGCGTAAAAATTAGAGTTTTAAAATTTTACAAACTATATACCCAGATCATCCTTTATACACAGTTATTAATTAAACGAAATAGATGGAGATTAGATTCATATCCTCGTAGAGACTAGCTTCCTCAGGTATGAGTTCAACTCCAATTCGTTTAGCGTTCAACTTGAATCCACCGGGTTGATTCCTTCCTTTGATCAATGTTAGCCACCCAAGTGTTTGGCCTCTAGAGGTGATCCACCAAGAAAGAATAAGAATTCAAGAAGATATGTGTTTGGCTAAACCCTAGTTTCTATCTCTATAGAAAAAGTGTACTCTCCCAACTCTTGGAAATATCATTAAACCCAAATTAAAATAAGACTCCTCTTATTTATAGATGTAGGCAACCCTCCTAAAGTATCTAGGATTAGAGTTTCATATTAATTAATTAAACCCTTTTAATTAATTAGGCTTCCCAATTCTATTGGGAATAATTAAACTCTTTTAATTAATTAGCCTCCTAATCTTATTAGGAATATATATGAGAGAGAGTATCTTATTAATTAATTTCCAAACTCCTTTAGAAATTAAATAATAATAATAATAATAATAATAATAATAGTAAGACTTCTCTTATTAATTTATATTTAATATTTCCAAAATATTAAATAATAAATATTAAGCTATTTAATTTATTCTATCATCATAGATTAAATTAAATATACTTAACTTATTATTACGATTATGCCATTTGCTTCTTTAATAAATATTCTTCCTTTTATGGTGTGACCCTTTAGGTTCTCCATATTAAACCGGTTGTGAATAAATCAATTTGAACAATTCTAATCTTATTTAAATAAATAAATAAAATTAATAATTTATTTAAATAAATAACATTTATTCTACAATAAGGATAAGCCTCCTTAGCGAACAACGACTTTCCAGATAATATATATTTCAACATTAATCATAAAAGAACCTTTGAGTAAATAGTTACCGTACAATTCAATCATTCCACCATACAATGTCCCAATTAAATATAAGACATTGAATTACTGTCAAATCTTATTTTATTTAATTATATGTATTTCGATCCTTAAATGCGCAACTCCAAATAATGCAATTAGAAAATCCTTTCTAATTTCATTTCATTTTGGCCAAGAATTCCTGGGTTGTCATTTATCGAATCACATAGGACATATCTCTTGTTTTACTAGAAGTGTTAGATTCATTATTGATCATTCATTATCTCCATATATAACTTATTACACCCAATCATACCTTTTGATATACCCTAAGGGTCTTAAAGGACATATCAAAGTATAACTTATCATACACAAGATACTATGATGATCTCAAGTCTAAGGATCACTTGCACTACTATCACTTCATGAATTCCTATTGACAGACAAGTAAAACTCCATTAGGTATTCCTTAGCGAGCCACGTTCAGTGAACTTATTAGTAAGCACCTATCTACTTGCTTTAGTGTCTCCACACAAATGATCATGAGATCAATCATCCTCATCCAATGAGCAAGCAATATATTTACAAATCTATCCGGATTAACTAATATGACAATCCCGAATTTTTAAGAATTAATAAATGAGAATTTAATAAATAAAATTCTTATTATGAGATATTTCGAGTTTGAGTATGTGTATATGTGTCATATATTGTGAAATATGTGATTTGGTGTGAAGAAAATTTTATATATTAATTTTAATATTTATTGAATTAAAATAAATATTTTAATTGATTTATTTATTGAGTTAAATAAATAAATTATGTGGGTTATGGAGTAATTTAATTAAGTATAATATATTAATTAAATAAATATTTAATATTTAATTTAATTAATATATGATAATTTTATGTTATAGTTCTAATTTAATTGGGATAATTAAATTATATAAAGTTATGTGATAATTGTTACATGAAATTATAATTAGGGAGTAATTATAATTGTTATGTGATAATTTTTATATGATTAATTGATGTTAACTTTTAATTAATTAAATTAGAATGGTAAGATTTAATTAATTAAAGTATAACATTAAAAATATGTGTTAAAGAATTTATTAAAAGAGCTAAAAGAGTTTTTTAAAACCGTTTTCTCAAACAAGGCCCTTGCATCGTTTTAAATTAGTTTTTCCAAACGGGGCCTTAACTTCTAAAAACCTGTTTTTAAAATAAAGTTATTTTGCCAAACAAGCCTTAAGATTTTTTAAATTTCAAATGTGTAACCTATGTATTAAGTGCAATTATTGTATTTATTAGGGTCATTATGTATTATAAGTTATACACTTTATATTTATGTTTTATACTTATAATATATGTAAGTTATATTATATGTATATACGTTAGTAGAATAATAAAAGTGTTAGTCAGTTAAAACAAAGAAGAGAAATACAGAGAAAAGTTAGAGAGAAAGAAAAGAGGAAGAAGAGGGAAGAGAAGTTTGAGAAAATCAACAATTAACATCATCCTCTTCATTTTAATAAGCAAAAGAAGGGTATAATTCTTAGCTTATTAGTTTTAAAAATATGGTTGATGTTCTTCGTGTTAAGTTCTCTGTATATATATATATATATATATATATATATATATATATATATATATATATATATATATATATATATTGTGTTCATAAAATTGTTTAAATATAAATTGTATGATGGTTTTAAGTTTGTTAATTCATGTATACATGATAAACATGAAGAATTCATGTTCATCAAAAGTTACAGTGAAATAAGTTTTTGTTAGTTGATTTTTTATAAATCAAAATTTGTGTTTGATTGATAATCATTGGGTGAATTGATGTTAGATAATGATAACATGTTTATAAACGGATTCAATATGATTTAAATTATGTGTTTTGATTGAGGAATAAACTTACAGTGTTCAATTTTATCAAGAACACTGAAAAATAGTTTTTATCCAAATTTTTCAAAATTAAAAGTGTTGATTATGTGTTTTGATGATTAAATATGTTAAAACCTGTTAGAAACTTAAAATTTATGTTTTCTATAAAGTTGATATGAATTGTGTTGACTGAAATCGGAATTTGGTGTGGAGAAATAAGCTAAATTAGTTTTTTCTTTGCACAGTTCGCGAACCAGTCTACGTTCGGTGCAGGGGGCCCGCCCCGGGGGGCTATCAAGACAAAAACCCTCGCCCCGGCGGGGGGGGGGGGGGGGGTGCAGAAGAGATATTTTTTATTTGTTTTGTGTACTTTTGTTTAAAATCATGAAAAACTAAATTTATGTAATAAACTTGATGACATATTAGCTAGATATACCTTAAAATGCTAAATAATAGTAATGAATTATGTTAATAAAATATAATTATAATTTGAATAATTATAATTACAGTAAAGGTTTAATTTCAATTATAATTTGTTATATTATAATGAATATAGTTTGATTAATTATAATCAAAGTAAATATTTAATTTAAATTATAATTTGTTTAATTATAATTTAATTAATATAAAATGCAATTATAATTTGATTAATTATAATTGAAGAGAATGTGTAATTTAAATTATAATTTGTTTAAATTATAATTAATATGAGTACGTAATTATTAGTTGATTAATTATGTGAAAATGTAATATGATTATTGTGATGTGATTAATTATGTGATAATTAATTATTAACTTAATAATTAAAGAAGAATGAGTTAACCTAAATGGGTTAACTAATTATGAGAATTAGATATGTGATAATTAATTTATATTATTAATTATACATATAATTTGACAGCGTGTGTTAAACAAATAAATGGGAGAGAATTATGAAATATAAAGTAGAATTTACTTAAACGATTGCTAAGCGTTGCTATATGACTAATAGTTGATGTGTATAGTAATACGTTGTGTAGGATTCATGAAGTGCAGATTATTATAAGCTATTTTTCGTTAATTGATAATATACGAGCCATGCAAGTTTTTTTGTTCCTATTTACTATGTGAACTTGATGACGAATTATTTTAAATTGTATTTCAAAGAGCATGATATGTTATATATGTTGTAAGTATGAAATGATAAAGTCAATTTATGACTTCATTGATTGAGTAAAGAATGTTGATTGAGTAAGGAACTCAATCTTTATACTTGTTATATGAATTAAAGCATGCATGATATGTTAGTCTAACGATTATGATGTATAAGATGAGCATGTTATTTATGTGTTATGTGATGCATGAAAGCTGTTAGATCTTGCTGAGCTGTCGAGTTCACTCTTGCAAATAACTATTTTTGCAGGTCATGGTTTCAAGGTAATGATACGTGCTATTTGAATTATAGAGATCAATATTCAAGAAGATTACTTATGTTAGATGAGAAATGCATTTAATATTTTGATTGTAACATAATTGTTGAGTTGTAAAGTTGAGCTATTCGATGTATAGTGGATATTGCTTTGCGATGTAAGATTTTATATAGTAACTTCGATGTAGCGATTCATGTAATAAATTTGAATCAAAGATATGTTATGTAAAAGTTGAGATTCAGGACAATAAAGAAAGAAATATATAAAAGTTTTAATTATTCCGCATTTTTAGTGATTGTATCATCGAATAATGATGTAAAGTTAGAAGTTCGATGTATTGTTAACAACCAAGATTGAGAGTCGAATTGTATGAATTTTGGGGTCGTTACAGTTGGTATCAGAGCTGATAGGTTATACACCTTAGGTAAGAGTACCTTAGGCTATGACCTTAAATTATAAGAAGTTAAGTTTAAGTTACGTATGTTAAAAAGGTGATTCTTTTCACATACGTAGAAGTATAAGATGAGTTAAGTCCTAGAAATATTACAAGAAGAAGATGAGAATGACGAGGAATAAAACTCGAATAAAAATATTGAGTAACATGAATGAAATTAGAAATTCTTATAAGGAAGAGTTAATAAATAAACAAGAAGATTCAGAGAAGAATTTTGAAGAGATATAAAGATAAGAATCAGGAGTTACCTAACTCTAATAATCAAAATGACGAATAACGATGAATAGACAAAGTCTATAAGATTAAAGCATAAATGAAATCATGATATAACATGATGATAGGTAAAGATATGAAGATTGTAAAACAAAATTATGACACCCCCAAATCCGGGTACTTCACTTCCACATGATTTGGTGTTCACTTTCTAACTATAACAAACATCTACCCAATATATCTCAAAATAAATTACAACCTTCTCAATCCCAAGGTTACTCTAACCTTGAAATAAATAATAAAGTGCGAAATAAAAATATGACATAAAAGTCTTATTACAATCATTTCAAAATAATTAAACAATTCTTCACCTGCTTTGCTTTCCCTTGCCCTTACTTGTAGACGGAGCATCAGCGTTATCAACCTTAACAGAAATTATTATTTAATGCAAGAGTGAGCAAACAACAGCTCACTGGAGTTTAACAATAATAAATATATGAAAGGATATCTTTAAATGAATCTGAATAATATGATTCGCTTCAACAATAAATAATTGAATAATAATTCTTTCATCGCAACTACAATTCGAAAATAATTTTTTTTGAGGGTTATAAGACCATTGAACTCTTGTCCTAGGTTATAAATATTTCTATTTAAACCTTTAACAGCCAATAAGACAATGGACCTTAACTCGTACTTAGGGGGATCAGCCCTTCGTACCATGTATTGTGCACAAACATCTTAACGCTATGCGTAGTAACCTCCCCTAGTAAATAGGATTGTTCATCTCAGTAATTTGAATTCAAGTCCGCACCAAAGAAAGTTTGGTTTGGATAAGCATACAAGGGTAATTTAAAATTCACGTTCATCAATTAAGGATTAGTTGAATTGACTTTCAATAATTCATAAATAAAAGAATTATGAATTAACATATGCTTTAGAAGTAAACTTAACGCATTTAAAATAATAACTGGATCTTACTTGAACAATAAGTCAAAATCATTTTAATTAAATAAACAATTATCCAATACAGAAATGGAAAGGACAGTCTCAACAATGAATATATGAACTCAAAGAAATTGTATAGAATTAACAAGTTTAGGGTTAGAAGACTTGCATAAAATTAATACAAGATCAGGGTTTAGAAAACTTGCATAAAATTAATATAAGATCAGAGTTTAGAAAACTTGCCTTACGCGCAAACTATTTAACTCAACCACGTATTTTAACACTTCCTACATACATACATATTCAATCACAATAACCTAAATTAGTTAACACGTAACTAATTCACATAAGTGGTTAACCCTCATGGTTAACTCACTCTAATAAAATAAATAATAATAATCAACTATCACATAGTTAATTACATCACATCCGTAGTCACATAATTAAATTAATTATGTATTTACCTAAACTATAATTTAAACACTTAATCTAATTATAATTACTTAAATTATAATTACCTTTTAAATTATAAACAAATTATAATTTATAATCAATTAAACTATATCATGCATTATAATTACACAAATTATAATTAATCATGTAATTATCAATTTATAATCCATAATTAAATATGCATTAAATTATAATTATAATTTCAATTAACATTTAATTGTTTAAAATAAATCAACTAATATCATACTTTAAATTAAACACTTACTTTTAATTATAAATAATCAATTTATAATTAAGTAACTCATAGTACAATTAAACAATTATAATTTATAATTTAAGTACCATATTAAATTTTCAAAACTTTCTTTTTTCTCAAATTATGAGATTATCAACTTCATAGTAGCAACATGCTATAGCCACTGAATTCATGCTCATTATCATAACCAATTTAACATAAGCTATCCAATAAAACTGCACAAATAAACGAAACTTACTACCTCTGCACAGCCAGCGGCGTAGTTGCGCAGCCACAGGCCTTGGCACCGGCGCAGCTGCGCAGGTGCTTAATCTATGAAAGGCAGCCGGCGCAGCTGCGCTGCTTCTGGCTGTGTTACCGGCACAGCTGCGCAGGAACACGGACAGAGGCAGACACCAACTACTACCTGTTTCACCGATTAACCTATACAAGCCAACAAACGGAAAAATACAGCAACACAGACACTGTAAATCATACATATGCCTTAATACTCATGCTATATATATTACCAATCACTGAATTTGTCCAAATAATGAAAATTAAAGGTTTTAAAAACTCAATTTTGACATTTTCATAAAAACTCATATATTTTCCAAAACCATTCACTGTAGCTCAATTTCTCAAGCAATTCCACTTTATATACATATATTATTTCTGTTATAGCAGCTAGTAACATGAACAACTACCAATTTGCACAATTCACACATATAATTCATAAATTTCTATTCTAAAATCAACCAAATACATGAAATTCCATAAGAACACTATTTTCACATATAAAACTTATTTTTATAGTACTTTGATTTTTAAAACAAATCATTCATAGCACACATGTAATGGATTACAACATCCCTTAATTCATATAACATGTAATTAACAAATTCATCAATTACAATCCCAATTATTTACCAAAACTCAAGAATACAAGAAACTAATAAACAAGAGGTGAATTATTACCTTAATCCTTGATTAAGCTTTACTAGAGGGTAAGAATAGCTCTGATAATCTTCTTTTAGTTCTCAGAATTCCAACTCCTCTCAACCTTCTTTGTTAAGAAAAAAATCACAGAGTGTCTCTTCTCTGTACTTTCTTCTTCTCCTTTCTTAGTTTTAGACTAACTTTTCTAACGTAATATAACTTAGCGTAATATACATATAATCTTATAACAGTTATATTACTTAATACGTAATAATTAGTAATTTAAAATTTGTCAGTTATAAGAATTCAAAAGCCATAAGGCTCTGTTTGGGTAAAACCCTTTATAAAAACATATTTTTGTAACTAAGGCCCCGTTTGGTAGAAATAGGTTTAAAACAAATACAAGGGCCTTGTTTGGCAAACCCTTTATTTAAAAATAGATTATTAGCTAAGGCCTTATTTGAAAAATAGATTTAAAATCCTTTTTCTTTTATTTTAACAAATTATTTTAACACATACTTTAATGTCATATTTTAATCAATTAAATATTAAACAACTAATTTAATCAATTAAAATCTAACATCAATTAATCACATAAAATTGCCACATAATTATAATTACTCGCTAATTATAATTTATGTAACACTTCATCACATATTTCATCTAATTCAATTATCTCAATTAAATTAGAATTATAATATAAAATTAATATATATTAATTAAATAAATATTAAACATTCATTTAATTAATATATAACACTTAATTAATTCACTCCATAAATCACATAATTTATTTATTTAACTCAATAAATAATTCACATAAAATATTTATTTAACTCAATAAATATTAAAATTAAATATAAAATCTCAATCGTTACAATCTTCTCTCCTTAAAAAGATTTTGTATCCAGAATCACACATAAAAAAATTCTCGTCTATTACATTCTTCCCCCCTTAAAAGAATTCTGTCTCCAGAATCGGTACATAAGGGGTTACACAAAATTAATCAAATAAATGCGGATAAGATTTCATCATAACATCTTCGAGTTTCCACGTAGTTTCTTCAGCACTGTGGTTTCTCCAGATTACCTTAACAGAAGGTATCACTTTATTCCTAAGTACTTGTTCCTTTCTATCAACTATTTGAACAGGCATTTCTTCATATGTTAAGTCCTTATCAAATTGTAAAGGTTCATATTCTATTACATGTTTATAATCATGCTTGTAGGTCTTAACACAGAAATATGGAAGACATTATGTATATTCTCGAGCTCCAGAGGTAATGCAATCTCATAAGCTACCTCGCCAACTTTTCGCAACACCTAAAAAGGTCCAATAAATCTGGGACTCAGCTTTCCCTTCTTACCAAATCGAATCGTCCCCTTCCAGAGAGATACTTTCAGGAACACGAAACTTCCTGGTAAGAATTCTCAGTTTTGTCGATGAAGATCAGCATACTTCTTTTGTCTGTCTTAAGCAGCAACCAATCTCGTTTTGATCAGCTTCACAATTTCGGCAGTTTGTTGTACCAATTCTGGTCCCAATAATTGACGTTCACCGACTTCATCCCAAGACAAAGGAGTTCTACATTTTCTGCCGTATAACGCTTCGTAAGGCGGCATGCCAATACTCGCATGATGACTATTGTTGTAGGCGAACTCCACCAACGGTAGATGATCCTCCCAGCTTTCTTTGAAGTCCATCACACAAGCTCTCAGCATATCTTCAAGCGTCTGAATCGTTCTCTCGCTCTGTCCATCAGTCTGAGGATGATACGCTGTACTCATTCGCAATTGCATTCCCGGACATTCTTGCAATCGCTTCCAGAAATTAGACGTAAAACGTGGATCTCTGTTGGACACAATTGACACCGGAACACCATGTCTAGAAATGATTTCCTTCACGTCTAGCTTCGCTAGCTTATCCAGGTTGTACTTAACGCTGATCGGCAAAAAGTGGGCTGACTTCGTCAGTCGATCCACTATAACCCATATCGCATCAAATCCCTTCTGAGTCGCTAGAAGACCTACCACGAAATCCATCGTGATGTGCTCCCACTTCCACTCTGGAATTTCTAACGGTTGTAGCAATTCGCTAGGTCTCTGGTGTTCTGCTTTTACTTTCTGACACGTCAAGCACTTCGCAACGCATTCCGCAACGTCCCTCTTCATATTCGGCCACCAAAAATGATGCCTAAGATCCTGGTACATCTTCGTACTCCCAAGGTGAATAGAATATCTAGAACTATGAGCTTCACTCAGAATCTCCTCTTTGACCTCAGGTACTGGCGGTACCCAGATTCTACCTTCAAACCGTAACAGACCTTCATTATCGATCTTGAACTTGAACTCTTCGCCATCGATTATCCTCCTCTAAATCTTCTTGCATTCTTCATCATGAAGTTGTGCTTCTTTCACTTTGTCTACTAGAGTAGAACCAGTGGTTACCCAATTCCTTCGGAAGCTTCACCTCTAACTCCAATCTAGCCATCTGTTCTATTAATCGATTCTGATTAGTTAACACATTCAGTTTCTCCCGACCTTTCCTGCTCAAAGCATCGGCGACAACGTTAGCTTTACCCGGATGGTAAAGTATCTCGCAATCGTAGTCTTTAATCAGTTCCAACCATATTCTTTGGCGAATGTTCAAATCCTTCTGGGTAAATATATACTTCAGACTTTTGTGATCTGTGTATATTTCACACTTTTCTCCATATAAGTAGTGCCTCCAAATCTTTAGGGCAAACACTACTGCCGCCAATTCTAGATCATGGGTCGGATACCCCTTCTCATAATCCTTTAGCTGACGTGACGCATAGGCAATGACTTTGCCGCTCTGCATCAACACACAACCTAATCCTTTATATGAGGCATCGCTATATACTACGAAATTCCCCGAACTATCCGGTAACGACAAAACAGGCACAGTACTCAGCCTCTTCTTCAACTCCTGAAAACTCTCCTCACACTTCTCCGTCCAAACAAACTTAACTATTTTATGATTCAAATTCGTCAACGGAGTTGCGATTCTAGAAAAGTCTTGGATAAATCTTTGGTAATAACCAGCCAATCCCAAGAAACTCCTCACTTCGGACGGCGTCTTCGGCTGTTCCTAACTCATTACGGCCTCAACCTTCGATGGATCCACCGAAATACCATCTTTGTCGATTACGTGGCCAAGAAATTGCACACGTTCCAACTAAAATTTGCATTTCTAGAATTTAGCATAAAACTTCTCTCGTCTCAGGGCTTTTAAGGTTAGTCGTAAGTGTTCGGCATGTTCCTCCTTGATCTTGGAATAAACCAGGATGTCATCTATGAACACTACCACGAACTTGTCCAGAAATGGCTTGAACACCCTGTTCATTAAGTCCATAAATGCAGCTGGGGCATTCGTGAGACCAAATGACATCACCAAGAACTCGTAATGACCATATCGAGTCCTAAAAGCCATTTTAGGTATATCTTCCTTCCTCACCTTCAATTGATGATACCCGCTTCTCAAATCAATTTTTGAGAAGTACTTCGCACCCTTCAACTGATCAAACAAGTCATCGATCCTAGGTAAAGGATACCTATTCTTGATCGTAACTTTATTCAACTCCCTATAATCAATGCAAAGACGCATCGATCCATCCTTCTTCTTCACGAATAAAACAGGCGCTCCCCACAGTGAAATGCTTAGTTGAATATACTTCTTGTCTAGTAATTCTTGTAGTTGAACCATCAGTTCCTTCATCTCAACTGGAGCCATTCTGTACGGAGCCTTTGAAATCAGAGCAGTTCTCGGCGCTAGATCGATCACGAACCCTGTCTCCCTATCTGGCGAAAGTCCTGGCAAATCGCTCGGAAAAACTTCCACAAACTCCTTAACTACCGATATCTCCTCCACCTTCGGGCTTTCGTTACGCGTATCTACTATGTAGGCTAGATATCCCACACAGCCTTGCATTAGAAGTTTCTTGGCTTGCATAACCGTCAGAAAACTCGCTTGTCTAGGCAATTTTCTACCATAGAACACTAACTTCGACGGAGTCGTAAGGTTTACCGACTTCTTCTGACAGTCGATTATCGCCCCATAGTTGAACAACCAGTCCATACCCAGTATGACATCGAATTTCCCAAGTTTAATCGAAATCAAATCTACTCTAAGCTCTTGACCCTTAATGTCCAGTCTACAATTCTTATAAACTCTCCTAACAGGAATAACTTCCCTATTCGCAATCTCTATGTTCAAGGGGTAAACTAACTCTTCTACAGGTAAGTCTAGGATTTTAGCAAAATCATCAGATATGAATGAACAAGTAGCACTCGAATCAAATAATACATATGCATTTATACTATTAACCGGAATAATACCTGACACCATGTCTTTTGATTGCACAGCATCCTGCACCATCATATTGAATGTCCGTGCAGTGGGTTAAACAGCTTGCAATGGTGCAGCAATAGTAACGGTACTGCCGCTTCCATTCCCTCCGCTCCCTGTTGACCCTGCCGTTAGCTTCTTAGGGTAGTTACGAGCCATGTGATCTTTGGATCTATATGTAAAGCAAGCTCCCTTCTTCGGGTTTGGGCAATTAGGCGCGATGTGGCCTTCCTGACCACAGTTGAAGCACACCCGCTTCCCTTTCATGCACACGCCAGTGTGATTCTTACCGCATGTAGCACATTCTTCGAACTTCCTCTTCTGCTGGCTTCCTTGCTGACTCATAGCAGAGGTGTTGTCATTCCATTTCCTCTTCTGGTTCACAGCGCTGCTACCCCCAATCTTGGTTTCTACCTCATTCTTATTCTTCTTCTTATCTTGGTTGAACTTCGTCACCACTTCGCTTCCTCCTTCAGCGAGTATGGCTTTCTCCAACACAGCTGCAAATGTGTTCAGCTGAAACATGGAAACTTTGCTGTAGGGCCAGGGCTTCAGTCCTCGCTCAAACCTTCTCGCTTTCCTAGCGTCAGTGCTGACCTGGTATGTAGCGAACCTGGCCAACTCGTTGAACTTAGCGGCATACTCGGACACCGTCATCCCTCCCTGCTTAAGCTCTAGGAACTGGACCTCCATCTGGTCTTGGGAACTCGCTGGAAAGTACATTTCGTAGAACATTTCCTTGAAACATTCCCACGTGATGACTCCTTCTCCCTCTCAGGTCTTGTTAGCCTGCCACCAAAAACTAGCATCCGACTTCAACATGAAAGCCGCGAATGCTGTCTTCTGGTCTTCCCCTACCCTAGCCACGTCAAATACTTTCTCCATTTCCATAACCCATGTCTGAGCTTCGATAGGGTTAGTCGATCCTTTAAACTCAGGCGGTCCTACTGCCTTGAATTCCTTGAACGTAGTACCCTGCACTTGCGGCTGATTCGCAAGAGCTCCTGTCAACAGGTTCACCAACTACTGAACCGAGTTGGGATTCGTCCCATCGTTATTGTTGTTGTTCGTCGAACCCTCGGGGTTTTGACTTGTTATTCTTCTTCTAGGAGGCATTTTCTGTTAAGAAAATATTATTATTAGACCCTTTATTCAATTTTTTTTTCAAGTTCATACTTAAATGTTCGAATAACTTAGTTCACATAGAACACATAGCACATCAATAAACTTCTTTTATTCATTAGTCGTAGTTTAAAAACATCAACCAGATAGCATTTCTGTCATTTACATCATCTTTCCTGAACTGGAAAAGTTACAGGATTACATTATTAACTTATCCCATTCTTATCTCCAATTATGGGATTTACTTTATTTACTACAAAAAGCAACACATAAACAAAAGCTCTACTACTACTGCTACTGCTGCTGCTACTGCTGCTACTGCCACTGCCTAGGCATATTAATACGTCGCACAGCCTCTCTGCGTTCCTCTTCTATTACTCGAAATGCCGTTCTTCGGTCCACCACATACCACGGTAAACCTTGGAACTGAGCTGAGTAGTAGAAAACACGGTCCTAAGCTCTTTCTATCACTGTATGAAAAGCATACTCTGTTTCCCTCAGCTTGACCCTCTTGGCTTCAGCTTCACCTTCAGCTCGATCGGCTCGTTGATTAGCTCTCAAGCTTGACTCTTCAGCTCTGGCACGCTTCCTCGACTCCTCCTAGATGTCTTGCTTCAGCTTTTCCAGTTCAAATCGAGCAGCATCTCTATCAACCTCTATATGTATCAGGTTCCACTGTGCATCTCCTAGGTCACTTGCCATTTCTTCGATCGTCTCGTCTCGCTGCTGAATGGTTTCTTCGAGCTCTCCGACTCGACCATGAAGCTCCACGTTGCTATCGTAGACTGCCTCGTACATCTCAACACTAGTAGAGTGAGGTGGGAATTCCTCTTCGGGATCCTCTTCGGGATCCTCTTCCTTCTCCTCCTCCTCTTCAGACTCGTCCTCGTCCTCTTCTTCTGGAATAGGTGTCAGCTCACGCTCCCGACCAGCTACGGTGATCACTGGAGATGGCTCTCTCCTAACTAGCTGCTCCCAGACAATATGTATATCACGGGGCTTCTCCTCTCTAGGCATCTGAGGTACATCCTCTCTAGCCTGACTAGGTTCTCCAACGTTCGACATCCTGACAAAAGAATTTTAATGTTCATTATTACATGATAACGAATCGTCACTCTTCGAATACTAAAATGTAAACACATAGCACATAAGGTAGTTTATTATCTTTAACTATCACACCTATCTTTTCGATATTACCTATAAGGCTACTACCTAAGGTTTTTCCCCACCTAAGATTTCATAACCTATAGCTTTGGTACCAACCTGTGACACCCCCAAATCCGGGTACTTCACTTCCATATGATTTGGTGTTCACTTTCTAACTATAACAAACATCTACCCAATATATCTCAAAATAAATTACAACATTCTCAAAAATCAATCCCAGGGTTACTCTAACATTGACATAAATAATAAAGTGCGGAATAAAAACATGACATAAAAGTCTTATTACAATCATTTCAAAATAATTAAACAATTCTTCACTTGCTTTGCTTTCCCTTGCCCTTACTTGTAGACGGAGCATCAACGTTATCACCCTTAACTGAAATTATTATTTAATGCAAGAGTGAGCAAACAACAGCTCACTGGAGTTTAACATTAATAAATACATGAACGGATATCTTTACATGAATCTGAATAATATGATTCGCTTCAACAATAAAGAATTGAATAATAATTCTTTCATCGCAACTACAATTCGAAAATAGAATTTTTCTGAGGGTCATAAGACCTTTGAACTCTTGTCCTAGGTTATAAATATTTCTATTTAAACCTTTAACAGTCAATAAGACTATGGACCTTAACTCGTACTTAGGGGGATCAACCCTTCGTACCATGTATTGTGCACAAACATCTTAACGCTATGCGTAGTAACCTCCCCTAGTAAATAGAATTGTTCATCTCAGTAATTTGAATTCAAGTCCGCACCAAAGAAAGTTTGGTTTGGATAAGCTTACAAGGGTAATTTAAAATTCACGTTCATCAACTAAGGATTAGTTGAATCGACTTTCAATAATTCATAGATAAAAGAATTATGAATTAACATATGCTTTAGAAGTAAACTTAAAGCATTTAAAATAATAACTGGATCTTACTTGAACAATAAGTCAAGATCATTTCAATTAAATAAACAATTGTCCAATACAGAAATAGAAAGGACAGTCTCAACAATGAATATATGAACTCAAAGAAATTGTATAGAATTAACAAGTTTAGGGTTAGAAGACTTGCATAAAATTAATACAAGATCAGGGTTTAGAAAACTTGCATAAAATTAATATAAGATCAGGGTTTAGAAAACTTGCCTTACGCGCAAACTATTTAACTCAACCACGTACTTTAACACTTCCTACATACATACATATTCAATCACAATAACCTAAATTAGTTAACACGTAACTAATTCACATAAGTGGTTAACCCTCATGGTTAACTCACTCTAATAAAATAAATAATAATAATCAACTATCACATAGTTAATTACATCACATCCGTAGTCACATAATTAAATTAATTATGTATTTAGCTAAATTATAATTTAAATACTTAATCTAATTATAATTACTTAAATTATAATTACCTTTTAAATTATAAACAAATTATAATTTATAATCAATTAAACTATATCATGCATTATAATTACACAAATTATAATTAATCATATAATTATCAATTTATAATCTATAATTAAACATGCATTAAATTATAATTATAATTTCAATTAACATTTAATTATTTAAAATAAATCAACTAATATCATACTTTAAATTAAACACTTACTTTTAATTATAAATAATCAATTTATAATTAAGTAACTCATAGTACAATTAAACAATTATAATTTATAATTTAAGTACTATATTAAATTTTCAAAACTTCCTTTTTTCTCAAATTATGAGATTATCAACTTCATAGTAGCAACATGTTATAGCCACTGAATTCATGCTCATTATCATAACCAATTTAACATAAGCTATCCAATAAAACTGCGCAAACAAACGAAACTTACTGCCTCTGCACAGCCAGCGGCGCAGCTGCGCAGCCACAGGCCTTGGCACCGGCGCAGCTGCGCAGGTGCTTAATCTATGAAAGGTAGCCGGCGCAGCTGCGCTGCTTCTGGCTGTGTTACCGGCGCAGCTGCGCAGGAACACGGACAGAGGCAAACAACAACGGCAACCTGTTTCACCGATTAACCCATACAAGCCAACAAACGGAAAAATATAGCAACACAGACACTGTAAATCATACCTATGCTTAATACTCATGCTATATATACTACCAATCACTGAATTTGTCCAAATAATGAAAACCAAAGGTTTTAAAACTCAATTTTGACATTTTCACAAAAACTCATATATTTTCCAAAACCATTCACTGTAACTCAATTTCTCAAGCAATTTCACTTTATATACATACATTATTTCTGTTATAGCAGCTAGTAACATGAACAACTACCAATTTGCACAATTCACACATATAATTCATAAATTTCTACTCTAAAATCAACCAAATACATGAAATTCCATAAGAACACTATTTTCACATATAAAACTTATTTTTATAGTACTTTGATTTTTAAAACAAATCATTCATAGCACACATGTAATGGATTACAACATCCCTTAATTCATATAACATGTAATTAACAAATTCATCAATTACAATCCCAATTATTTACCAAAACTCAAGAATACAAGAAACTAATAAACAAGAGGTGAATTATTACCTTAATCCTTGATTAAGCTTTACTAGAGGGTAAGAATAGCTCTGATAATCTTTCTTTGGTTCTCAGAATTCCAACTCCTCTCAACCTTCTTTGTTAAGAAAAAAAATCACAGAGTGTCTCTTCTCTGTACTTTCTTCTCCTCCTTTCTTAGTTTTAGACTAACTTTTCTAACGTAATATAACTTAGCATAATATACATATAATCTTATAACAGTTATATTACTTAATACGTAATAATTAGTAATTTAAAATTTGTCAGTTATAAGAATTCAAAAGTCATAAGGCTCTGTTTGGGTAAAACCCTTTATAAAAACATATTTTTGTAACTAAGGCCCCGTTTGGTAGAAATAGGTTTAAAATAAATACAAGGGCCTTGTTTGGCAAACCCTTTATTTAAAAATAGATTATTAGCTAAGGCCTTGTTTGGAAAATAGATTTAAAATTCTTTTTCTTTTATTTTAACAAATTATTTTAACACATACTTTAATATCATATTTTAATCAATTAAATATTAAACAACTAATTTAATCAATTAAAATCTAACATCAATTAATCACATAAAATTGCCACATAATTATAATTACTCGCTAATTATAATTTATGTAACACTTCATCACATATTTCATCTAATTCAATTATCTCAATTAAATTAGAACTATAATATAAAATTAATATACATTAATTAAATAAATATTAAATATTCATTTAATTAATATATAACACTTAATTAATTTACTCCATAAATCACATAATTTATTTATTTAACTCAATAAATAATTCACATAAAATATTTATTTAACTCAATAAATATTAAAATTAAATATAAAATCTCAATCGTTACAAAAACGATCATGAGATAAGAAAAGAATCATAAGGGAGATGATTATAGAATAAGATCACGGCGTGATCTTTTAAAGTTGTAAAAAACAGATGGTCTGTAATGATTGAATAGTTATAGTTTGATGCTATAACGAGAATGTACTATGATATAATACGAGATAAAATCACGAGGAGTTATAAATGATGAGATATAGAAAATCTGTATCAAGCAAAGAACAAGTTATGAGCAATATAGAGTTAAGTGGGATTTCAACTGAGAACTCATGTGGTGGCTGAGTTATACAAACCTTTGTATGGGCAGGGGTTTTGTGCTTACACTTGGTTTATCACAGAGGTAATCATTGAAATGTGGTGTCGCGCTATCGATATATATATGGTGAGAAGGTGATTCTTCTCCCATGTTTATAGTTGACAGTTAGAGGTGATATTAAGATTAGATTAGATGATATTAAGGTTAGGTTCGAGTTCTTAAAACTCATACTTATGGTGAGTTCGTGACTCATAATTATATGTATGTTTTTGAACCCCTAAGCGTATGGACAGTCCCTGATCAGTTCTTGGACTATGTATTGCTAGGACAAGTTCCTAAACTCGTATTATTGTGACAAGTTCTTGAACTTCCAAATTGTGATAAGTTTGATGAACTATACTGGGTATAGAAAGGTTATGGTATAGAAAGCATTGATGATGCTGAGGATTGATAGAATGATTAAGTAATGAAGCGGTGGGGTAGAGATTAATATTTATTGGATATTCTAAATCTTCTAGCTATGCTAGATTTTTGAAATTTATTGACTTCATGCTGATGTTGGACTTTTGTTTTTCTTGAAAAACATTGGATCAAATGATTGAACCAATGGATTTTTAAAGTAGTGCTATTATTCACATGTCTATGTTAATTACTTCAGCTAGACAAAAATGATTTGAAATTTCCAAAATATATTTTATATATTCTATGCATCATTTGATATGATGTAGGAATAATAATCGAGGAAGTCATCAATGCGGTTAAACCTAGTGTTGGATGTGATCGTAGGATCGTCAGCCCACTATGGTATGGTGTAGTATGACGACGTCATGTAATGACGAAATCATCAACATACCATTACTACAGTATGGTATCAGGATATTATAAAAAGATTTATTTATTTTTAGTTTCCTTAATAAATTTTTTATTGAGTTGGTTAAATATATATATATATATATATATATTTTGATTGATGTCCGAATTGTTGCTAGAAGTCTATGCTACTTGATTCAGCTAGACTAGTATTGAAAGATATTTATGAAATTCGAGAATTTTTGGTAAAACTATGCCAAACTAAATTATTTTGGTGCGGATTCAGATGTTAAGAAGCTGAGGTGAACAACCCTATTAAATGGGACATGTTATCGGAGACAATAGTTTTGAGTGTAACGCATATAGTCGTTACGATGTACTACGTTTGTGCACGACGTAGTGGTGCGATAGTCTGATCACCTAGAGCACCGATGCAAGATGTTTACAGTCTGTGTGATTATTAAACATTTTGTTAGAGCGGTTTATAGTGTGAAGTACCGGGAGTGAAGTACTGTTAAACCTAGAGATGAGTTCAAGGTCCTATGACCTCTCAGCATGATTTAAGAATATTTTAAATTCCTGAGTTATTTATACCGCTTCCCAATTATTGAGCAATTGTGGAAGATTCTTATTATTCTGAAGAAGAATGTGGCAAGAAGGATATTCCTTCGAAAGAAGTAGTTGTGGAACGCAACAATCCAGTGTATAAGGATTAACGTAAAAACTATTTTGATAGAGTGGTATATTAAGATTAACAAGTAAAAATTTCAAGGACGAAATTCTTAGAAGAAGGGGTGAATGTGATAACCTGAATACTTACAAGATAGTGAATTATGAAGTATATGAATTCTACAAGTAGAGTATATGACGCCCCCAAATTCGGACCGCCACTTCGTCTCGAATTCGGTTCATCACGTTCTAAATACTAACATACTAATATGACTAAATATCATATCTCACAGCGGAATAACGCATAATATGCGAATAGATTACATTTATTTAATATAACCATTCATGTCCCAAGATTTCGCAACTTAAACATCGATTACATCTTAAATATAGCTTACGGATACGTAATCATAACTAGTACATAATAGAACATATTATTATTACAACATCATAAAGTTCTACATAATATAAAGCTACTCCGTAGCTTTGCCTTTGCCCTTGTCGGTGCCCGAGGGTCCACCCTGTTCTGCCTTAACTGAAATATTTTTAGGGAAAAGCAAGAATGAGCAACAAGTTTGCTCAGCAAGTAATACAGCAATAAGGGGATAATATAGTTTTCAATTCCCAAGGGTATGACAATAATTGATAGTTCAAGGATAGCAAGAAGTATCAAGAGTTTTTCAACAACAGCCACTAAGGACAAACAGATATCAATAAGATTCAAGGTATAACCTTTTCATAGTTCAAGAATAATGAATACTGAGCAGTCACTAAGGACTATGAACTTCTACTAGAATTAATAGAAATCTACTGATAATCCAATAAAACAAGTACAACAGGTGATCAGCCTAAAGTACCCTACGGTATGCATATCGTTCAATCGTACTTAAGTGCACACGTCGGTCTCCCGACAAATATAGTTTCCCCTTTAAAAGGGTTGTTCATCTCAGTCAAGTACAAGATTCTGCACCAATCAATTGGTTTGGATAGCTTTCTAATCATGATAAAAGTATAGCCAAATCAAATAGCATATACCGCTCTTTTAATGTATATAAGAACAATTATAAGTTCAATATTCAAAATCAAAGTTCAAAGAATATAAACAACTCTATCTTAACTATTATGTCATAAGACAAGAATCATACTTTTAATTTGTTTACTTATACAACCAATAACAGTACAAGCTCAAGAAATGCTCAATAAAGAGTAAGGTTCGAGTACTTGCATTCAATACCAAATCAAATGAAGTTAAGAAACTTGTATCAAAGAGATAAGGTTTAGATACTTGCCTTAAGAGTAGATTATCAACCTTTAGCTTATCAATACTTCGAATTCTTATCGTAATATAGTTACGTATATATGTATCTCATTAGTTATATAGTTTACAACATACATTATCGTATATACAATAAACACATACGTTTGGTCTTAACATACCATGCATAGTATCATTTTAAATCACAACTCTCAATTGATAATACTTTCATTGTCTTTTATCTTTAGGATTCCCTTTTTCAAGTTAAACATCTTCACAACACATTATCATCACATATGGATACAATAAGCATCAATAAGATTCTGTTTAACAGCTTAGAGTTGCATTATAAACTAACTAACACAATAAAAAAAAAGCAGAATGCTTCAGGCCAGATTGCAGTCTGGCGTAGCTGCGCCCTAGTTAAGCCTAGGGACGGCGCAACTGTGTTGTCTCCTAGCCAGACCAGGGTTGAGCTTTTGCTTTGCTGATTCTTTCTAAAACCTGAGCATACAATGCCACATAGTATATACATATGTTAAGGATCCTTTCATGCTTTTGAGGTCCATCTAAGTTCAACCTTTCATGTTATGGTTCTAAATTAATATCTTTAATGAATTAAGACCATACAAAGTCATGAAATCATATAGGACTATCATGCTTGCCATATATGTATGTGAGGTGGTTATATTATCTGTCAATAAGCATGCTCACATGTATTCATATCATTTATGCATGGCTAGCATTGTTATTTGCTTTAAAACATGTCTAACTCATGCTTAATTATCTTTCACGGTATCTAACAAAGTATGTGCACATTTAGGTCATCTAAGTGATGTTAAATGCACTATCATGCACATCCAAAAATATCAGAATATCGTCACACCATGTTCATGCAACTTAGTTTGCAAAAAGTCTGAGTTTTTCTTTTGAAATCATTACGACTTACACCATGTATGTTAGTGTAAACTCAACACCTTTAAACTTACATTTCACGTCTATCTAGACCATGCAATCATGTTCAAAAAGTCAGAATATAAACATGATACGTATATGTCAAAGTTCATTTCAAAACTTATACTTTCTTTAGTAAATGTTCACTAACAAGGTTAAACACGCTCATGCTACATCATGAAACATACATGCACATGTTAATATGATCTTCATGCATCTTTGGATCATACAAACGTGCTTACAAAGTCAGAACATAAACATCAATATAATATGTTCAAGTCCATTTTAAAACTCGAAGTTCATTTAGCAATGTATACTAACGAAGTCAAAACAACTCATACTACGTCAAGGTACATATATATACATGTTATACCTGTTTTCATACTTGTCTAAACAATATCAACATGTTAACACGTAGCAGTTTACAACAGCAATTGAAATTCAAAGTTTGAGCTTGGCGCAGCTGCGCTGCACCCTAGTACAAAATGGGCGCAGCTGCGCCGTGTCTCTGCCAGAAATAGAGCAGCTTCTGCTTCTGCAGAAAGCAAACCAACATCAAAATTTATTGCGAAATCTATTCTAACTAAGCCACATTGTATTACTAACATGTATAACAGCTTAGATAACACATAACCATCAATCCTCACTCCAATTATCATGTAATATCCAAGAATTTAGAAATTTAAAGAAATGAGGAACATGAAAGTATACCTCTGCTAAACTTGATATGAACTTGCTGCTATATGATTTCTATAATGCTGCTATATGACTCTCAATTCTCAGACTCTTTACTAACTCAATGCATTCACTCTATATCTTATATTTTGACAGAATTCTCAGTAAATGAAATATAGAAGGAGAAGAGCTTATTTATAGGCAAATGAATATACAGACAATGCAATTCTCCATTAAATCAAACCATTGGAATGAAGAAGAATTTGATGGGTAATGAAGAGTAGTTGGTTAGTTGTTGAAATCTACTATTGGAGCCACTCCCCCATTAATCATTGCTAGCTAAGGTTGCTGAGTTTGAGAAGCAATAGTAGGCTTAGCCTTGTAGCCATTCACGTGAGGAGAGAAAGGTAACTTAATTTGTGACAAGCTAATTGGAGCTCAGCATTTGTAAGCTTGTAATTAAATCAATGCCAACACTTAGGCTATTATACATATACATTATATATACTTAGGTTTTTAATTTAATTGAGGGTACACATAGATAACATTATTCATAATAGCAAGTTGGGTTATACACATCAATATATAATCCATGTACATTTTGTTAATACTGAATATAATTTGATTGGGCATAGTCACACTATATTACCCAACTTTATTATTTCAATTATAATAAACTGTTGAAATAATCATTAAGTAACAATTGTTTACTTAGTCTATCATTTATGAGGTACATATTTAATGTAGTCACACATCACATATTGTCACATATGCATTATTCACTTAACTCACACATACATGTTATCACATAAATATTATTATGTAACTTACACAATTTATTTATTCTTAATATATAGTTCTTATATATTATATGGTCATATTCAAGTGTCACACTATACTTTATATAATATAGTTGTAACTACTATATATTATATGTCTAATAATCATATACCTTGTACACAACAATTAATTAAATAAATATAACTCTTACTATATTTATAAATAATTTACTTATTATTATTCTATTACTCACAATAATAATAAATTAATATACTATTAATTAATTACTCATTAATAGGCTATCAGTCATAAAAACAATTAAGTAACAATATAATATTAATTAATAAATTACTTATCAAACCATCCTTTAATTAATCAAATCATCATTGTTTCCATTCTCATGCCACACAAGGCATTCTACGAGTTTATCGTAATATTTCATATTTCCTCAATTATCATAAATTCAATTTGAAATTGATTGAATTACCCATCTCATAGGCTTCAAATATTCAACTTAATTGAATATAATTTCTATATTCCATGTCACCACAATATTTATTTATATTCACATAAATATTCAACTTTTATTAATATCAATATTAATATTATTCAGAAAATTCTCGAGTATTACAGAGTATATGGTAATGATCCTTAGAAAGGAAATGAACAAGTTAAAGAATATATAATATTTGAATATGATTGGGTTTAATTGAAGGTTATGAAATAAAACCTAAAACTTGTTGAAGAAATGAATGGAGTAAGATATATATATATATATATATATATAACTTTTGTTGAGCAAATGTGTTGAAGTTATTCAACGAGAAATTATAAAGGAGGTTGGTGTAAACCGAGTAAAGGAGGTTTCGTTAATTCTGAGGATGGAATCCTTATAAAGAGGGAAGGATGTGACAACCCGGAATTTTCAAGAATTAATAAATGAAAATTTAATAAATTAAATTCTTATTATGAGATGTTTCGAGTTTGAGTATGTGTATATGTGTCATATATTATGAAATATGTGATTTGGTGTGAAGAGAATTTTATATATTAATTTTAATATTTATTTAATTAAAATAAATATTTTAATTAATTTATTTATTGAGTTAGATAAATAAATTATATGGGTTATGGAGTAATTTAATTAAGTGTAATATATTAATTAAATAAATATTTAATATTTAATTTAATTAATATGTAATAATTTTATGTTATAGTTCTAATTTAATTGGGATAATTAAATTAGATAAAGTTATGTGTTAATTATTACATGAAATTATAATTAGCGAGTAATTATAATTGTTATGTGGTAATTTTTATGTGATTAATTGATGTTAACTTTTAATTAATTAAATTAGAATGGTAAGATTTAATTAATTAAAGTATAGCATTAAAAATATATGTTAAAGTATTTATTAAAAGAGTTAAAAGAGGTTTTTAAAACCGTTTTCCCAAACAAGGCCCTTGCACCGTTTTAAATTCGTTTTGCCAAACGGGGCCTTAACTTCTAAAAATCTGTTTTTAAAATAAAGTTATTTTACCAAACAAGCCTTAGGGCTTTTTAAATTTTAAATGTATAACCTATGTATTAAGTGCAATTATTGTATTTATTAGGGTCATTATGTATTATAAGTTATATACTTTATATTTATGTTTTATACTTATAATATATGTAAGTTATATTCTATGTATATATGTTAGTTGAAGAACAAAAGTGTTAGTCAGTTAAAACAAAGAAGAGAAATACAGAGAAAAGTTAGAGAGAAAGAAAAGAGGAAGAAGAGGGAATAGAAGCTTGAGAAAGTCAACAATTAGCATCATCTTCTTCGTTCCAATAAGCAAAAGAAGGGTATAATTATTAGCTTATTAGTTTAACTTATTAGTTTTAAAAGTACGGTTGATGTTCTTCGTATTAAGTTCTCTGTATATATATATATATATATATATATATGAGATTTATAAAAATTGATATAAACATGATTACATATATATATATTGTGTTCATAAAATTGTTTAAATATAAATTGTATGATGGTTTTAAGTTGGTTAATTCATGTATACATGATGAACATGAAGAATTCATGTTCATCAAAAATTACAGTGAAATAAGTTTTTGTTAATTGGTCTTTGAAAATCAAAATTTGTGTTTGATTATAATCATTGGGTGAATTGATGTTAGATAATGATAACATGTTTATAAACGGATTCAATGTGATTTGAATTGTGTGTTTTAATTGAGAAATAAACTTACAGTGTTCAATTTTATCAAGAACACTGGAAAATAGTTTTTATCCAAAATTTTCAAAATTAAAAGTGTTGATTATGTGTTTTGATGATTAAATAAGTTAAAACCTGTTAGAAACTTAAAATTTATGTTTTCTATAAAGTTGATATGAATTGTGTTGACTGGAATCGGAATTTGGTGTGGAGAAATAAGCTAAATTGGCTTTTTCTCTGCACAGTTCGCGAACCAGTCTGCGTTCGCTGTAGGGGCCCGCCCCGGCGGGCCTATCAAAGCAAAAACCCCCGCCCCGACCGGGGGGAAGGGGGGGTGCAAAAGGGAATTTTTTTATTTATTTTGTGTACTTTTGTTTAAGATCATGGAAAGCTAAGTTTATGTAATAAACTTGATGACATATTAGCTAGGCATACCTTAAAATGCTAAATAATAGTAATGAATTATGTTAATAAAATATAAAATGTAATTATAATTTGAATAATTATAATTACAGTAAAGGTTTAATTTCAATTATAGTTTGTTAAATTATAATGAATATAGTTTGATTAATTATAATCAAAGTAAATGTTTAATTTAAACTATAACTTGTTTAATTATAATTTAATTAATATAAAATGTAATTATAATTTGATTAATTATAATTGAGGAGAATGTGTAATTTGAATTATAATTTGTTTAAATTATAATTAATATGAGTATGTAATTATTAGTTGATTAATTATGTGAAAATGTAATATGATTATTGTGATGTGATTAATTATGTGATAATTAATTATTAACTTAATAATTAAAGAAGAATGAGTTAACCTAAATGGGTTAACTAATTATGAGAATTAGATATGTGATAATTAATTTATATTATTAATTATACATATAATTTGACAGTGCGTGTTAAACAAATAAATAGGAGAGAATTATGAAATGTAAAGTAGAATTTACTTAAACGATTGCTAAGCGTTGCTATATGACTAATAGTTGATGTGTATGGTAATACGTTGTGTAGGATTCATGAAGTGTAGATTATTATAAGCTGTTTTTCGTTAATTTAGACAACTTTATCTTTACTGATTATAACATTGGTATGTCATTCCTTATAAGTAGTATATCATCATATAATATAAGGAATGTCACAGCGCTCCCACTGACCCATTTGTACACACCAGGTTCATTCCCATTTTTGATAAAATCAAACCCTTTTGATTTTTCACATCAAAACGAATGTTCCATCTTTGAGAAGCTTGTTTCAGTCCATAAATGAATTGTTGTAGCTCATATATATGATTTTCTTCAACTATTGAAACAAATCAATCTGGCTGTATCATTCATATATTTTCCTCTAATAATTTATATTTGAGGAAGGGCGTCTCCACGTCCATTTGCCAAATTTAGTAATAATAGGTTACAATCGCAAGTAAAATCCAAATGGACTTGAGCATTACTATCGGTAATAAGATTTTATCACAGTCAACTCCTTGACTTTATTTGAAAACCTTTTTCAAACCAGTCTGGCCTTATAGGTCTCTATCTTGCCATTTATTTGCTCCAAAGAACCATTTTGAATTTTATGCCCATCTACCATTTCTTTGAGTGTCTACAACTCATAGCCTTATCGTGTATTACTGGATCATCATCTTCTATGATACGTATCTCATCATCATCATCTATGATGAATCCATACCTCCCAGGTATCTTCAGTACTATTCCAGATTCACGATTCAGTTATGGTACAATAGGTCTATCTACTAGTTCCTCTTTTGACTTATAATGTTTTGTGGTTCTTGAACTCCTTCAAGATTTATTATCCTCCCACTAGCCCTTCATTTATAAACACATTTATCTTAGAAGGCAGTGTGTTTCGCAACAAACACCTTTTGCTAAGTAGGATTATAGAACATATACCCTAAACTTACTTTAGGATGTCCCACAAATATGTACTTTTCAAATCTTGTCCCAAGCTTATCCTTTTGAAACCTTTTTCATATAAGCTGGAAAACCCTTTATCTTTACATACTTAAGATTAGGAATCCTCCCTATTTATAACTCTTATGAAGTCTTGAGGACGGATTTTGAGGTCACTTTATTTTGCAGATATGCAACCGTTTCCAAGGTATTACCCTAGAAGGTTACTGGACTAGTCGGTAAAATCATTATGAACCGCACCATGTCCAATAAGGTACTATTTTTCCTTATAGATACACCAATCGATTATTGTTTATCAGGAAACGTCCATTGTAAGAAAACCATTGAAGATGATCTTAAAACTTATTGCATAAGTATTTATTCCTCGATTCCAATTGAAGAATCATAATACCTTACAATTAGCTTTACTTCTGAATTCTTTGAACCTTTCAAATGATTCAGACTTGTATTTCACCAAATACAAATATTCAACTCTTTGAATGATCATCTCCTTTTCTTTTACTAGTTTGTTCAATTTAAAATTATTTTCATGTAAGTCAAGTATGTAAAGTCCATTCAGTAAATTGTTAATTAATTAAACTAATGGACTTGATGTAACATCCCCAAATTCGGGTACGTCGTTTTCACATGATTTGGTGTTCACTTTCTTGTTAAAACATACATCTACCCAATAATAAAGAATTGCAAAGTAAATTACAACCTTCATATCAGCTTAAATAAAATCTTCCTTGATAAAAGATTACAACTTGTCCAAATAAAATCCCAGCGTTATCTAAACCTTAACATCAAACAAGTAAATGCGAAAATAAAACATTGTCAACTAAATCTTATTACAATATAAACTTGAAATCACAAGCCTTCACTTGCTCATCTTTCCTTTTCCTTTACTTGTTGACGGAATGTCAACATTCTCGGCCTTAACTGCAAGGGTTTGTAAAAATATGCAAGAGTGAGCAAACAAAAGCTCACTTGAAATACAACAGTGATATGACATAGTGAATATTTTCAAAAGAGTTTGAATCACCTTACTTTCATCCAAATAAAGAATTGAATAATAATTCTTCCATCATATTTAAAATTTGAGTATAGACTTTATCTGAGGGTCATACGACCTTGAACTATGTCCTAGGTTATAAATATTTTTATTTAAACCTTTAACAGTCATTAAGACTATGGACCTTCAACTAGTACTCAGGGGGATCAGTTCTTCGTACCATATATTGTGCACAACCATCTTAACGCTTTAGCATAAATGTCCCCTAATAGATAGGGTTGTTCATTCTCAATATTTGAATACAAGTCCGCACCAAAGAAAGTTTGGTTTGGATAGATAAAGGAATTTTGGAGTTTCACCTATCATCAACTAGAAGCAGTTGAATCTACCCACGGTGCTTTAACAGTTCAATAATGTAAAAATCATGAACCAATTGTAAGACATAAAAATAATCTACATAATAAGTAGGCATGCTTTAGAAATAACTTAAAGCAATTGAAAGAATAAGTAGATCTTGCTTGAACAATTAAGTCAAGATCACAACACTATGACAATAATTGCATTATGAACATTGGAATACGATATTACTTGTACAATACATAACAAGTTAAGAATCAGAAATAAACTTGCATGACATCTTGAGCAAGGGTTAGAGAACTTGCATAATAAAAAGATGCATTGATAAAGCTTGCATAGCGTACAAGAATAGTTTAGAAAGCTTGTACAAAGTAAATAACGAGTTTAGAAATAGAAACTTCCTTAACATGTAAGAATAAGGATTAGAGAACTTGCACAATATAAATAACAAGTTTAGAGATAGAAAACTTGCCTCAAGCGCAAGCTATACTTTAATAACTATAACCACTTCCACAATTACCCTACACAGTACATTACATTTAAAGCATCTATTAGTATCCAACAATAACATTTAAACCATCGAACTTCATACTCAAGTCCAACTCACAACGTTGTTTACAACATAGGTTGCTAACTAGCCATATATTACGACATACATTTCATAAGCTTATAATGCTTTAAATCGTGTTGTGTACCTTATGAAAGTAATACACCCATACACATGTAACAGATTCACATAACACTTCAATCTATCTTAAACACATCAAAAATATGTTATCTTATTACCTATTACACTTATCAAGTCATAGAAATAAGTTAGCTACACAAACGGGGCATGAAAACTCAACAAGCAAAAACCAACTTTTCCGGACAGCAAGGGTACCTGCTGGGGCGGGTCCCCCAAGGAAAATAGCCCCGCTGGGGCCAGTCCCTGCTTTGGTGAAGGTGCTGGTTCGCGAGCTGAAAGAGAAATAAGCCAATTTGGCTTATTTCTTCACACCGAATTCGATTTTTCTCAACATGGTTAACATGAAACTTGCTAAAAACAATATTTTAAACTCTTTAACATGATTATAACATGAAAAATCCATACAACACATGATCAAACCAATGTTTTTCATGATTTTCAAAATAAACTACGATATTAAGCATTCTTGACGAAAATTGCTATTACGAATTAGTTTTTCAATCAATTCAAGTAATTCCAATTGTAATAACTCCTATTCTTAACATACTAACACAATCCATTATCAATGTAAATAATAACCCACAATCAAACATCAATTTGATAGTTTCAAAAGCCATTTTTCAATAATTAATTCATAGAAAATCATTATGAACTCAATTCTTCTTGTTTATCAAAAATATATGGATTGAATTGCTAACACAATAATATAACTCATATATAATCATCAATATATACATATACATCACATATATACATCATGATCAAGTAATTTACATGAAAAGCTTTTTACAGAGAAGTTTTAGACTAAGAAATATTGAAGAATATAACTTTTAAAACTTGTTTTTGCAACAATTGAATTCTGAAAATCCTTTCATGGCATACAATTACATATGAATACCATATATACATATAAAGTTCATGATTATGAAAAACCTAATTTGACAAAGAATAAACACAACATATGAATTGATTATAAGGGTTAAGATGATACCCTTTTTAGTTTGAATTAGGAGAGGAGATGGAGATGATGATGATGATGGGGCTTGCTTTGCCTTCTCAAAGCTTTTTCTTCTTTTCTCTTCTTCCTCTCCTTCTTCTCTGAATATTCTCTAAGTCTCTTCTCTATTTTTCTTTCTTTCTTTTAGACTTAGGCTTAGACTCAACTAACGTAAACATATAAAATATAATACGTATACTTTAACTGATATAATAATATGTATTAAGGACAATTACTCCCCAAAATAAATTGTCAGTTATAAGATTTCACAAGCCACAAGGCTATGTTTGGCAAACCTTAATTAAAAAAATAGATTTTAGTGCTAAGGCTTGTTTGGTTAAATTAGGTTTAAAGCTAGTGCAAAAAATTCTTTTCCATTCTTTAATAAATCTTTACTCCATAGATTAAATACTATACTTATTTAATTAAATTACAACATTCTAATTCAATTAAATAAAAGCTAACATTCATATAATACTCAATTGTCACACTTGAAATTACATTAATGTAACACTTAGTAAATTACAATAAATACTTAGCACATAATTTTAAATCTAATTTAATTATTCTCAACTAAACTAGAATTATGCTACACCATTACTAACATATCAATTTAATTAAATATTACTCTTAATTAAATCAGTTCACAAAATCACATAATTTATTTATTTAACTTAATAAATAAATCACATAAAATATTTATTTACTCAATAAATATTACAATTTAATATATAAAATCTCAATCGTTACAATCTTCCCTCCTTAAAAGAATTCTGTCCCCAGAATCACAACACAAAAAAATTCTCATAAAAATTCTCATCTGTTACATTTTTCCTCCCTTAAAAGGATTCTGTCCCCAGAATCGATATATGTTAAACAAAATTAAGCAAATAATTGTGAATAAGATTTCATCATAACATCTTTGAGTTCCCACGTGGCTTCTTCAGCATTGTGGTTCCTCTAGATTACCTTAACAGAAGGTATCACTTTATTCCTAAGCACTTGTTCCTTTCTGTCAACTATTTGAACAGGAACCACTTCATAAGTTAAGTCTTTATCAAATTGTAAAGGCTCGTATTCTATTACATGTTTATAGTCGTGTTTTTAAGGTCGTAACACGGAAATATGAAAAACATTATGTATATTCTCAAGCTCCGGAGGTAATGCTACCTCGTAAGCAACCTCGCCCACTTTTCGTAGTACCTCAAAAGGTCCAATAAATCGGGGACTCAGCTTCCCCTTCTTGCCGAATTGAATCTTTCCCTTCCAGGGAGATACTTTCAGGAAAACGAAGCTCCCTGGTAAAAATTCTCAGTTCTGTCGATGTTGATCGGCATATTTCTTTTGTCTGTCTTGAGCAGCAACCAATCTTGTTCTGATCAGCTTTACGATTTTGACAGTTTGTTGCACCAATTTGGGTCCCAACAGCTGACGTTCACCGACTTCATCCCAGCACAAGAGAGTTCTACATTTTCTACCGTATAACGCTTCGTAAGGCGACATGTCGATACTCGCGTGGTAACTATTATTATAGGTGAACTCCACCAACGGTAGATGATCATCCCAGCTTCCCTTGAAATCCATCACGTAAGCTCTCAGCATATCCTCAAGCGTCTGTATTATTCTCTCGCTCTGGCCATCAGTCTGAGGATGGTATGCTGTACTCATTCGCAATTGCGTTCCCAGACACTCTTGCAATCGCTTCCAGAAATTCAACGTAAACCGCGGATCTCTGTCGAACACAATCGACAACGGAACACCGTGTCGAGAAATAATTTCCTTAACATACAGCTTCGCCAATTGCTCTAAGTTGTACTTAATCCGGATCGGCAGAAAGTGGGCTGACTTCGTCAGTCGATCCACAATGACCCATATTGCATCGAAACCCTTCTGAGTCGCTAGAAGACCAACCACGAAATCCATCGTGATATGCTCCCACTTCCACTCTGGAATTTCCAATGGTTGTAGCAATCCGCTAGGTCTCTGATGTTCTGCCTTGACTTTCTGGTAAGTTAGACACTTCGCAACGCATTCCGCAATATCCCTCTTCATATTCGGCCACCAGAAATGATGCCTAAGATCCTGGTACATCTTCGTACTCCCAGGGTGAATTGAATATTTTGCACTGTGAGCTTCGTTCAAGATCTCCTCCTTAACTTCTGATACTGGCGGAACCCAGATTCTACCTTCAAATCGTAGCAGTCCCTCACTGTCAATTATGAATTTAAACTCTTCTCCATTGGTTAATCTCTTCTGAATCTTTTCGCATTCTTCGTCGTGATGTTGAGCTTCTTTCACCTTGTCTACCAGAGTAGAACCAGTAGTTACTTGAAATAATTTCTCATCCGATTCCTTCGGAAACTTCACTTCCAGCTCTAATCTAGCCATCTGTTCTATCAACTGATCCTGTAGTTAATGTAAATATTTATGTATCATGAGATACTATGTTTGATGGTTCTGTAAACCTTTTGTGTTATTATATGTAACTAAGGTATGCTAAGTTAAGGTGTTAGACCTTGGGATATGTTTGTAAGACTTTAATGTAATGAACAATATATGTTTATTATTCCAAAATAGTTCATAGAATGCTTATGATGGTGATGAATCGTGAGCACCGAACCCGAGGTTAGAAAACCCGAATTTGGGGGTGTCACAGGTTGGTATCAAAGCTGTAGATTATAAACATTAGGATGCGAAACCTAGGTTATAACCTTAGAAAAAAACTCATATAGAGTATGCTAGGAGATGGATTGGGAAGATTCATCTAGTATAGATTGTGCATAATAAAATATTGTTTCATTTTATCAATGAATATATTTTATTGTGATACTGATGTTGTGTTTGTTTGGTTATAGGATGCCTGAGGAAGGGCAAGGTAGCCATACAGTTGAGCAAGAGCCGATAGATCCGGTAGAGGATCAAGCTGATAGTGACGAGCATGATGAGAATATGATGGAAGACTTGTTCGAAGAGAACATGGCGCTGGAGAATAGAGTGATACAGTTGGAGTAGGAGAACGCCACTCATCAGTTTACTGAAACTCAATACAAGGAGTTTGCGTACTAGGCTCAGTCAGAGCTTGCTGAAGTGAAGATACAGTTGTAGGGACAGATGACCTCGGCTCAACAGATGCTTACTATGAATGCTGAGCTGAGGGAGAAACTAGAACAAGAAGAGATAAAGCTTGGAGTGTTAAGAGTTGAGCATGAGGCAATGCGATTTGAGTTTGATATGGAGATTGCAGATAAGATCAGGATTGAGCAGGTATGGATTAGGGCAGCAAATATGGTGGTCCAGCTAGAGTTACTTCTGGAAGAGAAGGAAGTCAGACTAGAGTCTTTGAGACGAGCCTTAGATGCAGCATATACGGGTCCCAGGTTGGTCAGGTCGCGTTTCGAGATCGGCGAGTCTAGCCGGTCGGTGCGACATTGTGTGATGGGAGATGCACTGCAGAAGTAGGAGCATGCCCAAGGGGTACCTGACAGCTAGTGAGGTGTTAGTTGGTAGTGATGTATATAGATGCAATAATACCCTTTTTATTTTGCAGGGTTAGATTATGTGTGATCTAAACCTCTAGCTGTGAGAGGTTATATGTAAATAGGATGTATCCCCATCTTAGTTATGTAGGGGAGTATACCTTTTGATAGATCCCATATCTGGATGTTTAGAATGGGATAGTTAGCATTTATAGAAATATGCCAGGCATGTGTGCGACACTAAAAATTTGGTATATGAATATAAATTCAATACTATTATTATATTTGTGTGATTAAGTAAATAAGATATGAGAAAGTAAGATAGTAAGCTTTCTATATGATTATTGTTAATCCAGTAATCCTAAAATGTAAATCTAACAAGCTGAATGTGAATCCAACTAGCTGAATAGTAATCCAATAATCCCAAAATATAAATCCAGCAAGCTGAATATGAATCTAGTAAGCTGAATAGTAATCTAATAATGCTGAATTGCTAATCTAGCAAGTTAAATAGTAATTTACCAAGCTAAATTGAAATCCAGCAAGCTACATTGTAAAATAGTAAAACTGAGCTGTGAATGAAGTAAGCTGGATTGTTAATATAAAACCATTATGATTACCTGAGTTTAATTTACGTAATATGTTTTAAATATTAACACTAATAAGATATGATATATAAAGACACTCAAGGATGTATGGTTTTGTTTAACCAGATAATGTCGCCAAGACGTCAAAATCATAACCAGAGGGAGGAACGTTCTGTGAACAATGAAGGAGATCAAGCTGACCCAATGCCGAACTTTACAAATATGATAGCTCAAGCTATGCGAACTCGTGCACCTGCAGCAAGGAATCAAGTGAATAATAGATTAGCAAATTTTAAAGATTTTAAGGCTGTAGGATTGCCAGAATTTAGCGGAACCACGGACCCCATCGAAGCTCAGATATGTGTGAAGGAGATGGAAAAGGCCTTTATCATTGCTAGGGTAGCTGAAGAGTAAAAGACGACTTTTGCTACCTACTTGATGAAAGGTGAGGCTAATTACTAGTGGGAGTCGAACCAAGCTAGAGCCGGAACTGGAAGTAGTAGCATGGACAAGGTTTAAGGAGTTGTTCCTTGAAAACTATTTTTTGGAGGGCATGCAAGCCAGGATGGAGGTAAAGTTTTTGGAATTAAAGCAAGAGAACATGACAGTTGCCGAATATACAGCAAAATTCAATGAGTTAGCCAGATTAGCACCTCATCAGGTGGATAAAGAAGTACGAAAGGCGCGTAGGTTTAAAAATGGGCTGAAGCCGTGGATACACAGAAAAGTCGTAGTACTATAAATTGCTACGTTTTCAGCACTGTTAGAAAAGGCTATCATTGTAGACGGTAGTAGTGAGGCAATATCTAGATTCAATCGAGAGAAGAATAAGAAGAAGATTGAAGGTGGACATCAGGGTGCCAGCAGTGGGGGCAGTAATAGTAAGAAGCGCAAATGGAACAATGGTAATGACTCGGGAACTCAACAAGGGAGTACACCACAGAAGAAGCCAGCATGTGTAAAGTGTGGAAAGAATCACTCTAGGGAGTGTATGAAGGGGAAGAATGTCTATTATAACTCCGGCTAGGAAGGACATATCTCACCGAATTATCCTAAACCAAAAAAGGGAGGTTACTTTTCTTGTGGGGGAACTGGGCATCGATTTAAGGATTGTCCATTCAAGAAGAATACTGATGGAGGAAGTGGAAACAAGAGTAGCACCACAAAATTAACAATTGGAGGGCCAACACAACAGAGCAAGACGACAGCCCGAACGTTCAACATGACTGTGCAAGATGCAGTGGCATCAAAGGAGGTGGTGTCAGGTATAATTTCGATCAATAATATAAATACATATGTAATATTCAATTCGGGAGCTACCTGTTCATTTGTGTCTGATGAATTTGCTAGAAGATTAAACTTACCCTGTGAAAAGTTAAAGAACCCAATGAATATAGAACTTGCAAACAAAGAAGTGATCCCTGTAGAGTTTGTTCATAACAATTATGGTGTGGAGATAAGGGGACATAAGTTAAGCATGAATTTGTTCTGATACGCTTAGGAGAATTGATGTTATCCTAGGGATGGATTAGTTGTTTAACCATGAGGCACTTATAGATTGTCAGAAGAAGAGTATACGCCTTAAGACACCAAATAAGTCTAAGGTTGTATTTTATGGTAGCAAGTCGCCAAGTCAAACGAGTTGTCTGACGATGATGCAGGCCAGGAGGATGTTACGAAAAGGATGTGAAGGTTATTTGGCTCATGTAGTGGATACACTGGTAGTGAATTCAGACATGGGACAGATACCTATAGTTAATGAGTTTGGGGATGTCTTTCTAGAAGAACTTCTGGGACTTTCGCCAGACAGAGAGATAGAGTTTGTGATTGATTTAGTATCAGGGACAACGCTGATATCGAAAGAACCGTATCAAATGGCTTCGATAAAAATGAAAGAGTTAATGATCCAGCTGCAAGAATTGTTGGACAAGAAGTACATTCAACCTAGTGTATCTCTGTAGGGAGCACCAGTGTGTTTTGTAAAGAAGAAAGACGATTCGATGAGGTTGTCTAGCTTTCAAACGTTTCAAAATAGGTCCAGACGGAACCGGGAAGCAAGAATGGATGAGATTTACTTAAATCTAGCATTTTTATAGTTACAGTTCTGAAAGCAACCTCGCGACCCTTAGATCGCTATCTAGTGGGAACGAGACGCTTCAGCTATATGTGAGCCAGGATTTACTGATGAATCCTTGGTTCTGGCAACATTTGGATGTAAATATATCTTTTTTGTGCATATTTAAACTGTGCAGGTTTTATTGGCTTCTCTCTGTGAGCCTAACTGATCAAAATCTGATTCCCACGATGGACAAACTCCACTTTACAGATGTACCCTGCCAGTTTTTCTATAAAATGTACATCCGAAAGACCTTAAAACGGTTATCCGGGTTTAAGGTCTCAACATAGTGAAATATGGTTTGTCGTGTCAGAGTCACTCCGATGGTTGTCATGCCTATAAGAAGATTGACACTTGTCTATATTCTGTGGTCGAGGTTGCTTCGCAGCCCGAAAATCACCATTCAAATTGAGCCTAAAGGTTGAAAAGATAAAAAAATGAAAGTATCCATATGCTTCAATTCCTATGTTCGCGTAAGGGTTTGAAAATCAAACTTTCAAAACATCATTTTAATATCTTCTCTAATAAAAGAGACTTTTGCAAATCAAATCAAACCCTTTGTATATAGGTTCAACGAAGCACGTTCATACTTTCAAAGCAATAAAGAATTGGCCCAATTTCTTTCAGCATTCACACATACATTTCAGATTTAAAAAGAAAATATTGAAAAGATGTGGTACCGTGTTTACACGGGAGTTGTGGGGTACCTAACACCTTCTCCACACTTAACGAAGCTCCCAAACTTAGAACTTCGGTTTCAAAGATTCAGTTTCGACAGTGTCCAGCAATTGGGCCTCCTTTCGAACAAAACTCGGTTGAATTGGTTCAACCATTTCAACACTACCAACTGGAGGCTTTATAAAACGTTCAAATCGTCGACATTGTGACACCCCCAAATCTGGGTACTTTGTTTCCACAAGATTTCGTGTTCACTTTCTAAATAAAACATGCATCTACCCAATAATAAAGAATTGCAAAGTAGATTACAACCTTCATAATTACTTAAATAAAAATCATCTTCCTTATAAAAGGATTACAACCTTGTCCAAAACAAATCCCAAGGTTATCTAACCTTAACATAACAATCAAGATCGGAAATAAAATATCATAAATTATACAATCAAGATTGAAGACAACAAGTCTTCACTTGCTCATCTTTCCTTTCCCTTTACTTGTTGACGGTACGGTACGTCAACATTCTCGGCTTTAACTGCAAAGGGTTATAAAAGGTGCAAGAGTGAGCAAACAAAAGCTCAATTGAAATATAACAATGATATGACATAACTGAATAACTTTAAAAAGGGTTTGAATAACTGTACTTATGTCAAAATAAAGAATTGAATAATAATTCTTTCATCATATTTGAAATTCGAATATAGAATTTATCTGAGGGTTATACGACCTTGAATTATGTCCTAGGTTATAAATATTTCTATTTAAAACATTTAACAGTCATTGAGACTATGGACCTTTAACTCGTACTTAGGGGGATCAGCCCTTCGTACCATGTATTATGCAAAAACATTTTAATGCTTCCACGTAGTAACTTCCCCTAGTAATTAGGGTTGTTCATGTCAGTATTTGAATACAAGTCCGCACCAAAGAAAGTTTGGTTTGGATAAGCTTAAAGGAAATTTGGAGTTTCAACTATCATCAACTAAGGAGTAGTTGAATTGACTCACAATACTTTATCAGTTCGATAATATAAGAACTATGAACCAATTGTAAGATATAACAATAGACTTCATAATAAGTAGGTATGCTTTAGAAATAACTTAAAGCAATTGAAAGATTAAGTAGATCTTGCTTGAACAATTAAGTCAAGATCACAATACTTTAATAATACTTCAATACTTGTGCATTATGAATATTAGAATACAACATAACTTGTACAATATATAACAAGTTAAGAATCGAAAATAAACTTGCATAATATAATGAGCAAGGGTTATAGAACTTGCACAATGAAAAGATTCAATGAGAAAGTTCGCATAAACGTAAAAGAAAGGTCTTAGGAAACTTGCTTAACATAAAAGAATAAGGATTAGAAAACTTGCCTTAAGCGCAAGCTACATTTATAATTACAAACCACTTCCATAATTATCCTACGTATTACATTATTTTTATAATATCAATTAGTACACGATTGTTAAATTAACATCGTTGAACTTCTTACTTAAGTTCAACTTACAACGTGGTTTACAACATAAGTTGCTAACTAGCCACATACGTGAGTCTATACTCACAACATACACTTCACAAGCTTATACCGCTTTAAATTATCAGGCGTACATTATAAAAGTAATACAAACGTACACATATAATGTATTCATATAAGACTTCAAGTTATCTTAAACATATCAAAAGTATGTTATCTCATTGTCTATTACACTTAACAAGTCATCAATATACGTTAGCTAAACAAACACTATACAAAAACTCAATGAAGTACAAAACAAAAACCCGGACAGCAGGTTGCCCCGCTGGGGCGGGTCCCCCAAGGCTAAAAGCCCCGCTGGGGCGGGGCCGACTATTGGTGTGTTTCCCTCAGCTCGTGAATGGCAGGGAAATAAGCCAATTTGGCTTATTTCTTCACACCAAAGTCCGATTTTTCTCCACATGATGTACTTGAAACTTAATGAAAACAAAATTTTAGATTCTTAACATGATTATAACATACAAAATCATTACAACACATAATCAAAACACAGTTTTCATGATTTTTGAAGAAAACGACATTCTTAAGCGTTCTTGACGAAAATTGCTATTGCGAATTCGTTTGTAAACCAATTCATGAAATTCCAATTGTACTAACTCTAATTCTTAACATATTAACATAATCCATGATCAATTTAAACATAAATTGACAAACACATACCAATTTTGATGATTTAAAGACTATTTTCAAAATAAGCTCAAAGTAAATTACTATGAATATGATTTCTTCATGTTCATCGTATCTACGTGAATTGAATCACTTAAACAACTATAAAAATCATATGTAAGCATATATATATATATATATATATATATATATATATATATCCCATACACATATCATAATCAAGAAATTTACATAAAAAGATTATTACAGAGAAGTTTTTTTTTGAAAAACATGGAATATATAAAACACAATAAGAAGAACGTGAAACTTAGATATTTTACACTTTGATTGTGAGAAAGAAGAAGATGATGGCTTCTAGCAAGGACTCTTCTTCTTCTTCTTCTTTTCCTCTACTCTTTCTTTTCTTTGTTTTGTTCTAACTGACTAACCTTTTAACTAACGTATATTGTAATATACATATAATATATATAACTTATATATATTATACATATAATACATAAATATACAATATATAACTTATAAAATATAATGACACTATAATAATTATAATAAATATAATTAATACATAAGTTACAAGTTTTAAATTTAAAAAGCCATGAGGCTTGTTTGGCCAAAACAACATTATTTTTAAAAACAGATTAATAGTAACTAAGGCCATGTTTGGTAAAACGGGTTTGAAACAAAAGTAAGGGCCTTGTTTGGTACAACCAATTTAAAACCCCTTTTTATTCTTTTAATAAATCTTTTATCCCATAGTTTAAATTCTACACATTATTTAATTAAATTGCAACTTTCTAATTTAATTAAATACAAGCTAACATTTAATAATTAATTAAAATTGCACATAATACTAAATTGCTACACAATTATAATTTTCTTATTAATCATAATTCATGTAACAAATTAGTAAATCATTATAAACACTTAGCATATAATATTGCTCTAATTTAATTATTCTCAATTAAATTAGAATTATGCTACACCATTACTTACACATCAATTTAATTAATTCTATTTCACTTAATTAAATTACTCCACAACAATCACATAATTTATTTATTTAGCTCAATAAATAAATCAAATCAAATATTTATTTAATTCAATAAATATTTATAATTAATATATAAAATTCTCATTCGTTACAGACATGACACATGTTGGCCTTTTCCTAAAAAATTATTTAAAACCTTTTTGAAGTAAAAATAATAAGGGTAGACAAAATATTAGGAAGAGAGAAAGATTCAGGTCCAACTCGACTCACAATTTTTTCTCGACGTCGACACAACCCTCCTAAACAATTTAGGATTAGGATTTCATATTAATTAATTAAACTCCTTTAATTAATTAGGCTTCCCGATTCTATTGGGAATAATTAAACTCTTTTAATTAATTAGTCTCCTAATCTTATTAGGAATATATATGAGAGAGAGAGAGTATCTTATTACTTAATTCTCAAAATCCTTTAGGAATTAAATAATAATAATAATAATAATAATAATAATAATAATAATAATAATAATAATAATAATAATAATAATAATAAGACTCCTCTTATTAATTTATATTTAATTTTCCTAAAATATTAAATAAAAATATTAAGCTATTTAATTTATTCTATCACCATAGATTAAATTAAATATACTTAACTTATTATTACAATTATGCCATTTGCTTCTTTAAAAAATATTATTCCTTTTATGGTGTGACCCTTTAGGTTCTCTATATTAAACTGGTTGTCAATAAATCAATTAGAACAATTCTAATCTTATTTAAATAAATAAATTAAACTAATAATTCATTTAAATAAATAACATTTATTCTACAATAAGGATAAGCCTCCTTAGCGATCAATGACTTTTCGGATAATATAGATTTCAACATTAATCATAAAAAAAACTGTGAGTTAATAGTTACCGTACAATTCAATCCTTCCACCATACAATGTTCCAATTAAATATAAGACATGGAATTACTGGTAAGTCTTATTTTATTTAATTATATGTATCTCAATTCCAAAATGCACAACTCCAAATAATGCAAATTAGAAACTCTTTTCTAATTTCATTCCACCTTTGCTGAGGATTCCTAGGTTGTCATTTATCGAATCACATAGGACATATCTCTTCTTTTACTAGAAGCGGTAGATTATTTATTGATCATTCATTATCTCCATTTATAACTTATTACACCGAAACATACCCTTTGATATACCCTAAGGGTCTTAAAGAATAAGTCAAAGTATAATTCATTATACACAAGATACTATGATGATCTCAAGTATAAGGATCACTTGTACTACTATCACATTAGGAATTCCTATTGACAGGCAAGTAAAACTCCATTAGGTATTCCTTAGCGAGCCACGTTTAGTGAACTTATTCTCTAATAAGCACCTACATACTTGCTTTAGTGTCTCCACACAAATGATCATGAGATCAATCATCCTCATTCAATGAGCAAGCAATATAGTACCAATCTATCCGGATTCACTATTCCCCTTTTTAGTAATTCAATGATTGGGAACTATTTTAGTTTTTAAGCTATCTAAGAATTTAGATCTCATTAGCATGATCATCATCATGATTCTAAAAGCATTGCTTAAAACTATGAGTTTATTACATATTATAAAAATAACACCATGTAGATAAATAAATGCCTTTAATTAAATAATACTTTTATTAATAAATGAATAAGATTGTTACAAAGTATATGCTTTATCATCAAACATGATTGGCTTGTGTGCATACTACTTTCAGTTGTGGGAGACAGGGGTCCTGACTTATGATTAATCAGTCAAGGAAAATTTTATCTTGAAAACATCCTTGTTGTGGACTATCACTGATTTTCTGACACTTAGGACGATCAGTGGATGGTTAACTCATAGGAAACTGTCATGCCTAGTTTATATGGGGGATGTTCAAGGGACACAAGTGAATCATGGGCGAAAAACTAGTTTCTTTGGAACTGCTCATAGATTCTTTCCTGTTGATCACAGTTACAAAAAGATGTCTGCATGGTTCAATAAAATGACAAAGACGAAGAAGTTTGTTGGTCGATTGTCGGGCTGCGAGGTCTTAGGCTGGATAAACGATCTAAAATTTCCACCACCAAAGAAGGAACACAGTAAGTTGAGGGCAATAAGTTACAGGAAGACTCATACTGGACACACTTGCCCATATAGTTTGAGTTGTCATACTGGGTCATGCTTTCAATCCGTCATTATATAGATGTCATGCATATAGAAAGGAATGTATTTGAGAACTTATTTTACAACGTGCTAAATGCGAGTGATGAAACAAAAGACAATGACAAAGCACGAAAAGATTTGGAGGCGATGAACATAAGGCAAAAATTATAGCTCCGACCTAACAATTCAAAACCTAAAGCTCCATTTTTGTCTTACCAAGCGACAGGTTGAAGAAATTTACAAGTGGGTAAGTGCGTTTAAGCTCCCAGATCGATATGCTTCTAACATATCTCGTTGAAGTAAGGTTGAGCAGTTAGAAATTAATGGATTCAAAAGTCATGATTGTCATGTATTCATGCAGAAGTTGATGTCAATTGTATTTCGTGGATGTTACACAGAAAAGTTTTAGATGCCTTGACCTAACTTTCATATTTCTATCGGGATCTATGCTCAACGGTTATAATGTTCTGTGATGTGGAGCAAATGGAGAAAAATATAGTGCTTACAATATACAAGCTCGAAATTATATTCCCTCTAGGGTTCTTTGACTCGATGGAGCATTTGCCTGTTCATCTAGTATATGAACTTAAGCTTAGAGGACCGATGCAATTTAAGTGGATGTATCCTTTTGAGAGGTAATATCATCTACATATTCATTTGATGGTATTTATAACTCATATTCTTAATTAATTCCGTTCAATCATCGTATTTTAGGTATATGTGTCTATTAAAGTAGAAAGTAAAAAAATAAAGCTCGTGTAGAGGGTTCTATTGCTGAATTCTATACAGAGGAAGAGCTTGTCAACTTCCGCTCCTTATACTTTGACGATGTTGTCTCAATGAAGCACAACCATTTAAGTCAGAATGAGGTCGTTGAACTCCAATATCGTGGTGATGAATTAGTTGTATTCACCTATCTGGCTAAACCATTTGGCCTGAGACGATGACTTACTTAAGAGACAAATATTTGAAGATTTTATCTACATACGTGCTTCTAAATATGCCTGAAGTATCGTCATGTATAAAATATATATTATTATTTGTAAAAGTTTAATATTTAAAAGTGTAACCAACAAATAAACCATGTTATTAAAATTTCAGTTCATTCGAAGACGAAGCGTATGCTTCTAACCTAGGGTTAAATGCAGCATTGTTGGAAACATTCACTATTGAACATTTTCAACAGTGGTTTAAGATAAGGGTTCAAAACGATAACGCTTCTAAGCATTTTAGAGATGTCATCTCAGGTCTTTACAAACTTATTAGTTCATTTACCGGCTGTATCGTGAATGGGTACAGTTTCAAGGTCGGTAACTTAAAATAACTGATATCAGTCAATTCTGGTGTTGTCGTGTTGGGAAGCTATTACCAAGATTCCGAGTCCAATTACTATGGACGATTAGAGGAAATGGTTGTGCTCAATTATCTCGGGGGTAAAAATGTAATTACATTCAAGTGTCGCTAGTTTGATATTGAAAATGGTGTTAAAGTTGATCGTAATAAAATCGTCACAGTAGATAAAAAGTAAAGTTAGAGTCTGATGATGTATTCGTGTTAGCTACTCAAGCGACTCAAGTGTACTACGCGCCTAATTTTATCAATTGTAGAAGCCTCTGGTATCTAAGTATTGAACATTACTTGTGACGCCCCCAAATCCGGGTGCCTTTAAACCCTGAACAAGGTGCTACACGGTACTACATCAATCAAAACATTTAACTATACATTTGATTTAACATGAATATAATTATTATATTATTACATCATTTAATTCGTTCTCCAAAATTATCTATAACCATTACATGTTCATTATCTCATAATAGAAATTATTACAAAAGTATTACTAATATTACATCAGTTATTTACTTCTCCAACTTTGCTTTTCCTTTGTCTTTTTCGGACCCTTCTACCTTTTTCGACCATAGCTGAAAATCACATAATTCAAGCAAGGATGAGCATTCAATTGCTCAGCAAGTATACAATTTAACAATAACAATAACAAAATCAAGAATTATGTGTTTATTATTCAACAAATGTACAAATAGTTGAGAATAAATAAGAATAATCATGACTGATACTTTTTCTTCATTTAAAACATTTTTAAAACCACAATATGAGTATTAAAACTGAGATTGTCAAACGACTGAGAGTTAACCACTTTCTTTCATTAAAAAGGGACTTCCCGGTAATAAAATCGTAAATTCGATATATCTTACGAGCACTTCTAGGTGATCAGCCTATAGTACTCTATGTTGATCAACACTCATCTATTAAATGTATTTATGTTAAGTTTTGACACCATGCGTGTCAGTCGAAGATTCGACTAAATACATTTAATTATTCATTCTTAGGCTTACCTTTTTATCAATATCGAAACAATTGGCGTTAGATAGCTTAAATTTTCATAAATAACATTTACAAAGAGTTACTATGAAATTAATAAATCATTCTAATATTTATTTAGCCGAACAATGGCATTAACATTTTCTTATGCAGTATATGGCAAAACATGACTTGATTACTTGAACAAATATATAAAAGATTTGCTTAAGTATAAAAATTCACATAATTTCACAAGAGCAAGGTTTAAGAAACTTGCCTTAAGCGTCAACTATTTATAGTTTACACTAATTCATTTCTTTACAGCCTACACACATAAACAAGGCCAAGTATTGGTTTACTTCTACTTCTCATACTTCTATACTCATTAACTTCAATGGACTTAATTTATACTTTGAGTTCATTATCCTTTGTTGCTACTTGTTAACATTCAATATCATTTATTATCATTCTTTGATATTTAATTGTTATACTTCACATTTATTAAGTTAAATGTTCAAGTTATTCATTCGTATATGTTAAACATATTCATTCTACGCAAATACAGAATAATAACTTTGTTTCGATAGTTTACGTTTAAGTTATTTTATTCTTTCAATCCAGCCTTCAATCATTAGGTTAAGGTTATAATACCCTTATTAAGGTGTTATAATTTGATTAACATTTATCTTCATTTGTATTCTATAACATTCCCTCTAATTTCTACTTTTAAAAACTCATCCATATGCAAAACACAAGGTCGGCGCTGCGGCGCTGGGTTTCGGTTAAAATCCTTGTGCTACGGCGTTTTCGGCCAGGAACTGGCCTGCCGAAACGGTGTTGCGGCGTCCAATTCTTAGGCATAACTGGTGCTGCAGCGCCAGTCAATAACCTTTGAAAAAATTGAACTTTTAAATTACGATCCGGGCGTTCACTTCGCAATCTCATATCTTAGTTGTTTTAACTCGAAATTAGTCCGTTCTTAAGCCGTTTTTTAGCTTTCATAGCATACTTTAAATCTCTCAGGACAGAATATTTTTTCGGGCTTTCTAACTAGGCGTTTAATTGGTTCAAAAATTCCTTGACGCGTAGTTTTTCATACTTAACGTTTTTAACGTTAAACTTTCGTTCCTTCGCAACTTTCTTATCCGGAGTCGGAACAAGTTCGTTCTATGATAACCCAAAAATTTATAAAAAATCTTGAATGATTAGAATAAAGGTTTAAGAATAAAACCTAGATGAGAATTTGAGAATTTATTTAAAATTTTTAGATAAAATTTATATGGTTTACTATTTGAATGAGAATAGGAAAAATATGGGTTACAAAATTTTAAACCCTATAAATGAGTTATATATATTTGAAGGAATTTAAGAATGAGGTAATGTGATACCTATAAATTCGATGTGAACTGAATAATGTAAGAAATGTTATATTGATGCATGTGAAAATTTTATTAAGGGAATAAAAAGTCACATGAAGAGATATTATGAGGTTAAACGAAGATGAGTATATGTATAGAAATATATATATATATATATATATATATATATATATATATATATATATACTTAGTAAGGTGCTATATATTTTAGCAATAGGAATGATGAATTAAGTTAAGAATATGAGAATTTACTAGGGAGTCCCTCTAATGAAATAATTAATTTAGTGGACTAGCCTAAGTATTTTAATAATCAAGGAAGTTGATTAAGATGATGAACCCTAATTAAATATTTAATTTAATTATATGTGGCAAGTCTAATTGGGTTATAAAAGTAAAGTAGTATTCTTGATTTATGGGAATGTGAAATAGTCCAAATAGTAAGTGATACTAGTGGGCTAACCCAATTGAATGAATAATCAAGCCCACTAATTTTATTGGAGATAGACTTTAATGGCATTAGTTAAATTAATTAACTTAGCCCAACATGTGGAATTAATAAATAGTAGCCCAAGTAGTGTATAAATAAACTTGACTACTAGTGGCCCAAATTAATTAATTGTGAGCCCAAACATTAATTAAGGAGGCCCAAACCTTGGTCCATGAAAGAAAGGACTTTTAATCATTAAAGTAAGTATATAACACAATAAAAAATAAATCTATAATGGGAGAAATAGGGGTGTATGGCCGGCCACTAAGGGATAATATGGGGAGGATTTGAAATTTTATTAAGCTTGCCCAAAATCTTGGTTATAATTTTTTGGAACCAACCCCAATAACATGTGTCACCCTCCTAGCATGTCCAACACTTGTGTTTAGTGACTAAGCAACCAAGTAATGATTAGGAAAGAGAGTTAGTGGAAGAATGCTTACACTTTCAATTATACCCACTCCATTAAATTATTTTATTTCATTATACTTCCAAGTTCCTTAGCTAGAGAAAGAAAAAGAAAATATAGAGAGAGAAAGAGAGAGAGAGAAAGGGTTCGGCCACTTCAAGAAGGAGAATTCATGCATGCTAAGTATTTAAGCTATTTTGGGAAGATAAGGAAGATAGGAAGAAGAACTAGGTATTGATTCTCTTTATTTTCAAAGTTTTGATTTCTTTTTTGCTGGGTTTTGATGAAACAAAGAGTCTTAAGTTTGATCTTTGAAAAACTCTTCATCTATATGTGTATAAATATTTTATATGATGATCAAAATATTTTTGAAGTTGAAAGTAAGATCAAAAGAGAGATTTGTACCAAATGGGTAGAGAAAGGTACATGCATGCATGCGCTAAGTAATTTTATATTAGATTCTTGTGATGCATTTTGAATATGGTTAATATCATGATTAGAGTGTTAGATCTTGAGTTTAACAAATGAGACTTGTGGATTTATATGAGTTCATGTGATGAGATTGGGAAAAAAGAAGTTAGATGAATTTTTGAAGGAATTTTTATTTAACTAGTATGCTAAAACATGTGCATGTTGAAATCTACAAGTGATATTTGATGTTTTTTTTCTTAGTATGCTAGATGCATGAGTTAAGGCCAAAACTCCTTTAGAATCACTCAAATATGTTTAAAAATGAGCAAGTTATGAATTAAATTCCAAACTACCCAACTGTTGAGAATGTGTTACTGATCAGTCACTTTTGGACTATTTTCGGTAACCAAAATAAACTCAAACTTGGTGTTTGATATATGGAAAATATAGTTCGGGAAAATACGAATCCAACGATACTAAATGGACCTAAAATCAAGATGTAGATCTTGAGATATGAGCGTTTCCGTAAAGGACCCCAAATCTGGAAAACGAACTAACTGTTATGAATGTCCTTGTGGATCAGTCCACTTTAACACTGATTTTCGGGACCTAAACAGAGCAGAATTTGATGTTTAATAAATGAAAATTGGAGTTCAGGAAGATACGAATCCAACGCCTTCGACGAAACCTAAATCCGAGTTAGCCCAGATACTATACATCAACCATTAAAGAGTACGACTGTACCACTACTTTAACATATAACTTGTGAATTAACACTTAATCTTTCATTTTATATTTTCTTCATTATAATCTAGTAAGCCGAATACCTATTCCGGCAACCTAGATTCAAACTAAATTTTAATTTAGTAAACTATTTACCAATCCAGCATACTGGATTCAACTAAACTCCAATCCAGCAAGCTTGGTTCAAAATGATATCCAATCCAGCAAGCCTGGATTCAACTGATATCCAATCCAGCAAGCCTGGATTCAACTGACATCCAATCCAGCAAGCCTAGATTCAAATGATATCCAATCTAGCAAGCCTGGATTCAAACTTTCATATAATCGAGCAACCTGGATTCACTAATCCTCCAAACCAGCAACCTGGATTCACTAATCCTTCAATCCAACAACCTAGATTCACTAATCCTTCAATCCAGCAACCTGGATTCACTAATCCTCCAACTTGAATTCACTAATCCTTTAAACTAGCAACCTGGATTCATTAATTCTCCAACTTGAAATCACTAATCCTTTAATACAACAACCTGGATTCATTAATCTTTTAATCCAGCAACCTGGATTCACTAATCTTTCAATCCAGCAACCTGGATTCACTAATTCTCTAACCTGGATTCACTAATTATTCAATCCAGGAACCTGGATTCACTAGTCTTTCAATCCAGCAACCTGGATTCACTAATTCTCTAACCTGGATTCACTAATTATTCAATCCAGGAACCTGGATTCTGTGACACCCCCAAATCCGGGTACTTCAATTTCCACGGGACTTGGTGTTCACTGTACAAATATCATCTATCTATCTACCCATAGTAAATGCAAACCATGAAATAAATAGAAATAATCCTCCCCTTATGGGGTTACAACATCTGAAAAGAAATACATCAATCCCAGGTCGTACTTAACCTTAAATATCAAATGCGGAAATATAAATAATTAAATAAGTTTTACACAACTTTAACATAAGTCTGAAACATAAACACATAAACTAAACAACAAGTCTTCATCACTTGTTGACTTTGCCCTTGCCTTTGCTAGTAGAAGGCTCGTCAGACCTTTCGTTCTTAACTGCAATGTTATTATTACGCAAGAGTGAGCACGGTTGCCCACAAGTATAATAATATGACAACAATATAATAACATGCGAGTGAATCAAGGACATCTGAATAAAGAAACTCAACTTTTGACTCGAGGATAAATAACAGGAATCAAAATATCATCTGAGGGTCATAAGACCTTGAACTATGTCCTAGGTTGTAAAGTGTTTATACTTAAAACCTTTAACAGTCATAAGACTATGGACTCTACTTCTCGTACTTAGGGGGATCAGCCCTTAGTACCATATTGTGCACAATATCTCAACGCTAAAGCGTAAATAATCCCCTTTTACAGGGTTGTTCATCTCAGTTTTGACATCAGAGTCCGCACCAAAGGAAGTTTGGTTTGGATAAGCTCAATAAGTATTTTGGAATTTAGAACGTTCATCAACTATGGACTAGTCGAATCAATAAGGGTTCACTAGTCCTATAAGGTTCAACAATAACATCGATATTCAACTTGAATAATAAATCTCAAGAGTATACAATCGAATAAGTATTGTATCACTGAATCATGCTTTTAAAAGAGTTACAATATGTAATATGAATTTCGAACTTGAACAATTAAAAACACGAGCTTACTCGATATAGAAACACAAGTCTAAGGCTTAATAAATGAATAAATTAGAATTTAGGGAACTTGCTAAATCAATAAGTTAGGGATAGGATACTTGCCTCTTGCACAAGCTACAATTATAATTCACGTTCTTTATTAAACCCTACACATCAATACGTTCACAATACAAATTAATCAATAACTCGATATACGTATCGAATCACACACATCGGTCTTGAGCACGTTATTGGACTATACAATTAACGATTCAAGTCATGTAATTAACTTATTAATTACTCACGTAATATAAGTTATTAACCTCTTATTATATGTTTAATCATGTCTTTATGTTCATTACATTAGGTTTTAAACCACCTCTTAGAACACACGAACACTTAGCAAAAAAAAAAAAAAATTTCAAATTTCTGCAAGGGGCGCGGCCGCGCGCCAGTTACCCTTGGGACCAGCGCGGTCGCGCGGCAACGCAGACCCAGATTTCCAGTTCGCGAATGACACACAGAGCAACCCAAATAAATCCAAATTAAACTAACGTAATGAATTTAAGGCTACCCATAAGATATAGAATTTACAGAAACATCATACCATGTTCTAAGCATGCTTTTAACACTTTAAATCACGGAATTACACAAATCACAACATTTAATTTCACTATTTTCAACATTTTATAAAGTTTTGAAAGAAAACAAGAATTCAACGTTACGGATTCGTTATAACACCGAATCCATTCGTTTAACTTCTATTTTGTTCGTTTAAATGTACACAATCACATTCAAGTGTTAATTTAAGTTAAATAAACGCATAAGGTGTGTAAATTTTGTACGTAAGGGCCATATGGGCCATATGTACAATTTTTACACTCTGTAACTTTTGAAAAATCAAATTAAGCATAACTACATGGATTTAATCGCACTAAATCATGCATACATGATATACAACATGTTATGATCATACAATAACACATATAAAATCATATCATACATTAATTATCAAATTAGTTATTCACAGAGAATCTAACATACGTTAATGGAAAACTTTAAGAACTTGAATTTAAAAACTTAGGAGAAGGAATTACCCTTGCTAGTTTGTGAAGATGATTCAAGGATGATGATATAAACTTTTCAAATTCTTCTTCTTCAATCTTTTCTCTCAAAATTCTCTCTGATTCTTTAAGTTTTATTTCCTCTGATATGAATATATAAATTGATATAGTATATATGTATATAAGTATAATACGTATAATATATAATGGGTGAGTGGTTGTCAGTTGGTCCCTTAGTGGGTTAACTGACCAACTCCCCTTAAGGCCTTGTTTGGCTAGCTTAAGGAATCCCTTCTCATTTATTTTAATTAATTTATTATAATATAGTTAATTAATGTCACACCCAATTAAATCAAATAATGCTATTTAAATCAATTAAATAAAATAGCATAAATCTACATTAAATCACATAGTCACATAATTAAAATTCTTATTTATTAATTATGTCTAATCATAAATCTCTAATTAATTAATAAATTAATTAGAATAACATTATGCTTATTAATTAATATATTAATCAAATAAGCTCAATTAAATACATACTTTGAATATAAAAATTCACCACATTAATTTAACTAATGTGACACATATAATTAAATTAATCTACCACAAATTCATCAATTAATTATTTAACTCAATAATTAAATCATCAAAAAATATTTATTTAATTCAATAAATATTCAAAATAAATTACAAAAATCTTGTTTGTCACATCTTTCCCCCCTTAAAAGGATTCTGTCCCCAGAATCACGGTTCAATTAAATTTCGTCCCGTTACATTCTCCCCCCCTTACAAAGATTCTGTCCCCAGAATCGCATAAACAAAAAAATTAAGTAAATAAATCTGGGTAATTCTTCATCATATGCTCTTCGAGTTCCCACGTAGCTTCTTCAGCATTGTGGTTCCTCCAAATTACCTTAACAGAAGGTATAATTTTATTTCTGAGGACTTGCTCTTTCCTGTCAACAATCTGAACAGGAATTTCTTCATAGGATAAGTCTTTCTCAAAATGTAGGGGTTCATATTCAATCACATGTTTGTAATCGGGTTTGTAGGGGCGTAAAACTGACACATGAAAGACGTTGTGGACATTCTCAAGCGCCGGAGGTAAGGCTACCTCATACGCAACTTCTCCAATCCTTCGCAGTACTTCAAAGGGTCCAATGAACCTTGGGCTCAATTTTCCCTTCTTACCGAATCTGATCTTCCCCTTCCAGGGAGAGACTTTCAAGAACACATAGCTACCCGATTCAAAATCAACGTTCTTACGGTGTGGATCGGCGTATTTCTTCTGCCTATCCTGAGCTGCTACCAGTCTTGTTCTGATCACTTTGACTATCTCTGCTGTCTGCTGTACCAGTTCTGGACCTAATAGTTGTCTCTCGCCAACTTCATCCCAGTATAGCGGGGTTCTGCATTTTCTTCCGTACAACGCTTCGTAAGGCGGCATGCCAATACTAGCGTGGTAACTGTTGTTGTAACCGAATTCCACAAGCGGTAGGTGATCATCCCAATTTCCTTTAAAATCCATGATGCATGCTCTCAACATATCTTCCAATGTCTGGATCGTTCTTTCACTCTGCCCATCTGTCTGAGGGTGATAAGCCGTACTCATTCTCAACTGTGTCCCCATGCATTCTTGTAGTCGCTTCCAGAAGTTCGATGTGAAACGCGGATCTCTGTCGGAAACAATTGACACCGGAACTCCGTGCCTCGAAACAATCTCTTTCACATATAGCCTTGCCAACTGGTCTAAGTTGAATCTGATTTTAATCGGAAGGAAGTGTGCGGATTTCGTCAGTCGGTCAACGATAACCCATACTGCGTCGTAGCCTTTCTGAGTCGTCGGAAGGCCAACCACGAAATCCATCGTAATGTGTTCCCATTTCCATTCTGGGATTTCCAGGGGTTGTAGCAAACCACTTGGTCTCTGATGTTCTGCTTTCACTTTCTGACAGGTTAGACACTTTGCAACACACTCAGCAACATCTCGTTTCAAATTCGGCCACCAGAAGTGCTGTCGAAGATCCTGGTACATCTTGGTACTACCGGGGTGAATTGAATACCGTGAGCTATGAGCCTCTCTCAAAATGTCATCCTTAATCTCTGGCACTGACGGTACCCGAACTCTATTCTCAAATCTCAGTAGTCCCTCACTGTCTATCTTGAATCTCGGTTCGGTTCCTTCAGATATCTTTTTCTTAACCTTCTCACATTCTTCGTCCTGAAGTTGAGCTTCCTTAACTTTATCCAATAGGGTTGTACCAGCTTGAATCTGAAACAACTTCTCGTCAATCTCCATCGAATACTTCACTTCCAATTTCAGCTTTTCCATTGCTGAAATTAGTTCCTCCTGAGTAGTCAACATCATCAATTTCTCCCGACCCTTTCTGCTTAAGGCGTCGGCAACCACATTAGCCTTACCCGGATGGTATAAGATTTCACAGTCATAGTCCTTAATTAACTCCAGCCACCTTCTCTGGCGCATATTCAAGTCCTTCTGTGTAAAGATATATTTCAGACTCTTGTGGTCTGTATATATTTCACACTTCTCCCCATAGAGATAGTGTCTCCAAATTTTTAAAGCAAATACCACGGCAGCTAACTCCAAGTCATGGGTCGGATACCCCTTCTCATAGTCTTTCAATTGTCGTGACGCATACGCAATGACCCTGCCGTTTTGCATAAGCACACAGCCAAGTCCTTTATGCGACGCATCACTATAAACCACAAAATTGCCTGTGTCGTCCGGAAGGGATAACACAGGTGCTGAACTCAACCTCCTCTTGAGCTCTTGGAAACTTTCCTCACACTTCTCTGTCCAAACGAATTTCACCGATTTTCTAGTCAAATTTGTCAGCGGAGTTGCGATCTTGGAAAAGTCCTGAATAAATCTTCTATAATAACCCGCCAATCCAAGAAAACTCCTCACTTCCGACGGTGTTTTCGGCAGATCCCAGTTCATCACAGCTTCGACTTTAGAGGGATCTACCGAAATTCCGTCCTTGTCGATCACATGTCCAAGAAATTGCACTCTTTCAATCCAGAATTCACATTTAGAAAATTTGGCGTACAACTTCTCTCTTCTCAACGCCTCTAATGTTAACTTCAGATGTTCTACATGTTCTTCCTTGGTCTTCGAGTATACCAAAATATCGTCGATAAAGACCACCACGAATTTGTCCAAAAACGGCTTGAACACTCCATTCATTAAGCCCATGAATGCTGCAGGAGCATTCGTTAGACCAAATGACATTACCAAAAATTCGTAGTGACCATATCGAGTCCTAAATGCTGTCTTTGGAACATCCTCTGGCCTCACCTTCAGCTGATGATAGCCACTCCTCAAGTCTATCTTTGAAAAGTACCTTGCACCCTTCAATTGGTCGAACAGATCGTCGATCCTCGGTAATGGATATCTATTCTTAATTGTGACCTTATTCAGTTCTCTGTAGTCGATGCAAAGCCGCATCGTCCCGTCCTTCTTCTTCACAAATAACACCGGCGCTCCCCACGGCGATACGCTCGGTTGGATGTACTTCTTGTCCAGTAACTCTTGTAGTTGTACCATTAACTCTTTCATCTCTACCGGAGCCATCCGGTATGGTGCCTTCGATATTGGGGCCGTCCCTGGCGCCAAATCGATCACAAACTCAACCTCTCTGTCTGGCGGAAGTCCTGGCAGATCATCCGGAAATACGTCTAAGAAGTCCCTCACGACTGGTATATCTTCTAATTTCGAATTTTCTTTACGACTATCGACTATGTAGGCTAAATATCCTACACAGCCTTGTCTTAACAACTTCCTGGCCTGCATCATCGTCAGACAACTCGCTTGTCTAGGCGATTTACTGCCATAAAACACAACCTTTGACGGGGTCATAAGGTTGAAACACTTCCTCTGGCAATCAATTACAGCCCCATAATTGACTAGCCAATCCATTCCCAGAATAACATCGAATTCCCCAAGTCTAATCGGGATAAGATTTACGTTCATAATGTTACCCTTAATATCTACTCTACAGTTCTTGTGTACATACTTAACAGGGATTACTTCTCTATTCGCAATCTCTATATTCATGGGGTATTCTAACTCGTCCATAGGAAGTTCTAAGTTCTTAGCAAAGTCATCGGATATAAATGAACAAGTAGCACCCGAATCAAATAGTACATAAGCATTAACTTTATTGATCGGAATGATACCTGACACCACATCGCGAGACTGCACAGCATCCTGCACGGTCATGTTGAAGGTCCTGGCGGTTGGTCGGTTGGTTGCGGTTGGTCCCGTGATAGTTAAAGCACTTCCACCGCTGTTTCCCCTGTTTCCACCTGATCCTTCCCTTCCAGATCCCTTCTTGGGACAGTCCCTTGCCAGATGGTCCTTTGAGCCGCAAGTGAAGCAAGCGCCCTTCTTTGGGTTCGGACAGTTAGGTGCTATGTGGCCTTCCTGACCACAATTTTAACATACTCGTTTTCCCTTCATACAGACCCCCAGGTGAGCTTTCCCGCAGGTCGAACAAGCTTCGATCCTCTTTTTCTGACCACCTTGCTGATTCCCAGTCGATGAGTTATCATTCCACCTCCTCTTCTGATTATTACTCCCTCCCGTGTTGCTACCACTAGCCTTGTTAATTCCTTCACCTTCACTCTTCTTCTTTTTCTGATCTTGGTTATACTTTGTAACTGCATCACTCCCGCCTTCAGCGAGAATGGCCTTCTCCAACACCCCAGCAAAAGTGTTCAATTGGAACATTGACACTTTGCTATACAACCAGGGCTTCAGGCCCTGTTCAAACCTCCTTGCCTTCCTCTGATCGGTGTGCACTTGATACGTGGCAAACCTAGCCAACTCATTGAATTTCGCCGCATATTCTGGTACGGACATATTTCCCTGTTTCAGTTCCAAGAACTGGACCTCCATTTGATTCTGCGAGCTGGTCGGAAAGTACATCTCGAAGAACATCTCCTTGAACCTCTCCCAGGTAATCACACCTTCACCTCCCCGGACCTTATTCGCTTGCCACCAATAGCTGGCCTCAGATTTCAGCATGAACGTTGCATAGGCGGTTTTCTGGTCCTCTCTGACTCTGGCGACGTCAAAAACTTTTTCCATCTCCATGACCCAGGTTTGAGCTTCTATCGGGTTCATGGTGCCTTTAAACTCTGGCGGTCCCACCGCCTTGAAGTCCTTGAACGTTGTGGTCGGTGGAGCTTGAGGTTGGTTGTTAAGCGCTCCAGCAAGTAAGTTCGCCAACTGCTGAACGGGGTTAGCATTGGCGTCGTTGTTGTTGTTAGTTGACCCTTCTTGGGCCTGTTGACGGTTAGATCGTCTCCTTGGCGGCATTTTACTGTTAAGAAATACGCGTATTAGAACTTTATTCAATCTTTTAAATATCTAAGGCTTAACTTAAACATTTAGACACAATCAGTCAACACATTATCTCAAATAAACTCTGATATATTACTAAATCAAAAGTTTTAACATAATACGATAGCATCACTGCTATTTACATCAACTATCCTGAGATAAAGAATCTACAGGATTTAAAACATAAAATATTCCTCTGTTTATAAACACATTGGAATTTACATTATTAACTACCAGATAGGTTTCACAAAATCAAATGTTCCTATCACTGCCCATTAAGGCGACGAACAGCTTTGCCACGCTCTTCTTCCATAATCCGAGACATCGTCCTGCGATCTAGCATGTACGACGGTAGTCCTTCAAACTGAATTGGGTACCTCATAACCCGATCCTGGGCCTCGTCAATTGCATACTGAAGTATAGAGTACGTCTCTTCAAGCTTGGCCTTCTTCGCCCGACAATTATCTTCTGCGAGATCTGCTCGTCGTGATTCCCTTACCCAAGCCTCCTCTGCTATGGCCAGCCTTGCTGATTTCTCTTTTAGTTCATTCTTCAATTCCTCAATTTCCTCTGACTTCTGCTCGGTTTGGCCCTTCTCGTGAGCCAAATTCCACTCTACATTTCCCAAACGTGTGTGAAGAGCCTCAACCTCTCCATCCCTCAGCTCGATGGTAGACTGTTGAGTAACCGACCGCTCCCTCAGCTCCTGAACAGTCTCCCTCAGCTCCTGAACAGTATCACGTAACTCTATGTTACGGTCATACAGCTCGTCATACATCTCAGCACTGATAGAGCTCGGCGGGAACTCTTCAGGGTCTTCCTCCTCCTCTTCAGCTGCCTCAGCCTGAACTTCAATCTCCTCAGGGTCTTCCTCAGAGTCCTCCTCTGAATTAGACACCGGCACAATCTCCTGACCAATGACTGTGATCAAGGGTGATGGCTCTCGTCGGACTAACTGCTCCCAAACTACGTGGATATCTCGGGGCTCCTCCTCTCTAGCCTCTAGGGGTACAAGGTCCCTGGACTGACTAGGTTCTCCAGCATTCGTCATCCTGACAAATAAAATTTTAAGTTTTAGTAATTACGTGATGCTAATCGAGACTCGAATATATAAGTATAAGCACGTAGCACATAAGGTAAGTTATTATCTTTCTTAGAACTCGATAAGAGTTATCATTACTATGTTCTCGATCTCTAAAAAGGCTACTATCCTAAGGTTTTTCCCCACCTAAGGTTCATAAACTACAGCTTTGATACCAACCTGTGACACCCCCAAATCCGGGTACTTCAATTTCCACGGGACTTGGTGTTCACTGTACAAATATCATCTATCTATCTACCCATAGTAAATGCAAACCATGAAATAAATAGAAATAATCCTCCCCTTATGGGGTTACAACATCTGAAAAGAAATACATCAATCCCAGGTCGTACTTAACCTTAAATATCAAATGCGGAAATATAAATAATTAAATAAGTTTTACACAACTTTAACATAAGTCTGAAACATAAACACATAAACTAAACAACAAGTCTTCATCACTTGTTGACTTTGCCCTTGCCTTTGCTAGTAGAAGGCTCGTCAGACCTTTCGTTCTTAACTGCAATGTTATTATTACGCAAGAGTGAGCACGGTTGCCCACAAGTATAATAATATGACAACAATATAATAACATGCGAGTGAATCAAGGACATCTGAATAAAGAAACTCAACTTTTGACTCGAGGATAAATAACAGGAATCAAAATATCATCTGAGGGTCATAAGACCTTGAACTATGTCCTAGGTTGTAAAGTGTTTATACTTAAAACCTTTAACAGTCATAAGACTATGGACTCTACTTCTCGTACTTAGGGGGATCAGCCCTTAGTACCATATTGTGCACAATATCTCAACGCTAAAGCGTAAATAATCCCCTTTTACAGGGTTGTTCATCTCAGTTTTGACATCAGAGTCCGCACCAAAGGAAGTTTGGTTTGGATAAGCTCAATAAGTATTTTGGAATTTAGAACGTTCATCAACTATGGACTAGTCGAATCAATAAGGGTTCACTAGTCCTATAAGGTTCAACAATAACATCGATATTCAACTTGAATAATAAATCTCAAGAGTATACAATCGAATAAGTATTGTATCACTGAATCATGCTTTTAAAAGAGTTACAATATGTAATATGAATTTCGAACTTGAACAATTAAAAACACGAGCTTACTCGATATAGAAACACAAGTCTAAGGCTTAATAAATGAATAAATTAGAATTTAGGGAACTTGCTAAATCAATAAGTTAGGGATAGGATACTTGCCTCTTGCACAAGCTACAATTATAATTCACGTTCTTTATTAAACCCTACACATCAATACGTTCACAATACAAATTAATCAATAACTCGATATACGTATCGAATCACACACATCGGTCTTGAGCACGTTATTGGACTATACAATTAACGATTCAAGTCATGTAATTAACTTATTAATTACTCACGTAATATAAGTTATTAACCTCTTATTATATGTTTAATCATGTCTTTATGTTCATTACATTAGGTTTTAAACCACCTCTTAGAACACACGAACACTTAGCAAAAAAAAAAAAAAATTTCAAATTTCTGCAAGGGGCGCGGCCGCGCGCCAGTTACCCTTGGGACCAGCGCGGTCGCGCGGCAACGCAGACCCAGATTTCCAGTTCGCGAATGACACACAGAGCAACCCAAATAAATCCAAATTAAACTAACGTAATGAATTTAAGGCTACCCATAAGATATAGAATTTACAGAAACATCATACCATGTTCTAAGCATGCTTTTAACACTTTAAATCACGGAATTACACAAATCACAACATTTAATTTCACTATTTTCAACATTTTATAAAGTTTTGAAAGAAAACAAGAATTCAACGTTACGGATTCGTTATAACACCGAATCCATTCGTTTAACTTCTATTTTGTTCGTTTAAATGTACACAATCACATTCAAGTGTTAATTTAAGTTAAATAAACGCATAAGGTGTGTAAATTTTGTACGTAAGGGCCATATGGGCCATATGTACAATTTTTACACTCTGTAACTTTTGAAAAATCAAATTAAGCATAACTACATGGATTTAATCGCACTAAATCATGCATACATGATATACAACATGTTATGATCATACAATAACACATATAAAATCATATCATACATTAATTATCAAATTAGTTATTCACAGAGAATCTAACATACGTTAATGGAAAACTTTAAGAACTTGAATTTAAAAACTTAGGAGAAGGAATTACCCTTGCTAGTTTGTGAAGATGATTCAAGGATGATGATATAAACTTTTCAAATTCTTCTTCTTCAATCTTTTCTCTCAAAATTCTCTCTGATTCTTTAAGTTTTATTTCCTCTGATATGAATATATAAATTGATATAGTATATATGTATATAAGTATAATACGTATAATATATAATGGGTGAGTGGTTGTCAGTTGGTCCCTTAGTGGGTTAACTGACCAACTCCCCTTAAGGCCTTGTTTGGCTAGCTTAAGGAATCCCTTCTCATTTATTTTAATTAATTTATTATAATATAGTTAATTAATGTCACACCCAATTAAATCAAATAATGCTATTTAAATCAATTAAATAAAATAGCATAAATCTACATTAAATCACATAGTCACATAATTAAAATTCTTATTTATTAATTATGTCTAATCATAAATCTCTAATTAATTAATAAATTAATTAGAATAACATTATGCTTATTAATTAATATATTAATCAAATAAGCTCAATTAAATACATACTTTGAATATAAAAATTCACCACATTAATTTAACTAATGTGACACATATAATTAAATTAATCTACCACAAATTCATCAATTAATTATTTAACTCAATAATTAAATCATCAAAAAATATTTATTTAATTCAATAAATATTCAAAATAAATTACAAAAATCTTGTTTGTCACATCTTTCCCCCCTTAAAAGGATTCTGTCCCCAGAATCACGGTTCAATTAAATTTCGTCCCGTTACAGATTCACTAGTCTTTCAATTCAGCAACCTGGATTCATGAATTCTCTAACCTGAATTCACTAATCCTTCAATCCAGTAACCTGAATTCACTAATCTTAAATCCAGCAACCTAGATTCATTAATCCTCCAACCTAGATTCACTAATCGTTCAATCCAGCAACCTTAATTCACAAATTTTCCCATCCAACAACCATACAAGGCCATAAACATAATATCTTATCATCAATGACTAAAACCCCTTTTAAAAATTTACATATAGCATATCTAGGGTTCTCAAGGCATAAAATTTCACTTATTCATAATTAAATCATTTTCATGAAAAATACCAAATCATCTCAGTATTCTTTATCTTTTGGCCACACATATATACATATATACCATACACAAAAATAATTTTTCTAGAATTTTTTAATTTCCTTTAGTATTTTTCAAAAGTCCGTTTTTAGTTCGTAACTTAAAAAAATTAGCTATATCATGCTTAACTTTAAAAATTCTCAACTCTTGGCAGAATCTTACACATATTAACGTGAATTTCCAGTTTAAATTTTGTGGCCATCGGAGTTATAGAACTCTAGTTCTAGTAGTTTTCGTCAGAAAAAAATCCAAATATTGAAATGACCATAACTCGGTCAATTTAAGTTGGAATAAGCTCATCTATGGACAGGAACTACTTTATATCATATACTTTCATGTCCCAAAAGGTCAGAATTTATTTCAATAATTAAATGGCCGAAATTACCCCTGGCAGTTTTTGGCAGATTTCTTTTTGGCCTTTTTTAGATTTTGCCTAATTTGCTAAAAACTGTCCATACAAGAATCTACAAGAAATTTTTTAGTGATTCCACTTGGATCTGTTAGAAGACTCAAAGATCTAACTCCAAAAATTGACCATACTCAAATATTTGAAATAGAATGAGAGATATGATCGTTTGAATTTCATGTTCCGTTTTCTCACAAATCTTATTTTTTATTCTTTGTGTTTTGTAAGAAAACTTCCATGATCTCTTGATTAATCAAACATTAAACATCATAATACATACTAATACACCTTATACTCATGGATATACCATGATCCATGATCTATTTCATCAAACCTTCACCAAACCCAAGCAAAACATAATTTATGATAAGAAAAATTAGAGTTTTCTAACTTTTGAAACCTAGTTTCACTTTTTTTTTGCTTTAGATCTAACATTTGACACTTAAAAGTGATAGATCTAAACATATAACACTTATACACATATAGATATAGAGATTTGAAATCTTAGATCTTCATTTCTTCAAAACAAATTAAACAAAATAAATAAACTAAGGTAGATTTTATACCTTTTGCTTTGATCTTCTTCTCTTCTTTCTCTTCCATGGAAGACCTTTCTCTCTCCTCTTCTCCCCCTCATGGGGCTATCGCCCCTCCCATCTCTTTCTCTCTCTCTCTCTCTATCTCTCTCTTTTTCTTTCACATAACTTGCATACATAGACAAAATAAATGGAACTAATGATTAAAGTGACACATAGGTGTAGTTGGTGAACTACTCCTTTAACAAAAACCAAACACCATGTGCTCTTATTTGGCCCCTAAATGACTGGATACATCCCTTCCCAAGTTGCCCAATTTTTGTCTTATTTTATTTACTTATTTTGCTAGCTCAGTTGCAAATGAGGAGAAAGAGAAAAACAAATAGATTTTCTAATTGGTTGGAAGAAAATATAGGTATATCATATGTATGTCTATACTTTGCCCAACACTCTAGCTCTTTCTCTGTCTATTGATTAAGTGGTTACTTTGCTTGCACTCTTGGTAAAAAAAAGTGGCTTGTCCAATGAGTGACACATAATAAGGAGTTGTTGGGTTTGGTAGGAGTTGGTAAATCACATCATTACATTCATGAACCTTTCTTTTTCCCTCTTGTGTGGGCCAAAATTATGGGTCTTTCTTCCTCATTTAGTTTAATTCTTTTGCCTTATCTTGCTTATCCAATGTCAAATAATGTCTCTTACAGTTGGGCTAAAGTTTTGGGCTCCAAATTAATTATTTTGGGCTTGCTAATAAAATATTTGGCCATGAACATAGATTAGGTCCAATTCTTTTCATTCTATCATATTCTAATCATTTAATTAAGGTTTCCATTACCCATATATGTAATTCAATTCCTTACTCTTGTACATTTAATTTCATAACCCAATTAGACCTGCTTTAATTAAGTTATAAAATTAATTAACTAAGATGTATAAAATAAATCTCTTAGAGTTAGTTTATATTTAAATACTAACATTCTTTCATCTTATAACCATTAGGTTATTCAATTCTCATACCTAATATATATATTAGGTTACATTAGTTTCTTTTATTTGTTTATTATATAATAAACAAATATAAACAATCAAATATTATACATATTCATACAAAATATTTTAATACTTTGAGACGTGTACCACAAATCTTATACTATATTTATCCTTATCATTTCTCTTGCTAAAATATATATAGCACATCACTAAGTCTATATATATTTGCCGATACATATACTCAATTTCTTTTAACCTCATAACATCTCTTTATGTGAAATTTTATTTTCTTAATAAAATCTCCGCATGTATCATTATAAAATTTTTTACACCATTCAGTTCGCACCAAATTTATAGGTATTGTAATACCTTATCCTTAACATTCCTTCAAGTACATATAACTCCATTTATAGGGTTTTAAAATTTTGTAACCCATATTTTCTCTATTCTCTTTTAATTAGTAAACCATTTAGGTTTTACTTAAAGTTTTTAATTAATCCTCAAATTTCTATCTAGGTTTTGTTCTTTTAACCTTTATTTTAATCATTGAAAATCTTATAAATCTTCGGGTTGTCACATTCTTCCCCCTTATAAGTATTCCGTCCCCAGAATCATTATTGAACCATAAGTACATATAGCCAACCCCTTTTCTAAGAATTTCGTTCTCGAAATTATAGTTTACAGATCTCTATTCCATTATTCATCAAAACTAGGTTTTCAACTTAATCTTTATCTGATTTCATACTCAATTTAATGTGTACATACCGCTTCCTTCTGTGAGGAGCTCTTCTATCATCACATTCTTTCATGACTTCTCTTTAAGGAGTTAAAACTTTTCATATCATGTTGAGGGGTCATATAGACCATGAACTCTTAGCTTAACGGTTTTTATCGCAACCAATTTTGTTAACCATGTTGTATTAGGTGATCAGCCTAATACAAATACGGGTACGGTAGGTGATCAATCTATGGCACCTAAATTCTCAGAACGACTATATGCGTTCAAAGATAGGAATATTTTATCCAACCAACATATCTCCCTTTTTCAGGGTTGTTCACCTCAGACTTGGCATAAGAGTCTGTACCAAAACAATTTGGTTCGAGATAAATTCTCAAAGAGATTCTTGAATTTTTATAAATATTTGTTTAGTTGAATTAGTTAGCTTAGACGTATACCAATGATTCGAACATCAATCGAAACATGTGTCTGGCCAAAATTCAATTGGCACTTAACTTTTCTTTAAAATTATGAATTTTTTTATGACACTGTATTTACAGTCCTTTTGAGAATTTCGTCATTTTGTGACTTTGTCATACTACATCATATCATAGTGGGCTGACGATCCTTAGATCATATCCAACACTAGGTAATTCTGCATTGATAACTCCATCATTTTTATCATCTCTGCACCAGGTTCAATTATGAATTAATGATATATAAAATATATTTTGATATCTCAAATTATTTTTGTCGAACCGAAATAATTAGCGTAGACTCTTCTTTAAACAGTTCAAAATTATTAAAAAATTATTTTTGGTGTTATCATGCCTCAAAAGGTAACGACGTGTTAGTGGTTCGAAGCCCACTTCTACATACTTGTAACCATATGATGCTGATCACAAAAATTCATTTATATCTTTAAAGGCACATTAGTGCAAATTTAGCTTGATTTCAAAAAATTTCGAAGTCTAGCATAGCTAGAAAATTTGGAATACCTATGATTCCACCATCAACTTCAATTTTCTCCAATGATTCATTGCTTAATAATTCTATCTATTTCTATCATCATTAAAACTTATTACGCTTAAAAACCTCAATTCTTCATGAACAACTTTTCTATATCCTAGTATAGTTCATCAAACTTATCGCACGTTATGAGTTCAGGAACTTTTCACAATAATATGAGTTTAGGAACTTGTCCTAGCAATACGTAATTCAAGAACCAATCAGGAATTGTCCATACGCTTATGGGTTCAAAAACATACCATATAATTATGAGTCACAAACTTACCATAAGTATGAGTTTTAAGAACTTGCACCTAATCTTATATTCTCTACCTATCCGTTATACACATGAGAAAAGAATCACCTTCTCAACATACATATAGCGAATAGCGCGACACCAACATTTCAATGATTATCAATATGCTAAACTAAGTAGTCGTTATACGAAGCACAAAATCCCCGCCCATAACAAGGTTTATACAACTCAGCTATCACATGAGTCCTCAATTGAAATCCCACATAATTCTAGCTTCCTCTTTACTCAATATGAATTTAATTTAATCCGTATCTCATCATCCTTTTCAACTCTTTTGAGTTTAACTCGTACTATTTCATAGTACCATTTTTGTATAGCAATTCTGCTATAAAGTTTTCAATCAATCGATTGATCATCTGTCTTCATATGACCTTATCAGATCACGTTGTGACATTTTCTTATAATCGTGTTATATTATGATTCTTTTCTATCTTATGATCGTTTTGTTTTACGATCTTGTTTCCCTTTAATCATATTACATTATGATTTTAGACTTTTCAGCTTATAGACATTGTCTATTTATTCTCACTTTTCAACTTTATTATCGGAGTCAGGTAACTCCCGATTCTTATCTTCATAACTCTTTAAAATTCTTCTTTGAATCTTATTTATCTTATTCTTAACTTAATGATGAATTTCCTGAATTCATCTCTTATCATTTAAACTCGATCTGAGTTTATTCCTTAACCCCATCTCTGCGGTTTTAGCCTAAGGTAACCCTACCTAATGTTTATAACCTACAGTTCTGATACAAATCTGTAGCGCCCCCAAATCCGGGTCCCTCGAACCTTAGACTTGGTACGTTACGACACTTCATCTTCATACATATTCTATAAACTAATGCAAAATATATAAATATAAATTATTTATTTCACATGATTCTATAACATTTTCCAAAGTCTATTAACCTTAACTGAATTCATACATTTAATAACTTAAAAGGTTTACAACATCATTTGCATATGATAACTAAATAGTTACAATTGCAAAAAAATCTACTCTTGGAATTTTCCTTTGCCTTTGTCTTTCTTCAAACCTTCGTCTTAATCTAAAATTTGTTATCATGATATAGCACGGGTGAGCAACTACTTTGCCCAGTAAGTTTAAATACAACAAGGATATATCATGATTGAAAGAAAGAATAAACTTCATGTTTTCAACAATATAATAATTGTGAAAGAGCATGAATCATAATGTCAATAATTGAATGATTGAATCAATAATGTTTACCGTCAATAAGGACCATGAACAACTTTAACTAAACGTTATGGTAATGAAGGTGATCAGCCTTTTATACCTGATGAACATATGCAACATGCACTAAGTGCGAATCAATAATCAGTATAGATGTGAATATTGAACAATAATTATTCACTAACATGCTTTGAAATAATAACTCAAGTTTGAGTTAAGAAAAACTTGCATGTACCATCGATTACTGCTACGCAATCTAATTTAATCTCTTTATTGAAAAGACCTATCAGTTATAAGATTGATTTTTCAATTAGTATAACATACTTTATCTCACAATACTATTACTTTATAAGTAAATTATCTAACATTTAACCACATAGTCAAATATTAGATAACACCTTAACATAATATGTATTCACAAGTCTAAACTTAGCACACATCGAGTCTTTAACAGTGTTCAATACAGTATACTGAGTGGTTTCCCACAAACAACCAACAAACTAGTTTTTCGTCTCGTCTACACTGTATTTCATAGCGAGTTAGATCGGTTGCTAGTTCGTATATACCTCCGCTCCCTGAAGGAATCGTTTTTCCCAGATACTATACATCAACAATTAAAGAGTACTACTGTACCACAACTTTAACATATAACTTGTGAATTAACACTTAATCTTTCATTTTATAAGTTCTTCATTATAATCTAGTAAGCCGAATACCTAATCCAGCAACTTAGATTCAAACTAAATTTTAATTTAGTAAACTATTTTCCAATCCAGCAAACTGGATTCAACTGAACTCCAATCCAATAAGCTTGGGATCAAACTGACATTCAATCCAGCAAGCCTGGATTCAACTGACATCCAATCCAGCAAGCCTGGATTAAAATGACATCCAATCCAGCAAGCCTGGATTCAAACTTTCCTACAATCCAGCAACCTGGATTCACTAATCCTCCAATCCAGCAACCTGGATTCACTAATCCTTCAATCCAGCAACCTAGATTCACTTATCCTTCAATCCAGCAACCTGGATCCACTAATCCTCCAACTTGAATTCACTAATCCTTTAATCCAGCAACCTGAATTCATTAACTCTCCAACTTGAATTCATTAATCCTTTAATCTAGCAACCTGGATTCATTAATCTTTCAATCCAGCAACCTGGATTCACTAATTCTCCAACCTGGATTCACTAATCTTTCAATTTAGCAACCTGGATTCACTAATCTTTCAATCTAGCAACCTGGATTCATTAATTCTCCAACCTGAATTCACTAATCCTTCAATCCAGCAACCTGGATTCACTAATCTTAAATCCAGTAACCTGGATTCATTAATCCTCCAACCTGGATTCACTAATCATTCAATCCAGCAACCTGAATTCACTAATTCTCCCATCCAACAACCATACATGATCATAAACATAATATCTCATCATCAATGACTAAAACCCCTTTAAAAATCTGCATATAGTATATTTAGGGTTCTCAAGTCATAAAATCTCATTTATTCATAACCAAATTATTTCCATAAAAAATACCAAATCATTTTAATATTCTTTATCGTTTGGCCACACATATATACATATATTCCATACACAAAAATAATTTTTCTGTAATTTTTTTATTTCCTTTAGTATTTTTCAAAAGTCCGTTCTTAGTTCGTAACTTAAGAAAATTAGCTATATCATGCTTAACTCCAAAAATTCTCAACTCTTGGCAGAATCTTACACGTATTAACTTGAACTTTCAGTTCAAATTTTGTGGCCATCGAAGTTATAGAACTCCAGTTATAGCAATTTTTGTCAGAAAACCCCAAATAATGAAATGACCATAACTCGGTCAATATAAGTTAGAATAAGCTCATCTTTGGACAGGAGCTACTTTATATCATATGCTTTCATGTCCCAAAAGGCTGGAATTTATTTCAATAATTAAATGGCCAAAACTTCCCCTAACAGTTTTGGACAAATTACTTTTTGACCTTTTTTAGATTTTGCCTACTTTGCCAAAAACTGTCCATACAAAAATCTATAAGGATTTTTTTAGTGATTCCACTTGGATCTGTTATAAGACTCAAAGATCTAACTCTAGAAATTAACCACACTCAAAAATTCAAAATAGAATGAGAGATATGATTGTTTGAGTTTCATGTTCCATTTTTTTACAAATATGATTTTCTAATCTTTGTGTTTTGTAAGAAAACTTCTATGATCTCTTGATTAATAAAACATTAAACATCATAATACATACTAATACACCTTATACTCATGGATCTACCATGATCCATGATCTATTTCATCAAACCTTCACCAAACCCAAGCAAAACATAATTTATGCTAAGAAAAATTAGAGTTTTCTAACTTTTGAAACCTAGTTTCACTTTTCTTGCTTTAGATCTAACTGTTGACACTTAAAAGTGATAGATCTAAACAAATAACACTTATACACATAGAGATCTAGAGATTCAAAATCTTAGATCTTCATTTCCTCAAAACAAATTAAACAAAAATGAATAAACTAAGGTAGATTGTATACCTTTTGCTTTGATCTTCTTCCTCTTCTTCTTCTTCTTCTTCTTCTTCTCTTCTTTCTCTTCTAAGGAGGACCTTTCTCTCTCCTATGGAGGACCTTTCTCTCTCCTCTTCTCCCTATCATGGGGCTGTCGTCCCTCCCATCTCTCTCTCTCTCTCTCTCTCTCTCTCTCTCTCTCTCTCTTTCACATAACTTGCACACTTAGACAAAATAAATGGAACTAATGATTAGAGTGACACATAGGTGTAGTTGGTGAACTACTCTGTTGACAAAAACCAAACACCATGTGCTCTTATTTGGCCCCTAAATGACCGGATACATCCCCTTCCCAAATTGCCCAATTTTTGTCTTATTTTATTTACTTATTTTTCTAGCTAAGTTGCAAATGAGGAGAAAGAGAATAGCAAATAGATTTTCTAATTGGTTGGAAGAAAATATAGATATATCATATGTATGTCTATATCTAGAGTATGCTCCTATCCACCGACTAAGTAACCCAACACTCTAGCTCTTTCTCTGTCAATTGATTAAGTGGTTACTTTGCTTGCACTCTTGGTAAAAAAAATGGCTTGTCCAATGAGTGACACATAATAAGGAGTTGTTGGGTTTGGTAGGAGTTGGTAAATCACATCATTATATTCATGAACCTTTCTTTCACCCTCTTGTGTGGGCCAAAATTATGGGTCTTTCTTCCTCATTTGGTTTAATTCTTTTGCCTTATCTTGCTTATCCAATGTCCAACAATGTCCCTTACAATTGGGCTAAAGTCTTGGGCTCCAAATTAATTTTTTTGGGCTTGGTAATAAAATATTTGGCCATGAACATATATTTGGTCCAATACTTTTAATTCTATCATATCCTAATCATTTAATTAGGGTTTTCATTCCCTATATATGTAAATCAATTCCTTACTCATGTACATTTAATTTCATAACCCAATTAGACTTGCTTTAATTAAGTTATAAAATTAATTAACTAAGATGTATAAAATAAATATCTTAGGGTTAGTTTATATTTAAATACTAACATTCTTCCATCTTATAACCCTTAGGTTATTCAATTCTCATACCTAATATATATATTAGGTTACATTAGTTTCTTTTATTTGTTTATTATATAATAAACAAATATAGACAATCAAATAATATACATATTCATACAAAATAATTTAATACTTTGAGACGTGTCCCACAAATCTCATACTATATTTATCCTTATCATTCCTCTTGCTAAAATATATATAGCACATCACTAAGTCTATATATATGTACCGACATATATACTCAATTTCTTTTAATCTCATAGCATCTCTTCATGTGAAATTTTATTTCTTTAATAAAATTTTCACATCTATCATTATAAAATCTCTTACACTATTCAGTTCACCCCAAATTTATAGGTATCGTAATACCTTATCCTTAACATTCCATCAAGTACATATAACTCTATTTTTAGGATTTTGAAATTTTGTAACCCATATTTTCTCTATTCTCTTTTAATTAGTAAACCATATAGGTTTTACTTAAAATTTTTAATTAATCCTCAAATTTCCATCTAGGTTTTATTCTTTTAACATTTATTTTAATTATTGAAAATCTTATAAATCTTCGGGATGCCAAAGCCGGACCCTGAATATCCGATCCATAATCCGGGAGACATGCCCATGATCAGTTTGAATGAAGGCATTGACCATGTAAGCTTTTAAGCCTTCGAAGTAAGAACTCCCCAATACCACTCTATGGGCTCGCTAGTATTGAGACCCCGAATATCCCCAGACGTGAAGGTGATCGGTTAAGAGATGCTCACCCGAGGGCATCGAATAGGTCAAGGGCTAGGTCAGAATGGCCAAGGAATCAAAAACCCAATCAATATACCGAACCAGTTAGACAAGGCTGGACTGGGTTACCTCAATGGTTTCAAACACTATAATCCTCATAAGCACATGCATGTCCACCTGATGATCCCTCAGGCCGAACCTTCCTAAAGCAGGATTTAAGGAGCTGTTAAAGAAGGTCCCCGCCAATGTCTCGAACCTCCTGATACCCAAGGTCAATCAAAGTGGAGATAAGGAAACTAATGAGGAAGAACCTATTAAAGATGTGGTAAGGAAGGCCAGAAATAAGAAGTTCCTAGAGGAGATCCAGTTGCGATTTATGTGCAATTTAGCCTCGTTAAAGGTTCCCCAAAGGATTCATATGGGGAGGGTCCCCTCAACGATCATCTTATCCTACCTTCCATTGATTGGACGACAGTAAGTGTCTCAAATGAAGACCCCAATCTAGAATTTGAGCCAGTCATGGTCATCCTCGAAGATAGCAATGACTCCAACGACGCCTCCATCTTGGCCATCCCCGAAAATCTGACAACCAGCAATTGGACGATCACACCTAAGATCGTTTAGAAAGGATAAAAATAGGAAAATGAACTATTAACAGGGAGCTTAGCCTTTTCATTTCAATCTGCTTTATTTTATCTGCAACTTGTTATTATATTTTGTCATATCAAATGTTAAACCTTTTGTAGTTTGACAAAAGTTTTATATATATATTAAGTAATCAAGTTTTCTTCTCATGTTCCAAAATTTTAGTACTTCTATCCCTGTCCATGACATGCCAAATACAAATAATGACTACGATTTTGATATAGAGTTGAACTTTGACTTGATGTAAATCGAGAAAGAAGAAGTGGATGATGAAGAGGTTCTCGAGGAAATTAAAGGATAGTGTCGACGTTTGAAAAAAATCCACAGGTCGGGTCACAACCCGGATCTTTCTCTTTTCTTAAGTTATCTCTACCCTTACTCTTTTTATTTGTGAAAAAGGTTTTGAAGGGTTTTTTTAGGAAAAGGCCAACATGTACCATGTCGACGATTTGAACGTTTTACAGAGTCGCTAATTGATAGAATTGAAATGGTTGTACCAACTCAACCGAGTTTTATTTGAAAGAGGCCCAATTACTGGACACTGTCGAAACTTGATCTTTAAAAATAAAGTTTTGAGTTCGGGGGCTTGGTTAAGTGTGGGGAAGGTGTTAGGCACCCCCAAAACTCCCTCGTAAATACGGTACCGCATCTTTTCAATATTTTCCTTTTAAATCTGCAAAGCGTGTGTGAATGCTGGAAGAAAATTGGGCCTATGTTTAATTTGAAAGTATGTATATGCATCGTTGAACCTATATATGAAGAGTTTGATTTGATTTGCAAAAAGTCTTTGATTTGATTTGCAAAAGTGTTTGATTTGATTTGCAAAGGCTTATTTTTTTTTTTTGATAAGATTATTGAAATGATGTTTTTTGAAAGAAGTTTTTCAAACCCTTACGCTAACATAGGAATTGAAGCATATTGATACTTTAGTTTTATCTTTTCAGCCTTAAGGCTCAATTTGAATGATGATTGTCGGGCTGCGAAGCATCCTCGACCACAAAATATATACAAGTGTCGGTCTTCTCATGGGCATGATAGCCATCGGAGTGACTCGAACATGACAAGTCATGTTTTCACTATGTTGAGACCTTAAATCCGGATAACCGTTTTAAGGGCTTTTGTATGTACATTTTTATAAAAAAACTGGCAGGGTACATTTGTAAAGTGGAGTTTGTCCATCGTGGAAATCAGATTCTGATCTGTTTAATCATGAATCCCACGATTCCTAAGCTCACAGAGGGAGGTCAATAAACCTACACAGCTCAAATTTGTACAAAAATATATCCAAATATCGCCAGAACTAAGGATTCATCAGTAAATCCTGGTTCGCACCTGGCCGAAGCATCTCGCTCCCACTAGATAGCGATCTAAGGGCCGCGAGGTAGCTTTTATAACTGAAACTAGAAAAATGCTATATTTAAATAAATCTCAACCATTCTAGCTTTCCGGTTCTGTCTGGACCTATTTTGAACCGTTTGAAAGCTAGAGTTGGCGAGATTTAAAGAATTCAAGTTCGCCAACAGAAATGTCAGTGCCGATTCATATCAAATGAATATTTAAAGCAACAATTTAATAAAAATGAGTAAAGCATATATATATAATTATATATATAAGAAAGCTGTAAAGGGTTATGGGTTTTCACTCACAAGCCCGTACTGGAATTGAAGTATATATATATATATATATATATATGAAAGCGTAAGAAGGGCAGTGGGTTTTCACGCCTATGTCCGGACTAGAAAGTAAATATATATATATACTCCCTCCGTCCCATAGTTATAGGTTGATTTCTTTTGGCACATAGTTTAAGAAAATCATTTAAGTTAGTTTAAGTGGCAATTTTTAAAAGAAAATTTTCACATATACCCCTTAATATGGAATTAATGAATAAGTTAATTATTCCTTACTTATCACACTGGAACTCTCAACTTAATTGATTAACGTGTACTGACCATTAAAGTCTTTAACCATAGAACTTTAACCAAAGATGGAGTTTTTAATCTACATAAACTTTCAACCAATCACAAAATATGTTAAAATAGTAAAGCCTAAAAAGTTGAATTCTTTTATTGAGAATACAACAACATTAAATGTGGTGATAAAAATAATGATGGTGAATGTTGTTTCTTCAAAAAAAAGAGTAATGGTTGAATATTTATTATTAGGGCATAAAAGTAAAACAATGAACTAATTAAATTTTATAAATAGTAAGTAGCCTATATATTGGGACATCCCAAAATGGGAAATCAGCCTATAACTATGGGACGGAGGGAGTATATATATATATATATATATATTTATAAAAAGCTGTAAAAGCCACGGAATGATCCTGGCTGGACAGAATTAAAATATATATATAAAAATAGTAAAGGGTGGTGGATTTTCTCTCCGAGGCCCGCACTGGAAAGTAAATATATATTTAGACAGAAAAATAGTCAACCAGGACTGGGAAGATAACACAGTATGGTGAATGGTGCAAAAATAGTAAAAAGTCCACAGAATGATCCAGGCCGAATTGGAATGTAAATATAAATATATATATATATATATATATATAGACAAAAAAGTAGTAAACTAGGACTGGAAAGATAACCTACTATGGTGAATGTTGCATATATATGCATATATATATATATATATATATATATATATACATATAAGTAGTAAACTACCTCGGATTTGACATCCGGGCTTGGCAGAATTGAAAAGTTAATATATATACAAAAAAAGCCAAACCAAGACTGGGAATGATAACCTAGTCCGGCGAAGTTGCTCAACACGAAGATGTAAGTATATAAAAGTTGCTGGAAGAGACGGATCGTCAATTCGAGTTGTATAAATGCCAGAAAATGCATTTAGGTACTAAAATATACCAAAAGTTAACAAAAACGGCCACAGAACTGAGTTTTGGGCATATTTAGAAAACTAAACTTGATATGCAAGTGTATAAAAGTGAGAAGAAGTAATAATATCTTTCTGATCGTAAAAATACTCACAATGGACTGCTACACGGGATTTTTGCCAAATTGTAGGCTTTAAACGTCCAAATCTATCAGTTATTTTCTGATATGTGGTAGTATGTGGGTATATCTACATGTTAGAGTGAAAAAATTTGGGGTTAGAAGACAAGAAGATAGCTGGAAAATCAAACAGGCAGGGTTTAGAGTGTTTCTCAATTCTTCAAATGAGCTGGGGGTGAGCTCATATATATAGACCCAGGAGCCTCCACTTTACCTGCTGCTGTCGTAGGAAGAGGTGCAGCTCCACATGGCAGGGCCCACGTGGCGGGTCCCGTTACATCGAAGTACATGCATTCCGAGCAATGCGATGTCAGGTTTGAAACTTTTTAACTTTTGATCGGAGCATCCGTTTGAGGCGTGATGTACCTTTTCGGAAAGCCCTCGCCAAGAGTGTCACAATGATATGGGATAAAACATTTTTTGGGTCCAAAAAGACGGGTTCATAACCAGGTCTTCGATTTCCCGCAATTTGTTCGTTAAGCAGTTTTGCGCTATTTGCACTCGGGATCATTGTTATGGTTCGTTCTGACCTTGGTGGCATCAATTCGGCTTGAGTTTGATTGAATCAGATTCAATTTGGTAAAATAACCATTTTTCCCCTCCCGGGGTTGTCTTCAATGTCGGCATGGCCTTCGGCTAACCTCCTAGGGTTGTTTTCAAGGTTTGGATCTCATTCTAGTCTGTTCGTCCTCAGTGTTCTCTTCGAGGCTGACTTGGTCATTCCAGGTTTTCCTCTGAAGATGTTGTGATGCTTCAGCATTATTTTTTAAGGTGATCTGACTTCTTGGGTTGAGACCGGGGCAGACCTGTACCCCCTGGGTTGAGACCGGGGTTGACCTGTACCTCCCGAGTTGAGACCACGGCAGACCTGTACCACCCAGGTTGAGACTGGGGCTGACCTGTACCTCCCCGGTTAAGATCGGGGCTGACTTGTACCTCCCGGGTTGAGACCGGGGCTGACCTGTACTTCCCAGGTTGAGACCGGGGCTGACTTGTACCTCCCGGGTAAAGATCGGGGCTGACCTGTACCTCCCGGGTAAAGACCGGGGCTGACCTGTACCTCTCGGGTTGAGACCGGGGCTGACCTGTACCTCCCGGGTTGAGACCGGGGCTGACCTGTACCTCTCGGGTTGAGATTGGGGTTGAATTGATGGCCCGGTATTGAGACCGGGGTTGAGTTGAGAGCCCGGTATTGAGACCGGGGTTGAGTTGATGGCCTGGTTTGGAGACCGGGGTTGATTTGACGGCCCGGTATTAAGACCGGGGTTGAGTTGATGGCCCGGTATTGTGACCGGGGTTGATTTGACGGCCTGGTATTGAGACCGGGGTTGAGTTGATGGCCCAATATTAAGACCGGGGTTGAGTTGATGGCCCGGTATTGAGACCGGGGTTGAGTTGATGGCCCGATATTGAGACCGGGGTTGATTTGACGGACCGGTATTGAGACCGGGGTTGAGTTGACGACCCGGTATTGAGACCGGGGTTGAGTTGATGTGTAATAACCAGGAATTTCAAGTCACTTTATAAGTATATATACATTATTGATATTTAAAACTTTGTACTATATAGTGATTTAATATGTGATAACATATGTGAAGTGGTGAATGGCTAAATAAATATATATACCATAGTTATGGATATATACATTTATAGACTTATTAAAAAATGAAGGCTTAATAACCTAATTATACATTAGGTGAGATAATTAAATAACCTAATGGTTATGGTAATAAGGAATAGTTAGTATTTGATATGTATACTAACTTAAGTGGAGAATTTTACTATTGCAAGTGATTAATAATTTTAAACCTAATTATAGTAAACCTAATTAGTTTACAAGTTAAGGATATATGTGTAAGTAATTAATTCCATAAGATTGGAAATGGAAACCCTAAATAACCAATTAGGGTAATATATATATTAAAATTGTTAAACTATACTTATTACACAGCCCAAAACAATTAAAGGAGAAGCCCAAAAGAAATAAAATGCAAGCCCATACTTAGCCCACTTGATTAAGGGAATTTTAGACATTTGATTAATCAAATTTATGACTTAAAATAAAAGCAAAATGGAGGGATTATGGGGCTAAAAAAACCCGGCAACAATAGGCTTTTTAGGGCAAAAAGATTATGCTAATCCAATTCCATAAGTAGAAGTTCTTACAACAAGGACAAGTGTGTCATGTTCCCATTGGTGGAAAATCTAATTAGCATCCTTAATGACATGATTAGGAAGAGATAAGTCTAACCCTATTGTCCAACGGACAAAAAGAATATGGGGGATATTAGCTTAATCCCCACATCCCATTTTATTTCATTACATTACTTCATTTCATTTCATTTCTCCACCATTCTTCTTCTTCTATTTTCTCCCAACTAGCAAAATACAAAGAGAGGAAGAGAGAGAGATAGGTTCAGATATTAGGAAGGGGGAAGAAGGAAGTTGTTCATGCATCCCAAGTTCCTAACTTACTTTGAAAAGAAAAGGAGGACATCTCACAAGACAAGGTAAAAAAAATCAAACCCTAGTTTTATATTTTGTATGTTCTATGTGATTTTGTGAGAGATTCATGGAAGTGCAAGTTCTAAAAGGCTAGAGTGTTATGTGAATGATAAATCTTGGGTATAATATGTTTAACTTGTTCATCTATATAAGTTTGTGTTGGAAATTTGGGGAAAATGAAGTTAAAGTAGTTTTTAGAAAAAATTTATTTAAAAGGGGTGAAGTATGCTTTTCATTTTGAAATCTACAAATGGTTTTGTAATTTTATTTTTTGGTATGCTATAACTATGAGTTAAGAGCAAAACCTCTTTGGAAGCATGTAAAAATGTTAAAAAATGAGCAAGATATGGATTTATTACCAAAACACTCCAACTATGAACTCATATTGCAAGAACAGTCACTTCTGGGCTATTTTTTGGGATCAAAAAAAATCCAAATTTGATGTTTGATGAATGAAAATTGTATTTCGGGAAGATACGAATCCAATGAGTCTAATTAGGCCTAAATCGAAGCTGTAGATTTTATTTTATTCAAGTTTTAGTAAAGGACCCCAAATCTGGAAAAAAATCAAAAAAATTAGAAAGCCTACTACCGATTCACTATTTTTCGACCGGCGCAAATTTTCCGACGACCGGATCGGCACTTTTTCGGCCGGTTTCGGCTACGGTTCTTGTACTCAAATTTTTCTAGAATTATGAAGAAAATTAAGATATTTAATTCACAACATTTCGGAACAGTTATGTAATTATTAAGTAATTAGTGGTTTAAACTCATTTAAATCAGTTTAAAACTTACTAATTTATGATTTTTAATGCCATTAATTGATTATTAAACTAATTACATGTAATTTGAATGCAATTAACTATTTAATTATTATCTAAGTGGTAATAGGTGATAATTAAGTAGAGATAGTATTAATAAAGTAACTATTGATTATTTAATTAAGATTAAATAATAAATAGAGTTAAACCATTGATTAATATTAAATAATGATTAAAGAATGCTTAAGTAAATTAGGTAATAATGTAATTACTTACTTACATTGACATAAAATTTATAAAATAATTATTTATTATTTAGTTAATATTAAATAATAAATAAGAACAAATGATAATTAATTATTCTTAGATTAATAAGAAAGAATAATTAAAAACTTATGAAGTGAGTTAATTATTTATTATTCAAGGATAAATAAATAAATAATTAATATTAAATAAGGACAAATGTTAATTAGTTGTTCATTTATTAATAGTAATGAATAATTAAAGACTAATGAAGAAAATAAATCAATTATTTTTTAGTCAAGGATAAATGATTAATTAATTATTACTTAATTAATATTAAATAATAATTAAAGACAAATAATGTTAATTATTCATTTTTTAATTAACATTAAATAATAAATAGATGTAATTAGCTATTATTTATTAAATAATAACTAAAGGTAATTAATTATTATTATTTAACTAATATTAAATGGTAATTAAATGAAGATAGAGTTAATAAATGAAGATAATTTAAATGACTCATTAATTAAACAATTATAATAAATTATTTGAGGATCTAATAAGTGTTTATTACTTAAGAAAAATCTTATAAAATTATTAAATCATTAACCTAAGATTTATTAAACATCCTATAGGATTAATGATGGTACATTATACTACGTGTACATTGTGATTGAATGATTTGTTAGATAATAGCATAAGTAAGCATATAGACGTACAATTATACGCGATACTAATTAGTAAACCAACATTGTCAATGCTGGGTTGTTCAAAGAGTTTTAATTAAAGCTAGTTAGTCGTAGCTCGTCGAACATGCAAGTTCCCTAACTCAAACTCAAGTTATTATTTTCGAAGCATGTTAGTGAATAATTATTGTTGGTTATTCACATCTATACGGATTATTGAGATTCGTACTTTGTGCAATTGAATTCATGTTCTATTATTATTGAACTGCGAATTAGATTAAAGTTCTTCATTCATGAACTGTTTATGAGATAGATTTATGCTAATTGTATCAGCTAGATCAAACATGTTTAAATTTGTTAAATCAAATGTGTTTTAAAAGCTATTCTTATTAAATTGATATAATAAGAACTCTTGACTGAGAAAAAGGCGAATTTGATTAAAGCATTATATCAATGCTGGATTATTAAGTGTTTATACATAAATCACGGGGTATGAAAGGCTGATCCCCTTGATTACCAAAACTTATTAAAAGGTCCAGTTTAAATGTTGAGAACCTTGGCAAATGTTTATGGTTATTTTAAACCACTCAGTACCTGTTATTCAATTATTCGAATATTCAACTGTTGACTATTAATTCATGTTCCTTCACAATTTTATACTGTTATTGAACATCGAAAGAGAAACTTCTTTCTAATCATGATATATCTTCCTTGTATATAAACTTGCTAAGCAAATTAGTTGCTTACCCTTGCCATATCATGACATTTATTTCGGTTAAGGCATAATCGTCCAAAGGGGACAAAGGAAAGGGGAAGGTTCAAGAATAGATGCTGGAAGGAACTTATGTATTGATTTATTTTAAAGGGTATTGGTTATGTAAACTCTTTATAGTATTAGGAGTATATTTCAGTTAAGGTTAGTGAACCTTGGGACCATGTGTAAGACTATTATTATTATTATGAACAATGTATGTTTATTCTTCCGCATTAGTTAGAATGTATGCTTGTTGTAAAGTATCGTGAACACCGAATTCGTGGTTAGGAGACCCGAATTTAGGGGTGTCACAGGTTGGTATCAAAGCTGTAGGTTATAAACATTCGGAATGCGAAACCTAGGTTATAACCTTAGTAGAAAACTCATATAGATTATGTAGGTGATGGGTTGAGGAGATCCATCAAGTTTTAGTTGTACTGAATAAAATATCATTTCATTTTATCAATGAATATATTTTATTATGGTACTGATGTTGGTTTTCTTTGTGGTGTTTGTAAGATGTCGGATGAGAGACAGGATAGTCACTCTGTTGATCAGTCAGAGCCTATAGAGGATATGAATACCTTATTTAATCCAATGAGAGGTCTGCTCGACAGGATTCGCGAGCTTGAGGAGAGAGTGGTCTAGCTAGAGGAAGACAACCACACTCTGCAGTTTACAGCACAACAGTATAAGGATGTTGCGTATCAGGCACAGTTAGTGTCAGCACAGGCTCAGGAGAGTCTGGAGCTGACTAAGACCCAGCTAGAAGAAAAGAGGATTGAGAACCAAGTTCTTAAATACAAGTTTGATTTGGAGATAGCTGATAAGATAAGGATTGATAAGGCTTGGGGAAAGGTAGCTAGGATGGTGGATCAGCTGCGAGAGGAGATGGCGACGAAGGACATTAATATTGACACCTTGGGGAGGGCACTAGACACTGCCTATATGGGCCAGAGGGCTTGGGTGGTGAGGATGCGCTTCAAGGTTGGGGAGTCTAGTCGATCTGTTCGATGTCGGGTGTGTGAAGGTGCATCCCAGACTCAGGAGCACGGGTATGATGGTGAGACCTCTTTGGATGAGCAGTGATGTTAGTAGATATGTTATGAAAATAGATGCACTATAATAAGTAGGTTTTATACCTACTTAGTGGCTATCTACTTTCTAGAATTATGGCTTAAACTCGAGTATTTTAGTGTCTTTTTTATGTTTTTTATCTTTATTTTGTAGGATTGCATGAAGGAAGCTATAAGGTGAACTAATGGAGACAATTGGCATGGAAATGGCATGAGTTTGGCATGGCAAGATGGAAGGCTAGAGGTGAACTAAAGATGGCAAGCAAGTGGTGAGATGAAAATGAGGCACAGCATGGGGGCATGGATATGGCATCTGAGCAAAGCAGTAAATGAGAAAGAAGTAAGACTAAGGTAGCAACAAAGTGAATCAGCAAATGCACCAGCAGAATTCTGCAGAACAAGCTAGCCGCGCGGCCGCGCCTCTTTGAAGAGTAAACCTGGCGCGCCCGCGCTAGGAGGAAACCTGAACCGGATTTCTGAACATCAGCACGCCCGCACCCCAAATTGCATACAGGGTCGCGCTGCTGCGCCTGTCAAAAATCTGTAGATAGTGGACTTTTCATTAATTTGCTGTATTCCATATATGGGTGTAATTTACAAAGGACGAATTATTCAGTTTTTCATAATTCAGTTTTATTTTCCTATTCTAGGGTATATAGAGCTAGAGAGGATTTGGAGCTTCATCTCTTCTCTCATCTAGTTCTAGTAGATTTCCATTGTTAGGGTTCCATTTGGATTTGATTGTGGTCTGGAACTGAGCTTGAAGGCTTCATTTGAAAGGAGGATCATCAGATTTGCTATTCCATATCTCTTAATCTCTTTACTTTCATATTTGTTTCCAATGTTTAGATCAAATCCTGTAATGGTTATTGGTTTAGAGATGAACTAACCACCATTATGGGATTCTAATGAATCTTATTGTTTAGTTCAAAATTGTATGCCTCATTGATATGTATGATTGATTATGTATGGATTGCCTAGCATGGTTGTGTGTATTGATTAGATGCTTGATCACCATCTACCTTAATAGTTTAAATGGAATTGAAAGAGGAAGTATAAACTCAGATTTTGCAATGCTAGCATATGTTCATGAAATTTGTATGTGATGAATTTTATGATTCGTAATCCGGATAGACATATACCGGCTTACCATATGTAGCCAATTGGGAGCTTACACTTAAATGGATATTGCTTGTAAATCACATAGACATATAGTGATTTAGGTTTTATTGATGTTCATATGAATTATATCTCTTTTGTGGATTTTATATGATATGGACTTGGTATATTGAAAAATAGCCATTTCTCACATTCGTGTTCTCGACTAGCAATCCTAAGTGATTAATTATGCTAACATGAGGTGTGTAATCTGGATGATGTAATAAGTGATGTTAGGATCCCATATTCTCCAATTTGAATCAATCATCTGTTATTTGGTTAATTTTAGCTTACAATCATTTTAATCAGTAATTCACACTTTGATACCTGTTTGAGCAGCCGAAAATAGCTATAGAATTGTTGCATAATAGTTTAAATATAATTGCTTTTCTCCGTGGAAACGATCTTTACTTATCACATATATTACTTGTTGACCGTGTATACTTGCACGCGTTTGTATCTGTTTTGTTAACACCGAAATGGAGCAACACACTAGTACTACTTTTGGTTTACTAGGGTTATATTAGCTTCAGCAGGTGCGAGGCAGTTTGTATATAGGTTGTATTTTCCTCTTATGTAGGTAGGAAAGAATGGCTTAAGTGAATCCCATCTTTTGTTATTTAATTGGGATGGTAGCATTTATAGAAATATACCTGTAATGAACGTGTAAAACACCAAAGTTGGTATATGAATATAAATGCATTATAATGATATGTGTTTGAGAATTTAAATAGTAAATTGTCTATTTAATGTTATGTGAATTCAGTAAACTGAATCGGTATTTTAGCAAACTTAACCCACTAATGGGGAAGAAAGAATTCCAAAGTTTGGTAACCTAAAACTCTCACCTGATGATCATGTGATTGTTCCAATACAGTATTGTATTACATTCTAAATAGTTACATGATAATAAAACTCGAGTAACATGTTAGAACTTTGTTTAACTAGATAATGCCGCCCAGACAAGTACTAAGAAACCAAGAGATTGAAGAGTCGGTTAACAACGCAGAGGGAGCTCAACCAAACCCAATGCAAGACTTTATTAACATGATGGCAGAAGCTATGCGGAATCAAACACAACCCGCCGAAAATCAGACGGGAAACCAATTAGCCAATTTTTACGACTTCAAGGCAGTAGGACTGTCGGAGTTTAGGGGAACAGCAGACCCGATAGAGGCCCATACGTGGATAAAGGAGATTGAAAAGGCCTTTGTTATTGCTAGAGTCGCTGAGGAGGAAAAGACATTTTTTGCTATATACTTAATGAAATGTGAGGCTAATTACTTGTGGGAGTCGAACCAAGCTAGAGCCGGAATGGAAGTAGTAGCCTGGACAAGGTTTAAGGAGTTGTTCTTTGAGAATTATTTCTCGGAATGCATGTAAGCCAGAATGGAGGTGCAGTTTCTTGAATTGAAGCAAGAAAACATAACAGTTGCCGAATGTGCAGCAAAATTCAATGAGTTAGCCAGATTCGCACCTCATCAAGTGGATACAGAAGTACGGAAGGCGCGCAGGTTTGAGAATGGGCTAAAGCCGTGGATACATAGCAAAGTTGCAGTGCTACAAATTGCTACATTTTCAGCATTGTTAGAAAAATTTATCATTGCAGAAGGTAGTAGTGAGGCAGTATCAAAATACAACCAGGAGAAAAATAAGAAGAAGATTGAAGGTGGACATCAGGGTGCCAGCAGTGGTGGCAGTAATAGTAAGAAGCGCAAGTGGAACAGTGGTAATGACTCGGGAACTCAACAAAGGAGTACACCACAGAATAAGTCAGCATGCAGTAGTTGTGGAAAGAATCACTCGGGGGAGTGCATGAAAGGAAGGAATGCCTGTTACAACTGTGGGCAAGAAGGACATATTTCACCAAATTGTCCTAAGCCTAAGAAAGGAGGTTGTTTTTCATGTGGAGGAACAAGACATCGGTTTAAGGATTGTTCGTTAAAGAGTAGTGATGGAGGAAGCGGCAACAAAAGCAGTATTACAAAGTTAACAATTAGAGGACCAGTTCATCCCAATAAGCCGACAGCTCCAACCTTCAACATGACAGTGCAAGATGCCGTGGCATCCAGGGAGGTGATGTCAGGTATTATTCCGATCAACGATATAAATGCCTATGTGTTATTCAATTCGGGAGCTTCATGTTCTTTTGTATCTGATGAATTTGCTCAAAGATTAAATTTACCTCGTGAACTACTAGAACACCCAATGAATGTAGAAGTCGCGAACAAAGAAATTATCCCTGTAGACTGCATTCATAAGAATTGTTGTGCTGATTTGAGAGGGTTTAAGCTTAACGTGGATTTGATACCTGATTCGCCTTGGAGAATTTGATGTAATCCTCGGGATAGATTGGTTATCGAGTCACAAAGCGGTCAATGACTGTAAAAAAAATGCGTACACCTAAGGACTTCGAATAAGTCGAAGGTGGTATTTCATGGTAGTAAATCGCCGAGACAATCTTATTGTCTGACGATGATGCAAGCAAAGAGGTTGCTTAGGAGCATAGGTTATTTGGCTCACGTTGTGGATACTTGTTGTCTGATTTATTTAATGACAAATACGCGCAAGTATACGCGGTCAACAAGTAATAAAGAGTAAGTAAGATATCATTCCTAAGGAGAATTAACTAATAAAAGCCACCAAACCACTAGCCCATAACCATTTCAGTCTTATCTAAACGAGCGATTAAGTGTTGTGAAATAAAACTAAACAAGTAACTAAAACTAATTAACCCTAGAGTAAAACCAGATAATAAAGACATGAGATCGCAACTACCCCTAATGATTCTTCTAAATCACAAACTCCCAGTTAGGTCAAATTAATCATCACATATCGTTAGCCGAGAACACGAAAGTGAGATAAGGCCATCTTTTAATGCACCTAATTCATATCACATACAATCCACAGATGATAGAATGCACATGAACACCGACATTATCTAAACCCCTATAGGTCTATTTGATTTACAAATAATTAGGGTTTAAGCACATGTTATTAAGTGACTACGAGCGACGCTTCGGTATATGTCTATCCTAAGCACAAATCGTACATCCCAATGCCATGTAGAATATACAATCGCAAGCTATTATGATTAGATCTAAAACCACATTTCGTCTTTCAAGTCCATATGGATTATCATGGTAATTGGTAGCTAAGCAATTAAGCAATTCAAGCACGAATCCTAAAAGACAATCACATAACAACCAATAAGACCAACATGGAAGAATATTAAAATAAACTACTCATTAGGTTCCATTGAAACCTCAAAATAAAGTTTAAGCCAAAAATGACTCAAATATACCATCCACAATTTGAATAAACATCATCTAAATACAAAAGATAAAAAGGAGAATATTAGATAGAGAATGCAAATCTGAGTTCTTTCTCCAAGCTTGGATCTTTGATGCTATCTAAATGCTTCAATCTTCAAGTCTAAAATAAACTCTAGCTACTAACTGTTTTAACCTAATCTAAGCTAGACAATGAAAATGAAAGGAAAAGGAAAGACAATGCTAAGCTAGGATTTAGCTCCCAAGAGGGGAGTATATCTTCTATACTGGGCAAACAAGCCCTTATATGCCTTTCTCCAAGCCAAGCCCCGTTTAATTGCAAAGTCAAAATCTGGTCAAGTCGTGCTGGCGCGCGGTCGCGCGCCCTTTAGCCTTTGTCCTGGCGCGGCTGCCCGGATCCCTAGAGTGTCCTTACTCTGCATATTGGCGCTGGGCGCGCGGAATTCCTATGTAAACTCGGCGCGGTCACGCAGGCCTGAGGTTTTTGCTGGTGCAATGCTGGCTTCTGCTGCATTCTTCATTTGCTTTCTCTTTCACCTCTTGCATTCTTGCATCCTTTGAGCCTTTTTGCATCATCACATTCCCATCACGCTGCTTGACTCCTTTCCATTATTATGCCATCATCCCTTTTAGCATTCTTTCAGCCGTTTTAGCCACATATGCACCAAGAGAGTTCCAAAACCTGAAATCTACAAAACAAAGCAAAAATACATGAAAAACACAATGATACTTGAGTTTAAGCAACAAAACAAGTTAGATAATATCTGAATAAGTGGTCATAAAAATCACTTATCAAATACCCCCCAAACTTAAACGTTGCTTGCCCTCAAACAACCAAAACAAAACCAAACAAAAGATGCAATGCAATAACTACAATGAATGTAACCTATCCTATCATGAATGCGAATCCAAATCTCGGTCAGTATTGAAATTCACAAGCAATGTGTGACACCCCCAAATCTGGGTACTTCGTTTCCATATAATTTGGTGTTCACTTTCTAATATAACATACATCTACCCAATGAATAACGCAAAATAAACTACAACCTAAATTAAAATAAATAAATCTCCGGTTACAACCTTTTTAAAAATCCCGGGTTACTCTAACGTTTGATATAAAAATAATAAAGTGCGGAAATAAAAATATAATATTCAAGTCTTATTACAATCATTCTCAAATAAATAAAAACAAGTCTTCACTTGCTTTGTTTTCCCTTACTCTTACTCGTAGACGGAGCATCAATGTTATCAACCTTAACTGCAATTGTTATTTAGTGCAAGAGTGAGTAAACAACAGCCCACTAAAGTTTAACAGTAATAATTACATGAAAGAATATCTTTAAAATAATCTGAACAACTTAGCTTGCTTCAATAATAAAGAATTGAATGATAATTCTCTATCAACATTAATATTCGAATATGGAATTTATCTGAGGGTCATAAGACCTTTGAACTCTTGTCCTAGGTTATAAATATTTCTATTTAAACCTTTAACAGTCAAGAAGACTATGGACCTTAACTCGTACTTAGGGGGATCAACCATTCGTACCATGTATTGTGCACAAATATCTTAACGCTCTGCGTAGTACCCTCCCCTAGTAAATAGGGTTGTTCAACTCAGTAATTTGAATTGAAGTCCGCACCAAAGAAAGTTTGGTTTGGATAACAAAAAGGTAATTTAGAATTCTCTTTTATCAACTAAGGATTAGTTGATAAGCTTACAAGAAAATTTAGAGTTCACGTTCATCATCTAAGGATTAGTTGTATCGGCTTTCAATAATTCATAAATAACAAAATTATGAATTAACATATGCTTTAGAATTAACTTAAAGCATTTAAAATAATAACTGGATCTTACTTGAACAATAAGTTAAGATCATTTTCATTCAATAAATAACTTGTCCAATATAGAAATGAAAAGACATTCTCAACCAAGAATAAATGAATTTAAATAAACGAGTTTAGGGTTTAGAAAAACTTGCCTTACGCGCAAGCTACTTAACACAACCACGTATTTAAACACTTCCTATACACATTCAATTATAATAATATAAATCAGTTAACACATAACTAATTCACATAAGTGGTTGACCCTCATGGTTAACTCACTCTAATTAAATAAATAATAATAATCAACTATCACATAGTTAATTACATCACACACATGCTCACGTAATTAAATTAATTATGTTTTTAGCTAAATTATAATTAAATAATTATAATTTAAACACTTAATCTAATTATAATTACTCAATATATATTATAATTTAACCATATTATACTTTAAATTAAACACTTACTCTTAATTATAATTAATCAAATTATAATTAAGTAACTCATTTACAATAAAACATTTATAATCTAATTAAAGTTTTCAAAATTTCTTTTATTTCCCAAATATGAATTTGTCATAATCATATAACAATATGTTATATCATTTAAATATATGTCCACTAACAAGGAATAATTAAACTAAGGCTTTAAAATAAACTGCACAAGAAACTAAAGTCACTGCCCAAGCACTGTGCACGGCGCAGCTGTGCAGCTAACAGCCTGGGAACCGGCGCAGCTGCTCAGGGGTCGAATCAGAGAAGAGCAAGCAGCACAGCTGCGTTGCTCCTGGCCTTGCTTCCTGCGCAGCTGCGTAGCAACGCTGCCAGACGCAGACAGTTTTGACCCTCTGCTTTACCGAACAGCCCATTCAAGCCAACAAACGAAAAATTACAGTAACGTAGCCACTGTAACTCATACATATGCAATAATACATAACATAACATGTTTCTACAACATAACAACCATCTAAATAATGATAATCACAAGTTTTAAAAATCCAATTTGGCTATTTTCATGAAAACTCATATTTTTCCAAAATAATTCACTGTAAGAAATTTTCTCCATCAATTCCACTCTATATACATACATTATATACGTAATTGCATGTAATCATCAAATAATTTCCCAATAAGCATGCTAGCATATTCCAATTTATCAATTTCTCAAACCAAAATTGACAACAAAACTAAAACTAATATGAACTCATATCAACATGAATTTTCTGTTAAAATATCTTTCTACAGTAATTTGATTTCTAAAAATCATTATGGCATACAATTACTATTAGTATAACATAAACACAATACATATATTCAATTCATGATTTTACCACTTTCATGAAAATTTATTTTTAAAGAGAATAAAAATATGAAGAACATAAAAACTTATTTTTCCAATAATTGTATTCTTGAAAACTCTCCATGGCATGCAATTATGAAAACATATGAACATCATATATACACATAACTCATAATTACAACTTCCATGAAATCTTAATATTTTACAGAGATTGAACACGAAGAACATGAAGAACATGATATATATATATATATATATATATATATATATATATATATATATATATATCAAATATAAGGAATTAAAGAAATACCTTAATGCTTAATAAAGTGAAGAAGATGATTTTCCTCTTGATTACTCAAACTTCTCTTCTTCTTCTCTGCTTCTCTTTTCTTTCTTTGTTTTTCTTAGTTTAGACTTAGGAAAACTAACGTAGTTTTAAACTTAGGTAGTATATAGAAAATATATAACTGACATATAATAATATGCGTACTAACTCTAATTAAATTAACAGTTACAAAATTCAAAAGCCATCTTGACTTGTTTGGCTACAAGAAAATTAGAAACTAGCTTTATTAAATCCAAACATAGTTTAGGTAATTTAGGGTTAGGCTAGTGTAAGGGCCCTGTTTGGCAACAGTCCTTTAAAACCAAAGCAAGGGCCTTGTTTGGTATAAATCATTTTAAAAAAAATTCCTTTTATTTTAATAAATTATTTTAACACATACTTTAATGTCACACTTTAATTAATTAAATTATTTAACAACTAATTTAATCAATTAAAATTCAACATTAATTAATTACATAAAATTGTCACATTTTATAATTACTCGCTAATTATAATTCATGTAACACTAACACATAAATCATCTAATTTAATTCTCTCAATTAAATTAGAACTATAATATAAAATTAATATACATCAATTAAATTAAATGTTACACATTCATTTAATTAATATATAACACTTAATTAAATCACTTCCATAAATCATATAATTTATTTATTTCACTCTATAAATAAATCACATAAAATATTTATTTAACTCAATAAATATTTAAAATTAAATATAAAATCTCAATCGTTACACAATGCCCAGAAAGACCATAAGATAATCAAACAGAAAGCTACCCAAGACAAGATCATAAGGCATATCCTCGCAAATCCAAATCTGTCAGCACTGATGTAGTGTGTGTGTGCCTAGCAACCATTAAACATGCTTTTGAACAAATATATCACATATTATGCTTCTTAGGGGAAAAACAAGTTTCAACTCAAGAAAAGCAGTAAATCAGATAAGTTCTAACTAAGACCATGCATTACCTAAGCTAAGAGTCCATAGGGGATTTATTATGTTTTTTTTACTCACGAGGGCGTTTTTGCACTTTCCCGTGTACACATTCGACTGTACAATGCCTAGTCCTCTTAGGCTTTTCAATGATACCCATGTAGCGAGCTTTCGACCAACTACTCCCAAACCCAAAGGCCTTGGGGCGCTGGGTGTAGAGACACCCCTAGGGCTTACTTACTCGAATATCAAAGGCCATAGGATTCGACGTAGCCGAAGTGTTTATTCACAATCAATGCTCTTTTTTCTTTTTTCACTTTTTCTCTTTTTATTTTCCTTTTTTTTCATAACTAGCATGCGTACCCTATGTTTCCCCCAAACTTAAGCTTTTTACAGTCTGGTTATTATCACATGAGTACTGAAACTCTTTCATTAAAACATAGATTTTCCACCAGAAGACAAGTATGTGAAAATTTAAACTAAGAAAGTCATGGTGATTACTCTTAGAGTGCGAACCGGTGACATCAGTATCTGACAGATAAATATTTACATATATGATATTATAATCCAGCTTAAGTCTCAAATCAGTTCAAAAATCAAGTAATTTTAGTTTCCTCATAGGCTACAAATAAACCAACCAGAAACTGGATTCATGCAATATGTCCTAACACAGTTAACTAAAATAAAACAGAAATTTTGAAAAATAACAAAAATTTTGGAAAATTTTCACAAAATGTGCAAAATACGACCTAACATGCACTGAATGAACTACACAATATGCAATATGAACTAAACTACACTACATACAAAAATAAACCTAATACCCCCAAACTTAAAAACTGCAATGTCCTCATTGGAGAAAAAAGAAAAAAGAGAACTCCCCTAGTTGGCCTCGTCGATTTGTTCAGCTGAGGATTACTTAAATTGGTGACATCTGCACTCGGCGCGCCCGCGCGCCAACATAGGCCTTTTCAGGCGCGGCCGCGCGCTTCCCTAGAATTTTGCTATGCAACTTGTCACCTGCATTGAGGATGTGCCTTTTAACTTTGAATCATTCAAAGCAACTTTAACCTGAGACTTGCATGTAAGAATTATTAGACTCTCTAAACCACAAAACTTAATATTAACTATTTACAACTTGGAGAATTTAACATAGGGGGTATACGCGTGTGAATTCCCAAAAACTCCTATTTGCGCGTATATGCAATATGATCGTGCTTCCAAAATATGTTCAATAAGCTTCATAGTCCCAAAAATATATGCACTAATGCCTAAGTCCAAAAATGAAGACACTGAGCTCCTAATTCCAAGAGTATTCAAAAAATTTCAACTAAGAATTAAACTACTTAGAATTAAACAGGGGGAAGGTAAATGTAGATAAATAAGTAGGGAGAGAGAGAGATTTGATGGGGTGCCTCCCATCGAGCGCTTAGTTTATAGTCCGTTAGCTGGACTTTATCTTGCCATCTCTATCCGATCCCTCGACGATATTTAAGAAACTCTCCATCCATTAAATTGCCGTGTAAGTCTAGAGATTCCCCATCATGAGAGGCTTCAGATTCGAGTCGCCTAGCATATGATGTGTATATGAATTCTCCCTTTTGAAGTTCGGGGGGCTAGGCACTTCTTCCGTTGTATTTGCGAAAAGATTTTTGCATTGAGGCATGAATAATACAACGGGCTCTTCTTCCATTCTCTCTTCTTCGAACCACCATGGTTTCAGAAATGTGGAATCTCTCATATCATCAAGATCCGTATCTGTGATGTGACTTCCAAGGGAGCATGGTTGTGCAAACTTTACTGGTTTTTTCAACTTTGGCGGAGAAGGAACCTGGGGTGTTGTCACGGTTGGCTCACATTCATAATTTTTCACGTCCCCAAGTGTTTCCTCGATATTAATTTCTTTCAGTTCGTCCAACTACAAGTGCACTTCTGGCTCTCTATCAGTTTCAGCGTCCAATTCATAGCACCAAGTATTCTGAGGGCCATTGCTCACGACTTCAAATAATTGAGGCATTGGATTCTGAAGATCCTGAGTCTTTATACCTTGCTCAATCACTTCCTCCTTCATTAAAGCCATGCTAATTTGATCCATCCAATTCTGAAGATTCTCAATCGACTTCGCTTGCTCAATCAAGATCTCCTTTGTTGATGCTATGGAATTTCCCCACAAACTTTCCAATCTTACCTTTTCTGTTTCAGCCTCGGGATCCATGTACTAAGTCTCACTGGTTGGAGTATTGTTGATTAATGCCATCTGGTTCTGAAAATTTTGGTTCGATAGCTCCTGGCTCCTAACCATCTCCTCTTGGTTTGCTAAGCTCCTATATATGAATTCCTTTGTTGACTGTTCTTCTTGTAAACACGGAGATTGATATGTGGGGTCTGGTGTGTATATTGGACTTTGATCACAGTATTGGTCTTGATAATAGCTCGCTGAAGAGTTTGGGCGATACCCCCAATCTTGTTGAAAAGTGGGATAAGCCTCATGATTGGAGTAATCACCCCCATACTGCACTTGTCCAAAACTGATGGGGCACTGATGGCTCAGATGGTTACCAGCACACTGATCACAAGTAAAAAATGTCTCTAGACTCTGTTGGGCTGTAACAGTGTCCAACTTCCTTGAGAGAACCTCTAGATGTACTGATAATGTGACAACTAGGTCGAGTCCATCATTCCCTGTTTCCCTTGGTTGCTCTTTCCTTGTGTAGAACCATGGATAAGCGTTGAGATCCATATTTCCTGGAAAGAGAATAGATGAAGAGAATTAAAACAATAATAAAAATGTTTAAATTAAGACTAATTTGATTGAAACTAATGTTGGCAAACAGTTATCAAATTAATTCCCGGGTAATGGCGCCAAAAACTTGTTGTCCGATTTATATAATGACAAATACGTGCAAGTATACGCGGTCAACAAGTAATAAAGAGTAAGTAAGATATCGTTCCCACGGAGAATTAACTAATAAAAGCCACCAAACCACTAGCCCATAACCATTTCAGTCTTATCTAAACGAGCGATCAAGTGTTGTGAAATAAAACTAAATAAGTAACTAAAACTAATTAACCCTAGAATAAAACCAGATAATGAAGACATGGGATCTTAACTCCCCTAATGATTCATCTAAATCACATACTCCCAGTTAGGTTAAATTAATCATCATAGATCGTTAGCCGAGAACACGTAAGTGGGATAAGGCCATCTTTCGATGCACCTAATCCATATCACATACAATCCACAGATGATAGAACGCACATGAACACCCACATTATCTAAACCCCTATATGTCTATGTGATTTACAAATAATTAGGGTTTAAGCATAGGTTCTCAAGTGACTACGAGCGGCGCTTTGGTATATGTCTATCTTAAGCACAAATCGTACATCCCAACGCCATGTAGAACATACAATCGTAAGCTATTATAATTAGATCTAAACCCACATTTTGTCTTTCAAGTTCATATGGATTATCATGGTAATTGGTAGCTAAGCAATTAAGCAATTCAAGCATGAATCATAATACACAATCACATAACAATCAATAAGACCAACATGGAAGAATATCAAAATAAACTACTCATTAGGTTCCATTGAAACCTCAAAATAAAGTTTAAGTCATAAATGACTCAAATATACCATCCACAATTTGAATAAACATCATCCGAATACAAAAGATAAAAAGGAGAATATTAGATAGAGAATGCAAATTTGAGTTCTTTCTCCAAGCTTGGATCTTTGATGCTATCCAAATGCTTCAATCTTCAAGTCTAAAATAAACTCTAGCTACTAACTATTTTAACCTAATCTAATCTAGACAATGAAAATGAAAGGAAAAGGAAAGATAATGCTAAGCTAGGGCTAAGCTCCCAAGAGGGGAGTATATCTTCTATGCTAGGAAAACAAGCCCTTAGATGCCTTTCTCCAAGCCAAGCTCTGTTTAATTGCAAAGTTAAAATCTGGTCAAGTAGAGCTGGCGCGGCCGCGCACCCTTTAGCCTTTGTCCTGGCGTGGCCGCGCGGATCCCCAGAGTGTCCTTGCTCTGCATATTGGCGCGGGCGCGCGACATTCCTATGTAAACTCAGAGCGGCCGCGCGGGCCTGATGTTTTTGCTGGTGCAATGCTGGCTTCAGCTGTATTCTTCATTTGCTTTCTCCTGCACCTCTTGCCTTCTTGCATCCTTTGAGTTTTTTTGCATCATTACATCCCCATCACACTGTTTGACTGCTTTCCATTATCATGCCATCATCCCTTTTAGCATTCTTTCAGCTGTTTTAGCTACATATGCACCAAGAGAGTTCCAAAACATAAAATCTACAAAACAAAACAAAAATGCATGAAAAGCACAATGATACTTGAGTTTAAGCAACAAAACAAGTTAGATAATATCTGAATAAGTGGTCATAAAAACCACTTATCAATACTCGCAGAGTTGAGGGTGAACTGGGTCAGATACCTATTATAAGGGAATTCGTTGATGTCTTCCCATATGAGATTTCGGGATTGCCATCGAATAGAGAGGTAGAGTTTGTTATTAATTTGGCACCAGGGACAGCACCGGTATACAAAGCGCCGTATCGTATGGCTCCGGTAGAAATGAAAGAACTAATTGTTTAACTACAAGAGTTATTAGATAAGGGATACATTTGACCGAGCGTATCACCTTGGTGAGCGCCAGTTTTATTCGTAAGGAAGAAAGATGGGTCATTAAGGCTTTGTATCGACTACCGAGAGTTGAACAAAGTCACAATTAAGAACAAGTTCCCATTGCCCAGGATCGATGATTTATTTGATCAGTTAAAGGGGGCGAAGTACTTTTCGAAGATCGATTTAAGGACCGGTTATCACCAATTGAAGGTGAGACAGGAGGCCATTCCGAAGACGGCATTCAGAACTCGGTATGGACACTTTGAGTTTCTGATAATGTCATTTGGGTTGATGAATGTGCCAGTAGCATTCATGGACTTGATGAACAGAGTGTTCAAGCAGTATTTGGATAGGTTTTGTGACACCCCCAAATCCGGGTACTTCGTTTCCACATGATTTGGTGTTCACTTTCTAACTATAACAAACATCTACCCAATATATCTTAAAATAAATTACAACCTTTATTCAACTATTAATAAAATCTCCCTTAAAACAAGGGTTACAACCTTCTCCATATCAATCCCAGGGTTACTCTAACCTTGAAATGAATATAATAAAGTGGGGAAATAAAACATAACATTCAATTATTACAATCATTCTCAATTAAATAAAAACAAGTCTTCACTTGCTTTGCTTTCCCTTGCCCTTACTCGTAGACGGAGCATCAGCGTTATCAACCTTAACTGAAATTGTTATTTAATGCAAGAGTGAGCAAACCACAGCTCACTGGAGTTTAACAATAATATATATATGAAAGGAATTCTTTAAAAAGAATCTGAATAACTTAGCTTACTTCAACAATAAAGAATTGAATAATAATTCTCTATCAACATTAAAATTCGAATATAGAATTTATCTGAGTGTCATAAGACCTTTGAACTCTTGTCCTAGGTTATAAATATTTCTATTTAAACCTTTAACAGTCAATAAGACTATGGACCTTAACTCGTACTTAGGGGGATCAGCCCTTCGTACCATGTATTGTGCACAAACATCTTAACGCTATGCGTAGTAACCTCCCCTAGTAAATAGGGTTGTTCAACTCAGTAATTTGAATTCAAGTCCGCACCAAAGAAAGTTTGGTTTGGATAAGCTTACAAGGGTAATTTAGAATTCACGTTCATCAACTAAGGATTAGTTGAATCGACTTCCAATAATTCATAAATAAAGAATTATGAATTAACATATGTTTTAGAATCAACTTAAAGCATTTAAAATAATAACTGGATCTTACTTGAACAATAAGTTAAGATCATTTTAATTAAATAAACAATTGTCTAATACAAAAATAGAAAAGGACATTCTTAACAAGAATATATGAACTCAAGAAATTATACAAGATTAGGGTTTAGAAAACTTGCATAAAATTAACGAGTTTAAGGTTTAGAAGACTTGCCTCAAGCGCAAGCTACTTAACACAATTCACGTACTTTAATACTTCCTACACATATATATTCAATCACAATAACCTAAATTAGTTAACACGTAACTAATTCACATAAGTGGTTAACCCTCATGGCTAACTCACTCTAATAATAATAATCAACTATCACATAGTTAATTAAATCAATTATGTATTTAACTAAATTATAATTAAACAATTATAATTCAAACACTTAATCAAATTATAATTATAAACAAATTATAATAATTATAATCAATTAAACCACATCATGCATTTAATTACACAAATTATAATTAATCATGAAATTATCAATTTATAATCTATAATTAAACATGCATTTATTAAATTATAATTACAAAAATTATAATTTAAATTAACATCTAATTGATTAAAATAAACCAACTTCTATACATTATAATTTCACAAAAATTAAAATTTAAATTAAACATTTACTCTTAATTATAATTAAGTAACTTATTGTACAATTAGACAATTATAGTTTATAATTTAAATACCATATTAGTTTTTTCAAAACTTTCTTTTTCTCGAATTATGAAATTATCAACTTCATGTTAACACATGTTATAGCAGCTAGATACACGCTCATTATCTTAGCAATAATGTAATGGAAACATAACAACACACTGCACACTTGACTAAAACTCACTGCCACTGCACTGTGCACGGCGCAGCTGCGCAGCCACAGGCCTTGGCACCGGCGCAGCTGCGCAGGGTAAGGATCTGGGAAGGACAAGCGGCGCAGCTGCGCTGCTCCTGGCCTTGCTGCCGGCGCAGCTGCGCAGCAACTCGACCAGACGCAGACAGCCACGTTACTCTGCTTCACCGATTAACCCATACAAGCCAACAAATGGATATTTACAGTAACTTAAACATTGTAAATCGTACCTATGCAATTATACATATATATAACATGCTTCCACAACACAAAATCATTTAAACAATGATAATCACAAGTTAAAAAAATCCAATTTGGCCATTTTCATAAAAACTGATATATTTTCCAAAATAAGTCACTGTAATCAAATTCTTAAGCAATTCAACTTATAACACATGCTTTATTCTCATGATTCAAGGTAGTATCATAGAAAATTTTTAAACAACATACTAACATATACCAATTTCTCAATGTAAAATCACCCATAATATATAAACTCATGAAATTCCATATGAACTCATATAAACATGAATTTTCTGTTAAAATATATTTCTACAGTAATTTGTTTTCTGAAAATCATTGATAACCATATAATTCACCATGAACAACACCACCTATATATATATATATATCATCCATGTTTATGCTATTACATGAAAACTCAGTTTTCACAGAGAATAAAACATGAAACTTAAATCGAGTTTTGAAAATATGAAAGTAGAGATTATGGATTACCTTTCGGTGATAGGAGAAGAAAACAAAGATTCACTCTAGCCTTCACAAGCTTCTTCTTCCTTCTCTTCTTCTCCAACTCTTCTCTGCTTTCTCTTTTTCCTCTGCTCTTTTCTTTCTTCTTTGCTCTTAGTTTAGACTTAGGATTAATCTAACGTAGTATAGAACTAACGTAATACAATATAATACGCGTACTAACTAATACTAATTAGCCTAATTAATTTAGCAGTTACATAAGTTTCAAAATTCAAAAAGCCTTAAGGCTTTGTTTGGCCAAAACAACATTATTTTAAAAAAATAGGTTATTATTACTATGGCCATGTTTGGTAGAATAGATTTAAAACAAATGCAAAGCCTTGTTTATTTAAACTCATTTAAAATCCTTTTTCTTTTATTTTAACAAATTATTTAATACATACTTTAATGTCACATTTTAATTAATTAAATATCAATCATCTAATTTAATCAATTAAAATCTAACATCAATTAATCACATAAAATTGCCACATAATTATAATTACTCGCTAATTATAATCCATGTAACACTTCATCACATAATTCATCTAATTCAATTATCTCAATTAAATTAGAACTATAATATAACATTAATATTAATTAAATAAATATTACACATTCATTTAATTAGTATATAACACTTAATTAAATCACTCCATAAATCACATAATTTATTTATTTAACTCAATGAATAAATCACATAAAATATTTATTTATCTCAATAAATATTAAAATTAATTATAAAATCTCAATCGTTACAATCTTTCCTCCTTAAAAGGATTCTGTCCCCAGAATCACAAAAAAAAAAATCTCGTCTATTACATTCTTCCCTCCTTAAAAGGATTCTGTCCCTAGAATCAGTATATAAGGGCTACACATAACTAAGCAAATAAATGCGGATAAGACTTCATCATAACATCTTCGAGTTTCCACGTAGCTTCTTCAGCACTGTGGTTCCTCCAGATTACCTTAACAGAAGGTATCACTTTATTGCTAAGTACTTGTTCCTTTCTATCAACTATTTGAACAGGCACTTCTTCATATGATAAGTCTTTATCAAATAGCAAAGGTTCATATTCTATTACATGTTTATAATCGTACTTGTAAGGTCTTAATACAGAAATATGAAAGACATTATGTATATTCTCGAGCTCCGGAGGTAATGCAATCTCGTAAGCAACCTCGCCCACCTTTCGTAGTACCTCAAAAGGTCCAATGAATCGGGGACTCAGCTTCCCCTTCTTACCGAATCGAATTTTCCCCTTCCAGGGAGATACTTTCAAGAACACGAAACTTCCTGGTAAGAATTCTCGGTTCTGTCGATGTAAATCGGTATACTTCTTCTGTCTGTCTTGAGCAGCAACTAGTCTCGTTCTGATCAGCTTTACAATTTCGGCTGTTTGTTGTACCAATTCTGGTCCCAACAATTGACGTTCACCAACTTCATCCCAGCACAAAGGAGTTCTGCATTTTCTACCGTATAACGCTTCGTAAGGCGGCATGCCAATACTTGCATGATGACTATTGGTGTAGGCGAACTCCACCAATGGTAGATGATCCTCCCAGCTTCCTTTGAAGTCCATCACACAAGCTCTCAGCATATCCTCAAGTGTTTAAATCGTTCTTTCGCTCTGGCCATCGGTCTGAGGATGATACGCTGTACTCATTCGCAATTGCGTTCCCATACATTCTTGCAATCACTTCCAAAAATTAGACGTGAAACGTGGATCTCTGTCGGACACAATCGACACCGGAACACCATGTCGAGAAATAATTTCCTTCACGTAGAGCTTCGCTAGTTTATCCAAGTTGTACTTGACCTTGATCGGCAGAAAGTGGGCTGACTTTGTCAGTCGATCCACTATAACCCATATTGTATCATATCCCTTCTGAGTCGTTGGAAGTCCTACCACAAAATCCATCGTGATGTGCTCCCACTTCCACTCTAGAATTTCTAACGGTTGCAGCAAACCACTTGGTCTCTGGTGTTCTGCTTTGACTTTCTGACACGTTAAGCATTTCGCAACGCATTCAGCCACGTCCCTCTTCATATTCGGCCACCAAAAATGATGCCTGAGATCCTGGTACATCTTCGTACTCCCAGGGTGAATAGAATATCTAGAACTATGAGCTTCGCTCAAAATCTCCTCTTTGACCTCTGGTACTGGCAGTACCCAGATTCTACCTTCAAATCGTAACAGTCCTTCATTATCGACCTTGAACTTGAACTCTTCGCCATCAGTTAACCTCGTCCGAATCTTTTCACATTCTTCATCATGAAGTTGTGCTTCTTTCACTTTGTCTATTAAAGTAGAACCAGTGGTTACTTGAAACAACATCTCATCCGATTCTTTCGAAAACTTCACTTCCAACTCCAATCTAGCCATCTGTTCTATTAACCGATCCTGATCAGTTAATACGTTCAGTTTCTCCCGACCTTTTCTGCTCAATGCGTCGGCAACAACGTTAGCTTTACCTGGATGGTAAAGTATCTCGCAATCATAGTCTTTAATCAGTTCCAACCATCTTCTTTGGCGCATGTTCAAATCCTTCTGGGTAAATATATACTTCAGACTCTTGTGATCTGTGTATATTTCACACTTCTCTTCATATAAGTAGTGCCTCCAAAGCTTTAGGGCAAACACTACTGCCGCCAATTCTAGATCATGGGTCGGATACCCCTTCTCGTAATCCTTCAGCTGACGTGACGCATATGCAATGACTTTGCTGCTCTGCATCAATACACAGCCTAATCCTTTATGTGAGGCATCTCTATATACTACGAAATTCCCCGAACTATCCGGTAAAGACAATACAGGCGCAGTACTCAACCTCTTCTTCAGCTCTTGAAAACTCTCCTCACACTTCTCCGTCCAAACAAACTTAACTATTTTACGAGTCAAATTCGTCAACGGAGTTGCGATTCTAGAAAAGTCTTGAATAAATCTTCGGTAATAACCAGCCAATCCTAAGAAACTTCTCACTTCAGACGGCGTCTTCGGCTGTTCCCAACTAATTACGGCCTCAACTTTCGACGGATCTACCGAAATACCATCCTTGTCGATCACGTGGCCAAGAAATTGCACACGTTCCAACCAGAATTTGCATTTTGAGAATTTAGCGTAAAGCTTTTCTCGTCTCAGTGCTTCTAAGGTTAGTCGTAAGTGTTCAGCATGATCTTCCTCGGTCTTGGAATAAACCAGGATGTCATCTATGAACACTACCACGAACTTGTCCAGAAATGGCTTGAACACCCTGTTCATTAAGTCCATAAATGCAGCTGGGACATTCGTGAGACCAAATGACATCACCAAGAACTCGTAATGACCATACCGAGTTCTAAAAGCCGTTTTCGGTATATCTTCCTTCCTCACCTTCAATTGATGATACTCGCTTCTCAAATCGATTTTTGAGAAGTATTTCGCACCCTTCAGTTGATCAAACAAGTCATCAATCCTAGGTTAAGGATACCTATTCTTGATCGTAACTTTATTCAACTCTCTATAATCAATGCAAAGACGCATCGACCCATCCTTTTTCTTTACGAATAAGACAGGCGCTCCCCACGGCGAAACGCTCGGTTGAATATACTTCTTGTCTAGTAGTTCTTGCAGTTGAATCATCAGTTCCTTCATCTCGACTGGAGCCATTCGGTACGGAGCCTTCGAAATCAGAGCAGTTCCCGGCGCTAGATCGATCACGAACTCTGTCTACCTATCTGGCGGAAGTCCTGCAAATCGCTTGGAAAAATGTCCACAAACTCCTTAACTACCGATATCTCCTCCACCTTAGGGCTTTCCTTACGCGAATCTACTATGTAGGCTAGATATCCTACACAGCCTTGCGTCAGAAGTTTCTTGGCTTGCATAACCGTCAGACAACTCGCTTGCCTAGGCGATTTGCTACTATAGAACACCAACTTCGATGGAGTCGTAAGGTTTACCGACTTCTTCTGACAGTAGATTATCGCCCCATAGTTGAACAACCAATCCATACCTAGTATGACGTCTAATTCCCCAAGTTTTATCGGAATCAAATCTACTCTAAGCTCCTGACCCTTAATGTCCAATCTACAGTTCTTATAAATGCTCCTAACAGGAATAACCTCCCTATTCGCAATCTCTATGTTTAAAGGGTAAATTAACTCCTCTACAGGTAAGTCTAGGGTTCTAGCAAAATCATCAGATATGAATGAGCAAGTAGCACCCGAATCAAATAATACATATGCATTTATACTATTGACCGGAATAATAACTGACACCACATCTTTTGATTGCACAGCATCCTGCACCGTCATATTGAATGTCCGTGCAGTGGGTCGAACAGCTTGCAATGGTGCAGCGATAGTAACGGTACTGCCGCTTCCATTCCCTCTGCTCCCTGTTGACCCTACCGTCAGCTTCTTCGGGCAGTTGCGAGCCATGTGATCTTTGGATCCACATGTAAAGCAAGCTCCTGTCTTCAATTTTAGGCAATTAGGCGCGATGTGGCCTTCCTGACCACAGTTGAAGCACACCCGCTTCCCCTTCATGCACATGCCAGTGTGATTCTTACCGCATGTAGCACATGCTTTGAACTTCCTCTTCTGTTGGCTTCCTTGCTGACTCCCAGCAGAGGTATTATCAAACCACTTCCTCTTCTGGTTCACAGTGCTGCTACCCCCAGACTTGGTTTCTACCTCATTCTTCTTCTTCTTATGTTGGTTGAACTTCGTCACCGCTTCGCTTCCTCCCTCAGCAAGTATGGCCTTCTCCAGCAACGCTGCAAAGGTATTTAGCTGGAACATGGAAACCTTGATGTAGAACCAGGGCTTTAGTCCCCGCTCAAACCTTCTCGCTTTCCTAGCGTCAGTGCTGACCTGGTATGTAGCGAACCTGGCCAACTCGTTAAACTTAGCGGCATACTCAGACACCGTCAACCCTCCTTGCTTAAGTTCTAGGAACTGGACCTCCATCTGGTCCTGCGAACTCACTGGAAAATACATCTCGTAGAACATTTCCTTGAAACGTTCCCACGTGATGACTCCCTCTCCCTCTCGAGTCTTGTTAGCCTACCACCAAAAGCTAGCATCTGACTTCAACATGAAAGCCGCGAACATTGTCTTTTGGTCTTCTCCTACCCTAGCCACGTCAAATACCTTTTCCATTTCCATAACCCATGTCTGAGCTTCGATAGGGTTAGTCGATCCTTTGAACTCAGGCGGTCCTACTGCCTTGAATTCCTTGAAAGTAGTATCCTGCACCTGCGACTGATTCGCAAGAGCTCCTGTCAACAGGTTCACCAACTGCTGAATTGAATTGGGATTCGTTCCCTCGTTATTGTTGTTGCTCGTCGAACCCTCGGGATTTTGACTTGTTACTTTCTTCTAGGAGGCATTTTCTGTTAAGAAAATATTGTTATTAGACCCTTTATTCAATTATTAAGTACTCCAGTTCATACTTAAACGTTTAAACAATTCAGTGCACATAGAACATATAGCACGTCAATAAACTTTTTTTTATTCATTAGTCATAGTTTAAAAACATCAATCAGATAGTATTTCTGCCATTTACATCACCCTTCCTGAACTGGAAAAGTTGCAGGATTATATTATTAACTCATCCCATTCTTATCTCAACTTATGGAATTTACTTTATTTAATACAAAAAGCAATACATAAATAAAAGCTCTACTACTACTGCTACTGCTACTACTACTATTACTGCTACTGCTGCTACTGCCTAGGCATATTAATACGTCGCACAGCCTCTCTACATTCCTCTTCCATTACCCGAAATGCAGTTCTTCGGTCCACCACATACCACGGCAAACCTTGGAACTGAGCTGGGTAGTAGAAAATACGGTCCTGAGCTCTCTCTATCGCTGTATGGAATGCATACTTTGTTTCCCTCATCTTGGCCCTCTTGGCTTCAGCTTCATCTTCAGCTCGATCAGCTCGTTGATTAGCCCTCAAACTTGACTCCTCAGCTCTGGCACGCTTCCTCGACTCCTCCTGGATGTCTTGCTTCAGCTTTGCCAATTCAAAATGAGTAGCATCTCTTTCAACCTTTATATGTATCAGGTTCCACTGTGCATCTCCTAGGTCACTTGCCATTTCCTCGATCGTCTCATCTTGTTGCTGGATAGTCTCCTCGAGATCTCTTACTCGTCCATGAAGCTCCACGTTGCTATCATAGACTGCCTCATACATCTCATCACTAGTAGAGTGAGGTGGGAATTCCTCTTCGGGATCCTCTTCCTCCTCTTCAGACTCGTCCTCGTCCTCATCCTCTGGAATAGGTGTCAGCTCACGCTCCCGACCAGCTACGGTGATCACTAGAGATGGCTCTCTCCTAACCAGCTGCTCCCAGACAATATGTCTGTCATGGGGCTCTTCCTCTCTAGGCACCTGAGGTACATCCTCTCTAGCCTGACTAGGTTCTCCCACGTTCGAAATCCTGACAAAAGAATTTTAAAGTTCATTATTACGTGATAACGAATCGTCACTCTTCGAATACTATAATGTAAACACATAGGCACATAAGGTAGTTTATTATCTTTACCTAGCATCACTATCTTTTCGATCTTACCATAAGGCTACTACCTAAGGTTTTTTCCCACCTAAGGTTTCATAACCTACAGCTTTGATACCAACCTGTGACACCCCCAAATCCGGGTACTTCGTTTCCACATGATTTGGTGTTCACTTTCTAACTATAACAAACATCTACCCAATATATCTTAAAATAAATTACAACCTTTATTCAACTATTAATAAAATCTACCTTAAAACAAGGGTTACAACCTTCTCCATATCAATCCCAGGGTTACTCTAACCTTGAAATGAATATAATAAAGTGCGGAAATAAAATATAACATTCAATCATTACAATCATTCTCAATTAAATAAAAACAAGTCTTCACTTGCTTTGCTTTCCCTTGCCCTTACTTGTAGACGGAGCATCAGCGTTATCAACCTTAGCTGAAATTGTTATTTAATGCAAGAGTGAGCAAACCACAGCTCACTGGAGTTTAACAATAATATATACATGAAAGGAATTCTTTAAAAAGAATCTGAATAACTTAGCTTACTTCAACAATAAAGAATTGAATAATAATTCTCTATCAACATTAAAATTCGAATATAGAATTTATCTGAGTGTCATAAGCCCTTGAACTCTTGTCCTAGGTTATAAATATTTCTATTTAAACCTTTAATAGTCAATAAGACTATGGACCTTAACTCGTACATAGGGGGATCAGCCCTTCGTACCATGTATTGTGCACAAACATCTTAACGCTATGCGTAGTAACCTCCCCTAGTAAATAGGGTTGTTCAACTCAGTAATTTGAATTCAAGTCCGCACCAAAGAAAGTTTGGTTTGGATAAGCTTACAAGGGTAATTTAGAATTCACGTTCATCAACTAAGGATTAGTTGAATCGACTTCCAATAATTCATAAAAAAAGAATTATGAATTAACATATGCTTTAGAATCAACTTAAAGCATTTAAAATAATAACTGGATCTTACTTGAACAATAAGTTAAGATCATTTTAATTAAATAAACAATTGTCTAATACAGAAATAGAAAAGGACATTCTTAACAAGAATATATGAACTCAAGAAATTATACAAGATTAGGGTTTAGAAAACTTGCATAAAATTAACGAGTTTAAGGTTTAGAAGACTTGCCTCAAGCGCAAGCTACTTAACACAATTCACGTACTTTAATACTTCCTACACATATATATTCAATCACAATAACCTAAATTAGTTAACACGTAACTAATTCACATAAGTGGTTAACCCTCATGGTTAACTCACTCTAATAATAATAATCAACTATCACATAGTTAATTAAATCAATTATATATTTAACTAAATTATAATTAAACAGTTATAATTCAAACACTTAATCAAATTATAATTATAAACAAATTATAATAATTATAATCAATTAAACCACATCATGCATTTAATTACACAAATTATAATTAATCATGAAATTATCAATTTATAATCCATAATTAAACATGCATTTATTAAATTATAATTACAAAAATTATAATTTAAATTAACATCTAATTGATTAAAATAAACCAACTTCTATACATTATAATTTCACAAAAATTAAAATTTAAATTAAACATTTACTCTTAATTATAATTAATAAATTATAATTAAGTAACTTATTGTACAATTAAACAATTATAGTTTATAATTTAAATACCATATTAGTTTTTTCAAAACTTTCTTTTTCTCGAATTATGAAATTATCAACTTCATGTTAACACATGTTATAGCAGCTAGATACATGCTCATTATCTTAGCAATAATGTAATGGAAATATAACAACACACTGCACACTTGACTAAAACTCACTGCCACTGCACTGTGCACGGCGCAGCTGCGCAGCCACAGGCCTTGGCACCGGCGCAGCTGCGCAGGGTAAGGATCTAGGAAGGACAAGCGGCGCAGCTGCGCTGCTCCTGGCCTTGCTGCCGGCGCAGCTGTGCAGCAACTCGACCAGACGCAGACAGCCACGTTACTCTACTTCACCGATTAGCCCATACAAGCCAACAAATGGATATTTATAGTAACTTAAACATTGTAAATCATACCTATGCAATTATACATATATATAACATGCTTCCACAACACAAAACCATTTAAACAATGATAATCACAAGTTTTAAAAAATCCAATTTGGCCATTTTCATGAAAACTCATATATTTTCCAAAATAAGTCAGTGTAATCAAATTCTTAAGCAATTCAACTTATAACACATGCTTTATTCTCATGATTCAAGGTAGTATCATAGAAAATTTTTAAACAACATACTAACATATACCAATTTCTCAATGTAAAATCACCCATAATATATAAACTCATGAAATTCTATATGAACTCATATAAACATGAATTTTCTGTTAAAATATATTTCTACAGTAATTTGATTTCTGAAAATCATTGATAACCATATAATTCACCATGACCAACACCACCTATATATATCATCCATGTTTATGCTATTACATGAAAACTCAGTTTTCACAGAGAATAAAACATGAAACTTAAATCGAGTTTTGAAAATATGAAAGTAGAGATTATGGATTACCTTTCGGTGATAGGAGAAGAAAACAAAGATTCACTCTAGCCTTCACAAACTTCTTCTTCCTTCTCTTCTTCAACTCTTCTCTGCTTTCTCTTTTTCCTCTGCTCTTTTCTTTCTTCTTTGCTCTTAGTTTAGACTTAGGATTAATCTAACGTAGTATAGAACTAACTTAATATAATATAATACGCGTACTAACTAATACTAATTAGCCTAATTAATTTAGCAGTTACATAAGTTTCAAAATTCAAAAAGCCTTAAGGCTTTGTTTGGCCAAAACAACATTATTTAAAAAAATAGGTTATTATTACTAAGGCCATGTTTGGTAGAATAGATTTAAAACAAATGCAAAGCCTTGTTTATTTAAACTCTTTTAAAATCCTTTTTCTTTTATTTTAACAAATTATTTAATACATACTTTAATGTCAAATTTTAATTAATTAAATATCAATCATCTAATTTAATCAATTAAAATCTAACATCAATTAATCACATAAAATTGCCACATAATTATAATTACTCGCTAATTATAATCCATGTAACACTTCATCACATAATTCATCTAATTCAATTATCTCAATTAAATTAGAACTATAATATAACATTAATATTAATTAAATAAATATTACACATTCATTTAATTAGTATATAACACTTAATTAAATCACTCCATAAATTACATAATTTATTTATTTAACTCAATAAATAAATCACATAAAATATTTATTTATCTCAATAAATATTAAAATTAATTATAAAATCTCAATCGTTACAGGTTTGTTATCGGTATTCATCGATGACATTCTGGTGTATTCAGAGACAGAGGAAGAGCACGCTGAACATCTATGAATAGTGTTAGAGACGTTGAGGAGGGAGAAGTTGTATGCAAAATTCTCCAAGTGTGAATTTTGGTTGCAGAGATTGCAAGTTTTTGGGTCACGTTATCGACAAGGATGGAGTTTCAGTGGATCTAGAAAAAGTAGAAGCAGTTATCAACTAGGAGCAGCCGAAGACGCCGACAGAGATCAGGAGTTTCTTGGGATTAGCAGGATACTATCGAAGATTCATTCAGGATTTTTCAAAGATAGCATCGCCGTTGACCAATCTTACTAGAAAGACAGTGAAGTTCGTTTGGACGGAGAAATATGAGGAGAGTTTCATGGAGTTGAAGAAGAGGCTCAGTCGAGCACCTGTGTTGGCTTTACCAGACGACATGGGAGGATTTGTAGTGTATAGTGATGCGTCACACAAGGGTCTTGGTTGTGTACTAATGCAGCACGACAAGGTCATTGCGTACGCTTCACGTCAGCTGAAGGACTATGAGAAGGGTTATCTATCTCATGACCTGGAGTTAGCAGCAGTAGTTTTTACCTTAAAGATATGGAGACACTATTTGTACGGCTAGAAGTGTGAGATATATACAAATCACAAAAGTCTTAAGTATATCTTCACACACAAGGAGCTAAACATGAGGCAGCGCCGATGGCTAGAATTGATCAAGGATTATGATTGCGAGATTATGTACCATCCAGGCAAAGCAAATGTAGTGGCAGATGCCCTGAGCAGAAAAGGCAGAGAGAAGTTACTGAAGTTAACCATTCAAGAGGAATTAGGTGAAAGACTTTGAACGACTGGACTTAGAGGTTAAGTATCCAATAGAGACCATTGAAAAATTATTTACAGTGGCAGCAAGCCCGACCTTAGTAGATAAGGTTAAAGAGGCACAAGAGAAGTACGAAGATTGCGACAACATCAAGAAGCGGTTAACTGAAGGCGACGAATTGAAATACAAGATTGATGGCACCGGACTGCTGAGATTCGAAGGACGAATTTGGGTACCGTCAGTACCAGAACTAAGAGAGGAGATTTTGTAAGAAGTGTTGGTCCAATTTAGATGACACAACTAACGCGCAAGTATACGCGGCCAACGAGTAATAAAGAGTGAGTACAGATATCGTCCCACAGAGAATTAATGGATAAAAGACATCAAACCACTAGCACATAATCATCTCAATCTTATTTAAACGGGCGATAAAGAGAACGAATTAAAACTAAGTTAAACTAGGCAATCAATTAACTTAAACTAATTAATTCTAGAGTTAAAATCAGATAATGAAGACATGGGATTACAATTTCCCCCAACACTTCGTTCGAATCTCTTAACTCTCTCACTTAGAATAATAAGCACCTAGAATTGACAATCGAGAAATCACGATTACATAATAGCCTCTTTCGATGGACAACTATAAATCTTCCTAATGCGGCATATAGGTATATGTCTATCCTACACACTATCAAGCAACTAATATCCAAAATAATTAACAAGACACATGTCACGGGAAAATTTCGTTAACTACTTCTTCAATTACCAACTTTCACATAGGAAGTCATTAAGATTAGATTCTCAATTTGGTCGCATGCGGTATTTAGGTATATTTCTATCCCAAACACTAACAAATTATTAACTCTTTAGGACAATGCATGAGACACACGTCACATAATCTCATAGATTACCCGCAAGAATCTCTAACTTTCGCATGATATCATAACTAGGTCTAAACCTATAATCCATTTGTCAAGTTCATATAGGTTCCTAAAGTAATTACGAGTCAAGCAATTAATTGATAAGCACACGTTATGATAACCAATTCGCAATAATAGCAAAGAGAGAGAGCAATCAATACAAACTATGTGTTGGGTTCCATTGAAATCCCAAAATAGATTCAAGTCATAAATAACTCAAATAAATCATCCACAAGGTTCATAAACATCATCCAAATATACAATGAATACAAGGAGAATTAACAGATAGAAATTGCAAATCTTGAGTCTTTCTCCAAGTGTGGATCTTTGATGTTTATCCCCTGCTTCAATCTTCAAGTCCAAAAGAAACCCTAGAATCTACTAACTACACTAATCTAACACTAATCTATACTAATCTACTCCTAAGCTAGCTAAACAAGAATTAAATGAGAAGGAGAAGGAAAACTAGCTAGGGCTTGAACTCCTAATGGGAGGATCCTCGACCAAATGGGGCTAAAAACCCTTATATCCTGCCTTCTCCCGTCTGGCCAAGTGAAAGTCAAAGTCTGGAAGAAAATTAGACTGGCGCGGCCGCGCGCGCCCCAAGCCTAATCCAAGCGCGGCCTCGCGGCCCTGTAACTTTTGTTGCTGGTTTGCTTCAGCTGCTGCACTTGGCTGCCAACTTCATGCTTTCCTTCTTGCTTTCTTGCAGCACTATGGCATCACATTTCCTTGTTCCTTTGCCATGCCATCATGCCTTCTTTAAGCTTTAAACCACTTCCAGTGCTTTACCCCATTTAGGCGATCTTTGATCCTTTAACGCGCAAGTACTGCTAAGAGAGTTCCTCAACCTGAAAAACATAAAACAAGGGAAAAACACATTAAACTCATCAGATTACTTGAGTTTAAGCAACCGAATGAGTTGGAAAGTATCTGAATAAGTGGTCCTAAAACCACTTATCAAATAACCCCAAACTTAAACGTTGCTTGCCCTCAAGCAATCAAAACAAAGCTAAATGACATATGCAATGCACTATATACAATGTATGCAAACTACTCTACTATGAATGCAAATCCAGATCCCAGTCAGTATTGAACTATCATAGCAATGCCTCAGAAAACCGCTAGATAATCAAATAGATAATCAACCCAAGACAAGACCATAAGGCATATTCTTGCAAATTCAAAACTGTCAGCACTAATGTATTGTGCGTTGTGTGCCTAGAAACCATTAGATAAGCATTCAGATAAATAACTCACATACTATGCTTCTTAGGGGAAAAACAAGCTTTAACTTAAGAAAAATAGTAAATCATATAAGTTCTAACTAAGACCATGTATTACTAGAGTTAAGAGTCAACAGGGGGTTTTCACTAAGCTTTTATTACTCATGAAGGCGTATTCGCACTTTCTCGTGTACACATTCGACTGTGCAATGCCTAGTTCTCTTAGGCTTTTCAATGATATCCATGTAGCGAGCTTTCGACCAACGACTCCCAGACCAGACGGCCTTAAGGCGCTGGGTGTAGAGACACCCCTAGGGCTTACTTGCTCGAATATCAAAGGCCACAGAACTCGATGTAGCCGAAGTGTTTATTCTATTTTTTTCTTTTTCTTTTTCTTAATCTTTTCTTTTCTTTTCTTTTTCTCTTTCTTTTTCTTCAAGGGAGTGCGTCTTACGCTCCATCTCCCTACATAAATCATGCATGTCCCCTGTTTCCCCTAAACCTTAAGCTTTTAACAGTCTAGTTATTATTATATGCGAACTAAAACTCTTTTATTAAAACATAGTTTTTCCACCAGAAGACAAGTATGTAAACATTTAAACTTAGAATATCATGGTGTTTACTCTATTGTGCTTACTGGTTACACAATATCTGACAGGTAAGGATTTACATATATGACCATGAAATCAGGCTTAAGTCTCAAATCAGTTCAACAATTAAGTGATTTCAGTTTCTTCACAGGCAACATACATAACTAACCAATTGAAAACTGGATTCATGCAGTAACACTTATTAGATCCTCAAATAATTTATTATAATTGTTTAATTAATGAGTCATTTAAATTATCTTTATTTATTAACTCTATCTTCATTTAATTACCATTTAATATTAGTTAAATAATAATTAATTAATTACCTTTAGTTATTATTTAATAAATAATAGCTAATTACATCTACTTATTATTTAATGTTAATTAAACAATGAATAATTAACATTATTTGTCTTTAATTATTATTTAATATTAATTAAGTAATAATTAATTAATCATTTATCCTTGACTAATAAATAATTAATTTATTTTTTTCATTAGTCTTTAATTATTTATTACTATTAATAAATGAACAATTATTTAACATTTGTCCTTATTTAATATTAATTAATTATTTATTTATCCTTGAATAATAAATAATTAATTCACTTCATAACTTTTTAATTATTCTTTCTTATTAATCTAAGAATAATTAATTATCATTTGTTCTTATTTATTATTTAATATTAACTAAATAATAAATAATTATTTTATAAATTTTATGTCAATGTAAGAAAGTAATTCTATTATTACCTAATCTTACTTAAGCATTCTTTAATCATTATTTAATATTAATCAATGGTTTAACTCTATTTATTATTTAATCTTAATTAAATAATCAATAGTTACTTTATTAATACTATCTCTGCTTAATTATCATCTAATACCACTTAGATAATAATTAAATAGTTAAATACATTCAAATTACATGTAATTAGTTTAATAATCAATTAATGGCATTAAAAATCATAAATTAGTAAGTTTTAAAATGATTTAAATGAGTTTAAACCACTAATTACTTAATAATTACATAACTGTTCCGAAAAATTGTGAATTAAATATCTAAATATTCTTCATAATTTTAGAAAAATTTGGGTCCAAGAATTGTCGCCGGAACCGGCCGAAAAAGTGCCGAACCGGTCGCCGAAAAATCTGCGCCGGTTCGGGAATAGTGAACGGGCAGTAGGCTTTCTAATTTTTTTGATTTTTTTCCAGATTTGAGGTCCTTCACTAAAACTTGAATAAAATAAAATCTACAACTCCGATTTAGGCCCAATCAAACTCGTTGGATTTGTATCTTCCCGAACTACAATTTTCATTCATCAAACATCAAATTTGGATCTGTTTTGTTCCCGAAAAATAGCCCAGAAGTGACTGTTCTAGCAACATGAGTTCATAGTTGGAGTGTTTTGATAATAAATCCATATCTTGCTCATTTTTTTTTAACATTTTTACATGCTTCCAAAGAGGTTTTGCTCTTAACTCATAGTTCTAGCATACTAAGAAACAAAATCACAAAAACCATTTGTAGATTTCAAAATAAAAAGCATAGTTCACCCCTTTTAAATAAATTATTCCTAAAAACTACTTTAACTTCCTTTTCCCCAAATTTCCAACACAAACTTATATAGATGAACAACTTAAACATATTATACCCAAGATTTATCATTCACATAAGACTCTAGCATTTTAAAACTTGCACTTTCATGAATCTCTCACAAGATCACATAGAACATACAAAACATAAAACTAGGGTTTGATTTTTCTTATCTTATTTTGTGAGATGTCCTCCTTTTCTTTCCAAAGTAAGTTAGGAACTTGGGATGCATGAAAAACTTCCTTCTTCCCCCTTCCCAATATCCGAACCTATCTCTGTCTCTTCCTCTCTTTGTATTTTGCTAGTTGGGAGAAAATAGAAGAAGAAGAATGGTGGAGAAATGAAATGAAATGAAGTAATGTAAAGAAATAAAATGGGATGTGGGGATTAAGCTAATATCCCCCATATTCTTTTTGTCCCTTGGACAATAGGGTTAGCCTTATCTCTTCCTAATCATGCCTAATCATGTCATTAAGGATGGTAATTAGATTTCCACCAATAGGAGTATGACACACTTGTCCTTGTTGTAAGAACTTCTACTTATGGAATTGGATTAGCATAATCTTTTTGCCCTAAAAAGCCTAATGTGGCCAGTTTTTCTTAGCCCCATAATCCCTTCATTTTGCTTTTATTTTAAGGCACAAATTTGATTAATCAAAGGTCTAAAATTCCCTTAATCAAGTGGGCTAAGTATGGGTTTGCATTTTATTTCTTTTGGGCTTCTCCTTTAATTGTTTTGGGCTATATAATAAGCATAGTTTAACAATTTTAATATATATATATATTACCCTAATCGGTTATTTAAGATTTTCATTTCCAATCTTATGGAATTTAATTACTTACACATATATCTTTAACTTGTAACCTAATTAGGTTTACTATAATTAGGTTTAAAATTATTAATCACTTGCAATAGTAAAATTCTCCACTTAAGTTAGTATGCATATCAAATACTAACTATTCCTTATTACCATAACCATTAGGTTATTTAATTATCTCACCTAATGTATAATTAGGTTATGAAACCTTCATTTTTTAATGAAGTCTATAATTGTATATATCCATCGCTATAGTATATATATTTAGTTAGCCATTCACCACTTCACATATGTTATCACATATTAAATCACTATATAGTATAAAAGTTTTAAATATCAATAATGTATATATACATATAAAGTGACTTGAAATTCCTGGTTATTACATCCTCCCCCTTATAAGAATTCCGTCCCCGAAATTACACATAAGGTTACTCAAAAAGATGTGGATAATTTTCCCTCATCTTTTCCTCGAGTTCCCACGTAGCTTCTTCAGCATTGTGGTTCCTCCAAAGAACTTTTACAGAATGTATAACCTTATTTCGTAATTTTTGCTATTTTCTATCTAAAATTTCTACCTAAATTTCCTCGTACGACAAATCTTTTTCGACCTGAATTGGTTCGTACGATATCACGTGCCTGTAGTCAAGCTTATATGGTCGTAACACTGACACATGAAACACATTATGAATATGTTCTAGTTCAAGAAGTAGAGCTACCTCGTACGCCACTTTGCCTATCTTCCTCAAGATCTCGAATGGTTTAATAAATCTCGGACTTAGCTTACCTTTCTTTCCAAACCTTATCTTCCCTTTCTAGGGAGAGACTTTCAAAAATGCATAGCATCCCACTCCAAAATCTCTCTTCTGGCGATGTAAGTCCGCATACTTCTTCTGGCGATCTTAAGCAGCTACCAGTCGAGCTGTTATCACTTTGATGATCTCTACGGTCTGCTACACCAGTTCCAGTCTCAACAGTCGACATTCACCAACTTCATCCCAACATAAGGGCGTTCTGCATTTCCTCCCATACAGTGCTTCGTACAGCGGCATTCCAATGCTGGCATGATAACTATTGTTGTATTGTTGTACGCAACCTCTACGAATGGAAGATTACCCTCCCAGCTTCCTTTGAAGTCCATCACACAAGCTCTGAGCATGTCGTCAAGTGTTTGAATCGTTCTTTCACTTTGCCCGTCAGTCTGCGGATGGTACGCAGTGCTCATCCGTAGCTGAGTCCCCATTTTTTCTTGAAGACTCTTCTACAAGTTTGATGTGAATCGCGGATCTCTATCCGATATAATAGATATCGGTACTCCATGTCTCGAGATAATTTCTTTGATATATAACTTGGCTAGCTAGTCCAAACTATACCTGATCTTGATCGACAAAAAGTGTGCTGACTTCGTCACACGATCTATAATTACCCATATGGCGCCATGCCCTTTTTGTGTTACTGGAAGTCCCACCACAAAATCCATCGTGATGTGCTCCTACTTCCATTCTGGAATCTCTAACGGCTGTAATAACCCGCTTGGTCGTTGGAGCTCTGCCTTAACTCTCTGATAAGTTAGACATCTACTAATGCATTCCGTAACCTCTCTTCAGGTTTGGCCACCAAAAGTGTTGACACAAATCATGATACATCTTTGTGCTTCCTGGGTGTATCGAGTACCTTGTACTGTGAGCTTCTTGATAAGTGGTTTTAGGACCACTTATTCAGATACTTTCTAACTCATTCGGTTGCTTAAACTCAAGTAATCTTGTGGGTTTAATGTGTTTTTCCCTTGCTTTATGTTTTTCAGGTTGAGGAACTCTCTTAGCAGTACTTGTGCGTTAAAGGATCAAAGATAGCTTAAATGGGGCGAAGCACTGGAAGTGGTTTAAAGCTTAAGGAAGGCATGATGGCATGTCAAAGGAACAAGGAAATGTGATGCCACAGTGCTGCAAGAAAGCAAGAAGGAAAGCACGAAGTTGGCAGCCAAGTGCAGCAGCTGAAGCAAACCAGCAACAAAAGCTGCAGGGCCCCGCGGCCGAGCCTAGATTAGGCATGGGGCGCGCACGGCTGCGCCAGTCTAATTTTCTGCCAGACTTTGACTTTCACTTGGCCAGACGAGAGAAGGCAGGACATAAGGGTTTTTAGCCCCATTTGGTCGAGGATCCTCCCATTAGGAGTTCAAGCCATAGCTAGTTTTCCTTCTCCTTCTCATTCAATTCTTGTTTAGCTAGCTTAGGAGTAGATTAGTATAGATTAGTGTTAGATTAGTGTAGTTAGTAGATTCTAGGGTTTCTTTGGACTTGAAGATTGAAGCAGGGGATAAACAACAAAGATCCACACTTGGAGAAAGACTTAAGATTTGCAATTTCTATCTGTTAATTCTCCTTGTATTCATTGTATATTTGGATGATGTTTATGAACCTTGTGGATGATTTATTTAAGTTATTTATGACTTGAATCTATTTTGGGATTTCAATGGAACCCAAAACATAGTTTGTATTGATTGCTCTCTCTTTGCTATTATTGCGAATTGGTTATCATAACGTGTGCTTATCGATTAATTACTTGACTCGTAATTACTTTGGGAACCTATATAAACTTGACAAATGGATTATAGGTTTAGACCTAGTTATGATATCATGCTAAAGTTAGAGATTCTTGCGGGTACTCTATGAGATTATGTGACGTGTGTCTCATGCATTGTCCTAAAGAGTTAATAATTTGTTAGTGCTTAGGATAGAAATATACCTAAATACCGCATGCGGCCAAATTAAGAATCTAATCTTAATGACTTCCTATGTGAAAGTTGGTAATTGAAGGAGTAGTTAACGAGATTTTCCCGTGACATGTGTCTTGTTAATTATTTTGGATATTAGTTGCTTGATAGTGTGTAGGATAGACATATACCTATATGCCGCATTAGGAAGATTTATAGTTGTCCATCGAAAGAGGCTATTATGTAATCGTGATTTCTCGGTTATCAATTCTAGGTTCTTATTATTCTAAGTGAGAGAGTTAAGAGATTCGAACGAAGTGTTGGGGGAAATTGTAATCCCATGTCTTCATTATCTGATTTTAACTCTAGAATTAATTAGTTTAAGTTAATTGCTTGCCTAGTTTAACTTAGTTTTAATTCATTCTCTTTATCGCCCGTTTAAATAAGATTGAGATGATTATGTGCTAGTGGTTTGGTGTCTTTTATCCATTAATTCTCGGTGGGACGATATCTGTAGTCACTCTTTATTACTCATTGACCGCGTATACTTGCGCGTTAATTGTGTCATCTAAATCGGACTAACAAGTTTTTGGCGCTGTTGCCGGGGAATTATTTGGATAACTGTTTGCCAACATTAGTTTAAATCAAATTAGTCTTACTTTAAACATTTTATTTTTATTTTTGTTTAATTCTCCTCTCATATTCTCTTTTCAGGTACAATGGACTTAAATTTCTATCCATGGAATGGTACAAGGCAAGAGCAACCAAGGGAAGTATACACTGATGGCGTCAACCCAATTGCAACACTTTCAGCACAGCTAGAGGTTCTCTCGAGGAAGCTGGATACTGTCTCAGCTCAGCAGAATCGAGAAATGGTAGTGACCTATGACTACGGTGCTGGGAGCTACGCGAGCCATCAGGAGCCTATCAGTTATGGATAGGAGCAGTATGAGGGTGGTTATTCCTACACTGAACCTTATCCCACTTATCAGCCAGATTGGGGGTATCACCCAGACCCTTCAGCAAATCCTTCATCAGACTATTATCAAGACCAGTACTGGGATCCAAATCCCGTTTACGTCCCAGAATGCACTTTCCAGACTCCAGTTTACGAGCCTCAATATAATTTTGAGGGTGACATAGAAAATGCAAGATTGGAGGAAGGAGCTGACATATCACTGAAGGACATCTTAATTGAGCAACAGAAGTCAGTTAAGAATATCCAGAACTGGGCAGAGCAAATTAGCAAGGCCTTGATGATAGAGGAAGAACAAGGGATTCTGACCAATACTGCGAGCTATCAAGATCAATAAGAGCCAAGTCCAATTTATGCACCCGATCCCATATACCAATCCCCGTGTTTACAAGGAGAACAGTCTTCAATGGAATTCATGTATGCAAGCTCAGAAAGCCAAGAGGAGAGGCTTAGGAGCCAAGAGCAATCAAGCCAGAACTTCTAGAATCAGATGGCCCTAATCCACAACACTCCTACCAATGAGCATCAATACATGGAGCCCGAGGCTAAAACAGAAAAGGAAGGATTAGAAATTATGTCAGGGAATTCCATATCATCAACAGAGGAGACCTTGATTGAGCAAGAGCAATCGATTGAGGATCTTCAGGTTTGGGTGGAGCAGATTAGCACGGCATTAAGGAATGATGAGGTATGTGAACAAGAGACAATAGTGCAAGATTTTGTGCCTCCAATGACTGAAGCCATGAGTTATGACCCTCAGAAAGATTGGTGCTATGAGATGGATGTAGAGACTGATGAAGATCCTGAGGTGCACTTGGAACTGGACGAGCGAAAGGTAATGGATATCGAGGAGCTAATTGGGGCTGTGGAGTATGAATTTGAACCAATAGTGACAATCCCCCAAGAGTCTCCTCCGCCTGAGTGGAACAAGCCAATCAAGTTTGCACATCCTTGCCCCCTTGGTAGCCACATCACAGAGACGGATCCCTATGACACGAGAGATTCTGCAGTCTCGACACCATGGTGGTCAGAAGAAAAGAGAATAGAAGAAGAATCCGTTATGTGTTCTATGCCTCCATGCCCAGATCATTTCATATACACAACGGGACCATTGCCTAGCTTCCCTACCTTCCGTACGGGGAATTCTTGTTCATATCATGTGCTAGGTAGTTTAAATCTGCATCCGCTCCTACTGGGAAGCAGCCAAAGTCACACAGCTATTCTGATGGATGGAGGGGTTCTCCAGTATCGTCGGGGAGTTGGGTTGCAGTGGGCAGACATAGCCGAGCTAGAGGAATATAAATCAAGAGCTAGATGGGAGGCACCCCATCATTTCTCTCTCTCCCTACCTGTTTAATTCTCTATTACATTCTTTCTATCACATTTTCCTCCCCCTTATTTAATTCTTGTTAGTTTAGTTTTTAGTTTAAAATTTTTGAATGCTTGTAGATTTAGGAGTTCAATGCCTACATTTTTGGGTTTAGGTTTTGTTTCGTAAATTTTTAGGGTCTAGAAGTGTTGGATAGATTTCTGATGCTCTTGCATTGCTTACGCACCTTTAGAGAATTTTTGGGAATTTAATGTATATATCTTTCCATGGTTGATTCTCTTGATGTAAATCGATTTAATATACTTTTGATAGCGTAGAGAGCTTAATAAAGATTTTATTTTTTCGCTCAAGTCAATGAGGCTTCTTGGAAGGCAAAGTTTATTGCCTACATTTTTAGTTTTAGGAATTAATGCATGCATTTTTGGGACTACGAAACTTATTGAACATGCGTTTTCACGAGCATTGCATTTATGTACTTATAGGAGTTTTTGGGAATTCATTCATACTTATAGTATCCTATTAGGTCATTCTCCTAATTGTAAATAGCTAATAGTAAGTTTGGTAGTTTTAGAGGGTTTAATAAGTCTTATACCCATATTTCAGGTGGAAAGCCATGCTAAATGAATCAAGAGTGCCATAGCTACTGCATGAAACCAAGTCAATTGCCCCTGTTATGGCCTGCAAGGGCGCGCGGCCGCGAGATGGACAGAAAGTGCCAGACTTAAGTATTTTGCGGCAGATTTTAAGCCATTTCATATCATTCCAAACTAGCCGAACTTCAAGCCATCCCTCTCTCTCTCAAATTCAAAAAAATTCCTAACCCTTCAACCTCTGAATACTTCAATCTATAATCCTCCTCTCCACATCTCCAAGCCCTAAATTCAATCACTATCTTCCATTTCCCTCATTCTCATCTCCTTCACAACCCTCACCTTATCCAACCCCTAGTTCTAAGTCAGAATCAAAACTCGCCTACCTTCACAGTCGAATTCTCCAACAAAACCCATCCCTTCCATCATCTCAACCTGATCAATTAGGATAGTGAATTGGGGTCTGAGGGCATAGCAATATCATTGATTGGGTTGATTAGTGGAGAGCAGTATTGGATTTTGTTCATCAAATTTTAGTTCATATGGCATCCAAACGCAACAGGAGGGAGTCTACATCAAGGGGCAGTGATTCCGAGCAAGAGGGTTGTGGCATCGACTATGATGACCACAAGTTTATCAGTCTCAAGGCCCAGAAATTCTATAACAGTGTACTGATGGGCAGGACTTTTGTGCCTGAGCGGGGGTTATCACCTGATGAGAACCTGGACGAGCGTATGGCTTCTATGATCCGAGGGAGGGGATGGAATGCATTCTGTGATGAGCCTTTGGCTGCCCCAATCTCTGTGGTGCAGGAATTTTATGCCAACGCAAAATTCACCACGTCCAATAAGGTATTTGTGCGGGGATATGAGGTGTCCTATACAAAGGAGCGTATCTATGAGCTGTTTGATTTACCAAACATTGCACTAGACGCACCTGATTCTTTGTATGCTAGGGGTGGGAGTCGAAGATGGATGCCATTAGTGCTTATCTGTGCAAGCCGGGCACTGTTTGGAAGCTGAAGCAGGGGACTGATCAGAAGCTGCATTTCCCCCAGTCCGCCTTGAGTAGATACGGGAAGGCATGGTACAGCTTTGTCTGTGTGAATCTGATGCCTACACAGCATCAGAATGAGGTCACGAAGGATCGAGCTATTTTGTTGTACGGGATCGTCAAAGGCAAAAGAATTGACTTGGGGTACGTGATTAGTAGTTCTATCTGCAGATTTCTGAGAGGCAAAAATTCAGCAAGTATCCCCCACGCAGCAGTGATCACTAGGCTATGCATTGCCAATGGAGTGACATGGTCAGATGCTGAGCTAATGCAGATGCCGATGAATACCCTTGACCACCCGGCCATTGAATCCTTCAAAGTGTGGAAAGGGGGAAGATCTCATTCCTTGGGAGCAGGGTTTATTCTACCTGATTAGACAGAGGCTGAGGAGATTGCAGAGAGAGTGCCACAACTAGAGCAGTCCGAGTCCTCACAGTCAGTGCATGGGCATATAGACAGGATGGAGAGGAGACTACAGCGTAGGATGGACGCGATGAGCACCAACTTCCAAGCCTTCACCAAAGAATTCAGCGGGGCACTGTCCTACGCATTCGACCAGATGGGAGTTGAGGTGCAGTTTCCTACATAGGGGTCCGCCGCTGTTTATCCACCTCCAGACACACCACCTCCTGAGGAGGACGCTGAGGACAACGGTGACGACAATGAATAGGGGAGTCCTTTCTTTTTACCTTCACCTTCAATGAGGACATTGAATAGTTTAAGTTTGGGGGGTATTGGCTTTATTTTGTATATAGGGTAGTTGCATTCATATTGCATATTGTGTTTGTTTATTTAGTGCATGTAGGTTGTAAATAGTTAAAATTTGTGAAAATTTTAAAATTTTTCTTTTATTTTTGCATTCTGTGTTAGAGCTTTATTACTTAAGAAAAACCTTATAAAATTATTAAATCATTAACCTAAGATTTATTAAATATCCTATAGGATTAATGATGGTACATTATACTACGTGTACATTGTGATTGAATGATTTGTTAGATAATAGCATAAGTAAGCGTATAGACGTACAATTATACGCGGTAGTAATTAGTAAACCAACATTGTCAATGCTAGGTTGTTCAAAGAGTTTTAATTAAAGCTAGTTAGCTGTAGCTCGTCGAACATGCAAGTTCCCTAACTCAAACTCGAGTTATTATTTTCGAAGCATGTTAGTGAATAATTATTGTTGGTTATTCACATCTATACGGATTATTGATATTCGTACTTTGTGCAATTGAATTCCTATTCTATTATTATTGAACTACGAATTAGATTAATGTTCTTCATTCACGAACTGTTTATGAGATAGTTATATGCTAATTGTATCAACTAGATCAAGCATGTTTAAATTTGTTAAATCAAATGTGTTTTAAAAGCTATTCTTATTAAATTGATATAATAAGAACTCTTGGCAGAGAAAAGGACGAATTGGATTAAAGCATGATATCAATGCTGGATTATTAAGTGTTTATGCATAAATCACGGGGTATGAAAGGCTGATCCCTTGATTACCAAAACTTATTAAAAGGTCCAGTTTAAATGCTGAGAACCTTGGCAAATGTTCATGGTTATTTCAAACCACTCAGTACCTGTTATTCAATTATTCGAATATTCAACTGTTGACTATTAATTCATGTTCCTTCATAATTTTATACTGTTGTTGAACATCGAAAGTGAAACTTCTTTCTAATCTTGATATATCTCCCTTGTATATAAACTTGCTAAGCAAATTAGTTGCCTACCCTTGCCATGTTATGACATTTATTTCAGTTAAGGCAGAATCATCCAAAAGGGACAAAGGAAAGGGGAATGTTCAAGAATAGATGTTGGAAGGAACTTATATATTAGTTTATTTTAAAGGTTATTGGTTATGTAAACTCTTTATAGTATTAGGAGTATGTTTCAGTTAAGGTTAGTGAACCTTGGGACCATATGTAAGACTATTATTATTATGATGAACAATATATGTTTATTCTTCCGCATTAGTTAGAATGTATGCTTGTTGTTAGGTATCGTGAATACCGAATTCGAGGTTAGGAGACCCGGATTTGGTGGTGTCACATGATGTCCCGGTATGGAGACCGGGGTTGACGGCCCGATATTGAGACCAGGGTTGACTTGACGGCCCGGTATTGAGACCGGGGTTGATTTGAGGGCCCGGTATGGAGACCGGGGTTAATTCGATGGCCCGGTAGTGAGACCGAGGTTTAGTTGATGGCCTAGTATTGAGATCGGGGTTGAGTTGATGGCCCTGTATTGAGACCGGGGTTGAGTTGATGGCCTGGTATTGAGATCGGGGTTGAGTTGATGGCTCGGTATAGAGACCGTGGTTGATTTGACGTCCCGGTATTGAGACCGTGGTTGATTTGGAAAGACAATCTTGCCCCCCAACAGTGTTAGTAATAGGTAAACGAATTTTTGAGTGTCTACAGATGCCCCTCTTTATCATGTTCGTGTAATGTAATGAAATGAACAGGATAAAGATTAGTAGACACGGGAAATTCAAATACAAAGGGGAGGCAATGCATGATAGGGTATGCAAAGGGGAGGCAATGCATGATAGGGTATGTCAGATACCTTCAAGGGGGTAGGGTTATCACTGATTGATTACGTTAGTTTCAGCTGGGGATAACGCTATTCATGTTATCCCTTGGGGCGGCATTGTCAGACGATTACTGATAGGATAACCACTGACAGGTTATCAGAGTTAGTCTGTCACAGATTGTTCTCGTCTCGCTCTGCTGGGGATGACGTTATCTGTGATGAACCTGCTAACTCTGATGAAGATGATATTATTGATGCTACCTTGGTTTGAGACCAATGGTTTTCCATGTCTGTCCAGATCCTTCACAAGGCATATTTTCCTTCCCGGCTGATGTCATCGTATCTTTCTGTCGGTTCTTCCCCCGAGAATATATCTAGGTTACCGAGTACCTCAACGTGTGCTTTTGATGCCTATCTTGATGATAATTTACACCGGTAGTTTGCAATAGGAGTGTTGAATCACCAATCCTTCTCGGTGTTTCTTATAAGGATGTGTATAACAGATTCCATCATCAGGGATGGATTATTATATTGCTTTCGTCACCGGATCACTTCCAATGCTTCACGGGGTTATGCCAATGGCTAAGATGTCACTGGGGTAGAGCCAACGGCTGAACTATCACCGGTCTATACCTGACGCTTCGCTGGGGTTGTGCCAACCGCTGAACTGTCACCGGTCTGTACCCGACGCTTCACTGGGGTTGTGCTAACGGCTAAACTGTTATCTATCAGTACCCGACGCTTAGCTGAGGTTTTGCCAATGGCTGAGATGGCATCGGTTAATACCCAACGCTTCGCTGGGATTGTGGCAATTACTGAACTGTCATCGGTCCGTACCAGATGCTTCGCTGCGGGTTGTGCCAACGGCTAAACTATCATCGGTCAGTACCTAACGCTTCGCTGGGGTTGCGCCAATGGCTGAACTGTCATTTGTTTATACCCGATGCTTTGCTGGGGTTGTGCCAACAGGCTAAACTATCATCGGTCAGTATCTAACGCTTCGCTAGGGGTTGTGCCAACGGCTAAACTATCGTTGTGGTTGAGCCAATGGCTGAACTGTCATCAGTCTGTACCCGATGCTTCACTGGGGTTGTACCAATGACTAAACTGTCATCGGTCAGTACCCGAAGCTTCGCTGGGGTTGTGCCATCTGCTGAACTATCATTAGTCTGTACCCGATGCTTCGTTGGGGTTGTGCCAACGGCTAAACTGTCATCGGTTAGTACCCGACGCTTAGATGGGATTGTGCCAACGGCTGAACTGTCGCTGGGGTTGAGCCAACGGCTGAACTGTCATCATTCTGTACCCGATGCTATGCTGGGGTTATGGTAACGGCTAAACTGTCATCGATCAGCACCCGATGCTTCAAAAATGGCAGTTTTCGGCAGTTTTGCGCAGTTTTTCGATAGTTTTTTTAGCATTCTTCATCATTGATCCCCAGACATTGCTTCGGGATGAATACCAAGGGTTTTCAGGGAGTTCCCCTTTCTATTAGGATTATGCTGCTTAAACGCAGGATTTTAGGACAATCCGCTTAATCGCGTAGCAATTTTTTCTCAAACTTGACTTTTTAGCTCATATAAACTCCGTTTAAACTCGAACCGAACTGAGCCGAAGGGAGTAGAGCCCACCTTGGGAAGCCATAGGTAAAGGTGCGGCAGCCGCAGGTGGGTCAGCTTCTACCTGTGGCTTTATCTTGGTTGCGGGAATTTATTTGAAATCAGTTTCATTTCGAGTTTCAAACGGAATTCAATTTTCTTTTTCAGATCTACGGAGTTCGGGCAGCCTTTTTTAGATTTCTTCAGCTTCCACGCATTCAGCGCATCGCATGTAACGTTTTACATCCTTTTTTCGCAAGTTTTGACCGTTAAAAGCATGTAAACCACGTAGGGTGCTTTTAGATGCAGTGTATGAAAAATGTATGCCTATATGACCTGCTAAATTTTTTTTGACTTCATATGTATGCATATTTTATTGTAATGCACGTTTTGAAGTAAGAAAATTTAGATTCTGAGACAGTCATATTTTACTCTTTTTGATTAGTTTACTCATCCTTTTTGAGGCCTAGTGAGCCTGGATTTTCAACTAAAAATGTCCATGGTAATTTCGCTACCATGCAAAGTTTACTTTTGATTTTTTTTTATAAATATGAACTGTTCCTATTTTTGGAAAGGTGTGCTACTGAATGGCCAACTATACATGCCTATGTGCATGCGGACAGTCCTATTTTACAAAGGAGACTCTGGTGAAATTTTTTTAAAAGCCCGAACATTTAATAAACATGCAATTTTGACTCTACTGGGGATTTTTGACTGACCCATGCATATTTTTAGGATTTGTCTTTTTGAAAAACATGTAGTTTTGACTCTACGGGGGATTTTTTAACTGGCCCATGCATGTTTTAGGACTTAGAGATGCATAAAGTGCTGATTTAAATTAATAAGCCACAGGTTTTAGGCTTACCACACCCTTTCTGAGGTAATTTAGAGACTTTGTCCAGGTGATGGACTAAGACAGACCTGACAGTGCTAGTAGGGTAGTTTCGAAAGTTAGACGGAAGTGAGCTTCTAATGTTCCTCAGCCACATCCAGCTCGGCCGCCTCACAGATTAGCAGAATCGATGGTTTTTCCAGCCCAGGATGAGCAGCCGATTTATATTGATGATGAGTAGGCTCATTTTGCTGCTCTTGCCCCGGCTCAGGTCCCACGTGCGAAGCTTTCGGGCATTGTTGTGCCGATCCAGGAGTTACTGGGAGACTTGAGTCATCATCCATCGCGATTTTTTCACACCAATGAGGTGACTTAAAGTTTTCTTCTCTCTGGATTCTCTTTCTTTCTTATGCCATTCTCGGGGCATAGGATTTTAACACAGTTTAGCTTTTGATGTAGGTTCATGGCTTTACGCAGCCCAGAGGGAACTGGTTCAATGTGCACTCCCTCTACCACACTTTGCACCAGGAGTACAGGGATATCGTTGACGGCTGGGGGTTTCAGGCCTTATTCTCTATTCTTTCCTGCCGTTGCCCATAGGTTATATGAGGGCTCTGTCTGAGCGCTGGTTCCACTAGACTCAGTCTCTTCATTTGTTGGACTGCGAGGTGATGGTGATACCTATAGATTGGAGGCTCATCAACGGCATAGATTTCGAAGGTGAGCCCATGCCTGTTATAGCTGACATTACGCCCACTGTCATTAGATCCCTGCTAGGAGTTCCTTTATCTGCGCTCAAGGATCGGACGGTCCGATCTGGTCTTTTGAGCATAGATACCCAGTGTGGGGCTTTAATTAAGCCTTCGCCTGATGACCAGAGGGTTAGGGATCGCATCCTGAGGCGATTGGTTCTGGTGATCATCAAGGGTTATTTTCTAGTGGACAACTCATCGACTGTGTCTTTCGCCCTGGTCAGTGCTACCCGATATGTAGAGCGCCTCAGTGACTTTGATAGGGGTTCCTACACCTTTGATTATTTTCTCCAGGGCATGAGCATACTTTCGGATGGTTTGATGGAGGCTTGGTTAGGATTCTACCCATTTCTGCTGGTGAGTACATCTTTCTTATACCTTTTTGATTTCTGCATTTACATTTATCAGTCTTGGTCATTGAGGACTTTTGATATTTATATGGCCAGTTCTGGGCTTATGAGAGGCTTCCATGCGTACGGTCTACCACTGCTTTGGGTCTGGAGACCTATCCCAGGGGACGGCGTTAGCATCACTCCACTCTGACGGAGGTCCCTGTTGCTGAGGGTTTTACTCATTCCCGTTTGCAGTTAGAGCTTTTGACGATCGGAGTGATCTCATGGATCCCATATACCTCTGAGTTTTTAACTATTGGATTTTAGGGAGGCTTCCCCACTAGTCAGGAGTTTGCATTGTCAACCTGCAGAGTCCTATTTTTGACAAAGGGAGGCTGAGAGCTCTATCTTGGAGAGCGTGCTATAAGGAGTATTACAGGGCAAATTTGTATTCCCATTGTTCCTCCTGCTTGCCATCATTGGCCATTGGTCCAACCACTGACAGATATCTCTATGGAGGGTGTAGACGGCTTTGCCCTATCAGAGGGCCCTTACAGCCAAGAGGCATTTAGCAGTTGGTGGAGCCCTCGCACAATTGAAGCTCAGACTCGTGCTACCCAGTTTATGGCATACATGGTGCCTGGGTCTGTGATGATAACAGACTGGATAGCTTGCCTCAGGGAGCCTCCTCATTTGGACCAGATCACAAGGCTGACCCAGCAGTTGGAGAGAGCTCATTTATTCACCAGGCATCTTGGTAGAGATTCATCAGAGGTATCTTCTTTTGACTCTTCCAGCTCAGGAGCGGGCCCCTCTTCAGGTCTATTTTCCAGCAGTTTTGCAATAGCTGATCCTCCCTTGTACCGCCAAGACATGCCTGCTGACCGCGACTTTGTGTCCACGAAGGAGATGGAGCAGGTAACCACCTGAGTGTAGATATTTTAGATTTTTTTGGATAACTATTGTAACTATATCTTTTGGTTGGCCACTATTTTGGCTATTTGGGCGGCTGTGCCCCATTTTGATAGACCACTGCTAGTAGTTGGGTGGTGGTGCCCCAGATTCCTATACTTTTTATTTTGTTTTGTATTTATCAAACAGGAATGATGCTTGCAGTAGATAGTTTATTATAGATATGCATGATATTTCCTATCTAGAGCATCATGTTTATCATTATCATGATGCATGTATTATGTCATGTGTATGCATTTAGATAGATTAGTTCAGATTTGACCCCTGAATGGTCTTGTGATACAGTGATACAGATGGCGTCGTCCACCGTCAGTCGTATTAAGCACTTACCACCATCTATGGTGGCATCATCCTTGAGATAGTGGTATGAGAGCCTGCCTTCCCAGCCAGAGGGGCAGTGGATCAGATGCTAGGGCATTCATTGGCCCTCATAGACTTTCAGGTTCCGTACGGGTTTGTAGATGGCCTTTTACCCTTTTGGATACCCGAGAGACAGGTTTTCCTCTTTGGGCGGCACGAGCTGACTCCGACTTTAGAGGAGTACGAGCGGTTCACTGGTTTGATTTAGACTTGCCCTACGCTCATACTGCGATTAGAGACATAAGGAGACTGTTTCTTCGGATGTCTGGTCTACGTTAGATTGTCGTTTCAGTTGAGATCATTTATGGACATGTGATCTCTATCGATTTCTTGATCGATCATTTTGGTAGGCTTGATAGTTACGATCTACATGCTGGAGATTTTATTATTTCGACAGAGGCATGGCATTTAGCCAGGATAGATGTTTTGCTAATGTGCATAGTAGCCTACGTCTATTTGCCACTTCAGTTAAACCACTTGGATGTCGGATTGATAGTCGTGGTTTGAGCACTTAGATAGGCTAGCATTATTCTTCTGATGATATTGGCCGAGACATTGAGAGCAGCCACCCACTGTAGTACCCACCCAGAGGGGTTTTTTAGAGGCAGTTCTGTCTTGCTGTATGTATGGCTCATGTCCCATCTACGAACGATTGGATTTTTCAGACACCAGGGGTATTATTTTACCCATTAGATTGCCATGTCACTCTCCTTCCAGCCTGCGAAGTGTACCGATGCCGAGATATGGTCATCATTTTTGCTCGATTCTTCCATGCTCAAGGCTAGTCTCCCCTTATAGCTTCATCACCCACATATCTGGTATGGACTACTTTCCCCTAGCGGGATTGAGGGGAGTGTCTACTTACCATCCTCTAGCAGTTATGGGCCAGTTTGATAGTTTCAGAGCCTGCATCAATTTAAGGAGGCTATTGATCAGAGGATGTCAGCTTCATCTATGTCGTCTGTCGATTTGGTCAGAGTGTATGAGTGTTGGACTCATAGGGAGAGGGATGATTTCTCCAGTAGCCATCTGAATCGTTCTCCAGAGTACTCAATATGGTTGGAGGCAGATTTCACATCGGCTGCATTCATCCAGTCAGCTCCGATATTGGATTCAGACGAGGAGGAGCCTATAGAGGATCCTAATTCTCTTACTGAGGATGAGTTGTTCATGGGTCTGACAGCATCTTTAGTTAGTGACCTACCGATCATTCCTGCCGGGACAAATCCTGCTTTGGCAGACTCACTAGCTAGGATGACCTTTGAGAGAGATTAGGCTAGAGCGCTGATGTTGACCGCCTTGCCTGGCAGAGATATAGCTTTTACTGAGAGGGATGTGGCTCAAGCCGCTCAGGATATGACATTGATTGAGAGAGACGAGGCTCAATTTTCTTTTGACGCTACTTTTGTTGATATTGAGGAGACTTTGATCGCTAGAGATGCAGCTTTTGTGGAGAGGGATGAGATTCAATCTGCCAGAGATGCAGCCTTTGAGGAGCTTGAGGAGGTTTTGATTGCCAGGGATATTACTTTTGTGGAGAGGGATGAGGCTATAGTTTCCCGAGATTTCCACATCGCCGACAGTACTACTCTTCGATCTTATACTCGTGGTCTAGTTACCGAGATGAGTGCATACATTAATGATCATAGTGCCACACTGTAGATGACTGTGGATGTTCTAACTCGTATAGAGGTTGAGGGTATTGCACTTGCAGCTGCTCCTCCATCTTCAGAGAGAGATGCCATGTTTGCACTGTTGGCCCGCTTATTCATGGGTCCATAGACTAGCTTTATTTTTCCTGCACATACTAGATCAACCATTTTTGTCATATACAGTACACTATATATTTATCAAATAGTATTATATATTAGAGAAATATATTTTGATTCACTTCCCTGTTTGGATATATGTTGTCATTACTAAGTGATTACCATTTCTTTCATGACTTGCTGTTGTTGATGTATCTTGAGCTTCTCCTTGATGAATTGACAGTGAGATGTCAGAGAGTATCTCAGATAGGCCTGCTGACCAAGGAGGCTTGATAGAATATAGGTTTCATATTATTTCGGTGTCTTGGGACTGGTTTTTATTGGTTTTTTATTTTTTTGGAAGGTCAACATGCACCATGATTGGCTGCCTACGTACTCCCGGGTTGAGGGAGATCAGGTCATTCGTAGTTCAGTTTTGTGTGAGAGAGGCTTGAGAAGTGTCTCCCTTGAGTTTGGTTTGATGAGTTTTTAAGTTTTTGTTTGGTTTGACCGCACCGAAAATGGAAGCCTACGTACTCCCGGGTGGAGGGAGATCACGTCATTCGTAGTTCCGACTTCTAGTGAAAACCAAACCTGATTTGATTTTTAGGACCATGATGCGGGTATGAATGCGTTTCAGACATAGTACTTTTTTATGGTGTTTGAGTTGATGAGTTGGGGGAATTCGAATTTCGTCTATCTCTTGCAATCTGATAGCTCCAACCGTCAACACCGCCTTGACAATGAAAGGGCCTTCCCAATTAGGGGCGAACTTTCCTTTGGCTTCGTCTTGATTGGCCAAAACTTTCTTCAGCACCAAGTCGTTTTCTTTGAATTGTCGTATTCAGACTTTCTTGTTGTAGGATCGAGCAATCCTTTGCTGATATAACTGTCCGTGGAAAATGGTTGTAGCCCTCTTTTCATCTATCAGGGACAGTTGGTGGTACCGGTCTTGCAACCACTGGTCTTCTTCCATCTTAGCGTCGATTAACACTCGCAAGGATTCCATCTCTACTTTTATGGGAAGTACTGCTTCCATGCCATAAATCAATGAATAGGGGGTAGCCTTAGCAGAGGTACGCATTGATGTCATGTATGCTAACAGGGTTAAAGGCAGCAGGTCAGGCCATTCTTTGTGATTGGTGGACATTTTTTGCATGATCGTTTTGATGTTCTTGTTGGCCGCTTCGACAGCACCATTCATCTTGGGCCGATAGATGACGAAATTGAGATGCTTAATGTGGAACTTTCTATATAGCTCTTTCATCATTTGATTGTTCAGGTTCTTGGCGTTGTCTAATACGATCACCTCATGTTGTCCATATCGACAGATGACATTATTTCTGATGAAACCAATGATGACCTCTTTGGTAACTTTGGGAAAGGAGGCAGCTTTAACCCACTTGGTGAAGTAATCGATCATGGTGAAGATGAAATGATGACCATTGCTGGCTCTGGGTTCTACTGGGCCTATCACATCCATTCCCCACATGGAGAAAGGCCATGGGGAACTCATGTTGTGTAGCTCATTTGGAGGAGCATGTATGGCATTTCCATGTAGTTGGCATTGCAAGCATCTTCTGACGTGATCGTCACAGTCAGCTCTAAGAGAGATCCAATAATGTCCTGTTCTTAATATCTTCTTGGCCAGCAGATGACCGCTCATGCGTGGACCACAGACTCCACCGTGGACTTCATTCATTAATCTTTGGGCTTACTCTTTAACAAGGCATCTTAACAAGCCTATTCCAGTATCCCTTTTGTATAGTGCATCTCCGCTCAGATAGAACTTCATAGCCATTTTGTGAATCCTCTTTCGTTCAGATTGGCTTGCCCCAGCTGGTGTAGATCCATCTCGAAGATATTCCTTGATGTCTTGATACCAAGGCTGTTTGATAGGAGGTATTTCATCTGATATGTCTCTAATGTAATTCCCGTATGTCGGGGCCTTCTAACTTGTGAATTTAATGCAAGGAATCCCACTGGTATCGGATATGTGGATCAAGGAAGCCAACGTCGCCAATGCATTAGCGAAATCATTCCTACCCCGAGGAATATGGATGAAGGATATGTCATGAAAATCCCAAGATATGTTAACGACCTGCCGATGATAGGGTAGCAAATGCAGTTCTTTGGTGTGATATGCCCCAGTGGTTTGTCTGATGACCAATTAAGAGTCTCCAAAGAGTAGTAAATGTTTGATACCCATGGATTGGGCTAACTTCAACCCCATTATGCAGCCTTTATACTCAGCTATGTTGTTGGTGTTGCCAAATTACAGTTTGGTAGCCACAGGATATTGTTCTCCTGTGCCAGAGATAAGGACTGCCCCAGCTCTGGCACCCTCCATGTTTATCGCTCCATTGAAATATATTTTCCATGGTTAGACTGTATTCTCTTGTTGAAGTTACTGAATTGTCATGATCCCATCATCCGGGAAATAAGTTTCCAGGGGCTCGAGCCCTCCTGATGGTGCTTCGGCTAATTGATCTGCAATACCTTGACCTTTGATGGACTTCTGAGTCACATAGACAATGTCGAACAGTTGGAGGATCACCTGCCATTTGGACAGTCGATAATTCAACATTGGCTTGTTGAATACGTATTTCAGTGGATCAATGCGGGATATGAGGTAGGTCGTGTGCCCATGGATGTATGTTGTAACCTCATTACAGCCCATGCTAACGCACAACACGTCTTTTCGATCAGGGTGTACTTCTGCTCACCACTGCTGAACCTTTTGCTGATGTAGTAGATGGCTCTCTCCTTGCTACTATCATCTTTCTGTCCCAGCATACAGCCCATTGCATTATCATTGATGGACAAGTACATAAATAAGGGAACTCTATCCCTTGGGGGTACCAAGATTGGTGCTTCGATTAGCTTCTTCTTGATGGCGAGGAAGGCTTTATGACAATCCTCATTTCATTTGGTGGAGGAATTCTTCCTTAGTTGCTTGAATATGGGTTCACAGGTTGTTGTGAGCTGAGAAATGAACTTGCTTATGAAATTGATCCTTCTCAAGAACCCGCGTATCTCCTTCGCTGTTCGAGGTACTGGCATTTCAGTGATGGCTTTGATCTTGGTAGGGTCTAGCTCGATGCCTCGATTGCTCACCAGGAATCCCAACAACTTGCCTGATTTGACGCAAAAAGCACATTTGACTGGATTCAGCTTGAGGTTGTACTTACGCAACCTGTTGAACATATTCCTAAGATGGTCTAGGTGATCATGCTCCCTCTGGGATTTGATGATGATATCATCCACATAGACCTCTATCGCCTTGTGCATCATGTCATGAAACAAGGCCATAATGGCTCGCTGATATTTGGCTCCGATATTGATGAGGCTGAAGGACAATCTTCTATAGCAGAAGGTTCCCTAGGGAGTGATGAAAACTATTTTCTCCTGGTCTTCTTCAGCAACCATGATTTGATGGTAACCATTAAAGCAATCCACAAAGGAATACATGCCATACTGCGCCGTATTGTCAATCAGGATGTGGATGAAAGGTACTAGGAAATTGTCCTTGAGGCAAGCTTTGTTCAAATCCTGGTAATCCATGCATACTCATACTTTCCCTTCGAGTTTAGGTACGGGGACTATGTTTGATAGCCACTCTGGGTATGTTGATACCGACTTTGAATTATTTAACGACTTCTTCTTTGACTTTCAGACTCCATTCAGGTTTCAATCGCCTGAGCTTCTGTTTGACTGGCTTGAATCCATCTTTGATGGGCATTCGATGGATGACAATATCAGTAGATAGGCCAATCATGTCTTCATATGACCATGCAAACACAACCTGGAACTGTGTTAGGAGTTCTATCAAGTCGGTGTTTTGGTCTGGTGTGATGTCTATGCCTATCCAGATTTCTTTGAGGTTTTCAGAAGTTCCTATGTTAATAGTGGTGGTTTGATAGAGGTTTGGTTTGGGTTTGTCTTCGACCCATTCGTTGATCTCTTCGAGCACCTCATAATCATCTTCCTCCTCTAGATCAATATCCATCAAGTCGAAGTTTAGTTCTACATTAAAGTTGTAGTCATTGTGACAGGTTAGCATCTCATCAGCAGTGACAAACAAATCCAACTCTGGAGTCCTGAAAAAAAAAATGCTTTCACTTTAATATATGCAACTTCTTAAATATACAAAGTATTTAGCAAAGCATGACAAAAGTTACTGCTATAGCTGTGCAATCAAACATAAGCAGTAAATGAATGCATGTTACAGGACAGATGGACTCTTTGCCTTTTTACCCTTTTTAACTGAGGCAAGGGACGCTACTTCAGTTATCTAGGGTTAGATCCTCATGAACAGGGAGGATCAAGGAATTGTACTCGTCTGCCTAGTCTTGGATAATGACTGAGACATCCTTTACAATAGGGCTGGGGTTTTTCTTTGAACTACCCCCTTTCCTTTCTTGATCCGAGAAATTTGAATCTGATCCTCGTTGTCAATGTCTGGGATCTCATCATTCATACCCTCGTAATTTATGATAACCCGCATGTTAGCAAATGGGTCTCGTCCTTTGTACATGATCTTTTTTTCCCTTTTTGCTATCACCTTCAGGCTTTGGGGATTTCCTTTCCCTGGGTGGTATGATTGGAGGAAACAGCATGGCTGATATCATAGTAGGAATCTTCCTCATTGGCTTTACAAAGCCAACATCAGTGAGATTCAGCAGCAGTATGGTGGAAACATTAGCCTTAGGGTGCTTATGTGGGTTCCGACTGTAATACCCGAGAATTTCCTAATATTATTAAATAAATATATTAATGGGAATGAGAATTTATTTGAATATAATGATTTCGTGTTATGAGAATGATTAATTTAATTATATTAAATTGAATAATTATAATAATTGAGAAATTGATGGAGTTTACGATAAACTCGATGAAATGCCTTGTGTGGCACAGTGACGTAATATAAGAATGATTATATTAATTTAAGCGAACAATTAATCTATATTAATTGTTATTGTAAAATATTAATTAATTGTTGAGAATTATTAATGATTATATTAATTAACGAATGAATTACTAAGTAAACAATTAATCTATATTAATTGTTAATTGCTATTGTAAAATATTAGTTGATGGTTATGGAATATTAACTGTGATTGATTAATAATATGTGATTATTATTATTGAAAGAAATATAATAATAATAAACCACTTGTTTATAATTGTGCTGAGATTTATATTTGTTAATGTGATAATTAATCCTATGATTATTAATTTGGTGTAATTAATAATCAATGAGGAATGGATTAATTAATACTATCATTAATTAATCAATGAGATAAATGATTTATTTATTTGACAAATAAGTGAGTTATTAATATAATAAGATTATATTAATTGATATGTGCAAATGTGCAATACTTGAATATATATAGTATATGGAATACAACTATATTATATAGTGTAGAGAGACACTTAAGTGTGACCATATATGTATATACATAAGCTATGTTATATAATGCAATGTGAATATATTACACATAGAAACCATATTTTAACATGAAGCATAATGTGATTATATTATGTACATGTTAAAACTATATGTTATGAATGCATGATAATACTTATGTGACAATAAATATGTGGGTATACACTGTATAATATATCATGAACATATTGTAAACTATTAATTTTAATAAAGTGAGACATCATGAATATATGGTGAACAATTTAATAATACATGAGATAATGTAATGTGATAACATCCGATTAAATTATACCAGTATGATAAAAATGTACATGAATTATATGTGTACAATTCACACTTCCTACATTATGTGAATCCATGTTAGTATCATTAGAATTACATTGTAACTATAATTGTGGCCTAATTATATAGTATATATACATGTAACATATTTTGGCGTAAGTGTTGTGTATATATACAAATTCTAGAATGCTGATATATGGCCTGTCCCAATATAATAGTCACTCTCCTTCTCCTTCACGTGTATGGCAAAAAGGCTAAGGCCTATTCTCCCCATTCTTCTCCCAAGCTTAGCTAGCAATGATCAATGGGGAGTGGTTTTGATGATGAGATTTACCAACCATTTACCAACCCCCTCTTATCTAGCATGTAATCCATTCATCTGTTAGTTTGAATTGCAATATAATTGCATTGTCTGTGTAATAATTCATCTATAAATAGTAGCCATGTTTCTTCACATTTCTTTTGCTGAGCATTTTGGCTAAGTGAGAATAGAGAGCATATATATATATATATCAGTGTTATTGAGATAGCATCAAGCTTAATTCATAGCAAAGGTATAATTACATGATTCATGTTCTTCATTTTCATTTTTCTGTCAAAAATTTCAATTTCTGATTATGCCAAATTGGACTATAATTGGATTGAAGGAAGTTTGTTTAGTTGCTATATGGCTTATATACATGTTTGAACTGGAATTTAGTTGTTTAAAACTGTTTTCGTGAAGCCATTTTGTGAGTTGGGCTAGAAACTGCCGTAGCTGCCTGCTGTCTGGTGCGAACCAGTAGTGGCGCAGCTGCGCCGGTTTAAGCCTGGGATGCGGCGCAGCTGCACCGGCACCCTGCTCCAGTTTTCTACAATCTGCTTAAATCCTGTTGTGTGTTAAGTAATTGATATGGCTTAAACCAGCATGCTGGCTTGTGTAACATATATATATAAACATAATGAGGCAATGTAAGCATGTTTTAGTATATTAGCATGCATGGTTAACAAAACAACATGTAGTTTGGAAACGCACTTAAAGTTTTTGAAGGGAACATAAGGTTTATAAACGGACGTTAAACATATATGACGCATGTTAATATTTTGACTTTCGAGACACGTTAGTACCATCTAGAAACACATGAAATGAATGTTGACTTGTGTATACGTGTTTCATAGTATGACGTGAGCATGCTAAACCTCGATCAGTAAACATTTCGAGCGAAAATATAAGTTTTTAAAGGCAAACCTTGACATATAAAGATCATATATATATTCTAATTTTCGGGTATGTTTATATGGCCTTGACATACATATCGGACACATTAACTTACATATATAAATTTCATAATGTAGCATGAACGTGTTAGAGCGTATTAGCAAACTTTATTAATGAAAGTATAAGTGTTGAACGTGAACGTCGACATGTTACATTGAGATTTGAATTTCGATACTTATGAACATGTTTAATGCAAGTTATGTGAATAATTTAAGTGTTTAAAAAGCGAGCATGTTAGACCTTATGAGTTCGTATCCTTGAATGGCTTTAAGTTATTGAAAGTATTGACTTAGAATCCATATCATATATATTTGAAACGAGAAAAGGTTGTACAAATATAAAAGTATCTTTTAATATGTTTATATGCTATGTGGTGTTGTTGGCTTGCATGACCGGACAGAAACCATAAGGCACAGCTCAGCCTTGGCTTGGCCAGATGGCTGCGCAGCTACGCTGGCCCTAGGCTTAGCCATGGCGCAGCTGCGCCGTCCTGGAATCAGAAGCCATGCAGTTTGACAATCTGATTTTTGGACAGATAGCTTATATGATGCCTACATTGCTAGAAATGGTTTACACCCTACTGATATGTGTACATAGGTGATGATTAAGTAACAAGATAATGTTTAACTTATATAATGGAAGCCCATGGGTCAAAGGATCATAGCTACTTGAACATGATGAGTTGCTATAATATCATTTATGTTATAACTATGTACTTGATTCGTAATAACATATAATCTGATTTCATGTCATATGAGAATAAGTATGACATGTGACTAAGATAGTAACATGTATGTATATTGAGTAATAAGTTGTGTAACGGATGTCTTAACTAATGAAAATCCTATACATGTAATACATTATAAATAGGATTCCAAAGTGTTGGCTAGCTTTACGTGAGTAATCTACGCATAAGGCAAGTATCCTAAACCCTTGCATTACTTTATTCAACGGATATCGTAAGCGAGTATCTAAAACTTATCTCTTTGGATACAAGTATTCTATCTTTGTATATTGCGAACTAGTTTCCTACTTAATTGTTTGAATTGAATCAGTATACTTGAACTCTTATTTCATTAAAGCTATTATTCATGTTAAACTTAGTATTGTTCTTGAATATTGTGAAAGTGTCTATGCCATTTGATTCGGCTAGACTTATGTTATTGAAAAATGACCCAAACTAATTGATTGGTGCGGGATCTTGTATTTGACTGAGAAGAACAACCTTCTTTGAAGGGAATATATAATTGTCGGAGAACCAACGTGCACACTTGAGTATGATTGATTGTTATGCATAACGATGGTACTTTAGGCTGATCACCTGTTGTACCTGTTTTTATTGGATTTTCAGTTTATTACTGTCAATTATAGTAGAAGTTCATAGTCCTTAGTGACTGCTCAGTATTCAATTATTTAAAATCTTGAATTGACGTATTATTGAATCATATTGATATTATTCTGTCCTTAGCGACTGTTATTGAGAACTGTTGATATTCTTGTTTTCCTTGAACTATCAAACCTTGTTATACCTTTTTGAGAATTGGGAATCTTATTACTCACCCTTATTATATATTACTTGCTAGGCAATTTGTGCTCATTCGTGCTTTCCCTAAAACATTTCAGTTAAGGCAGAGCATGACGAACCTTCGGGCATTGATAAGGGCAAGGGCAAGGCTACCAATTAGCTTGTCTCTTATATGTTTTAAATATTTTAATGTTGTATTAAGATGATGTAGTAAGACTGGTTTTGATTATGTTTAAGCTTAAGTTAGGTTATGTAATAAGTCGTTAATTGATATTATTATGCAATCTATTAAGTACTGTAGGTTGCGAGACTTGGGGGAATAATTATAATAAATCATTGTAAATTATTCTAGAATAGATTTTTCGCTGTGATCGTGTGATATTTAGTTATTATTATCGTAATGTATTACCATGAGCACGTGATGAACCGAATTCGAGAGACCAAGTGGCAGTCCTGGAATTTGGGGGCGTCACACCGACGGCTTGACCCGGATGAATAACCCAATCTGGCTCTCCCTGTCTAGCTCGGGATTTGGACTGGACTTTTAATACCATGCTGATTCTTTCCTAACCCTTCTCCAGATTGGAAACCTAAAGATACCATCTCTTGGCCTACTGTCATCACTTCAGGGGATACTTTAGGTTTCAAGGCTTGTGCTCCGATAGGTAGATACTGAGTATCACTCACCTATAGGGCTTAAAAACTTGCAGGTTCAATCCCTGCATCCAGGCTGATCACTGGCATGTCTCCCTGTATGTAGACAGGGTATTCCGATTCGACATTGACCGTGATTATGTTTCCATTGATAATGTATTTGAGTTATTGATGGAGGGTGGATGGCACTGCCCCTGTCATGTGAAACCATGGTCTTCCTAGCAACAAGTTGTATCTAGTGGTGATGTTGAGCACCTGAAAGGATACATAGAAAGTATGCGGACCAATCTACAGTGGAAGCTCTATTTATCCCATAGCTTGTCGGCGAGATCCATCGAAAGCCCGGATAACCACATGACTGGTTTTGATCCGATTTGGGTTAATCTTCATTCTCTCCAAAGTGTAGTAGGGACAGATGTTAGGGATGATCCTCCATCTATGAGCACACCTCCGATCATATACCCGAAAGATATCACTGGTATGTGTAGGGACTTGTGATGACCAATCCCCTCTACAGGTAATCATCGTCGGTGAAAGATATCACATTACTGTTAAAAATATGTTCTACCACGTGACAAAATTTCTCGGAATCCACTGTATGTGGCAGGTGGGCTTCTTCCAGTACTTTCACCAGAATGTTGCGATGATCCATTGAGGATAAGACCAAATCTAGGATGGACATTTTCTTGGGTGCGTCTTTCAAACTTTGCACCACCTTTATTTCATTGTGTCCCATTTTGTTGAGGAACTCTTTGATCTCCTCTTCAGCCACCTTTTCTTTGTCTTTGATGACTGGTTTGATCACTCGCTGAGGCAAGTACAATGGATTATCCTTTGGTACAATGGCAATGTTGTTTGAGGTGGAACCTTCGTCATTCCCGTAGTTCCATGGGACCCTCTTCAGATTGATACTGGATACTGAGGTCTGAAGGGCAAGATTAAAGGCTCAGGTGCGGCCACCTTCACAAGATTTTGTATTTCGTGGACCCCTTTTTCCTGGCAGTACTAAGGGTGTGAGGGTTGGTTCACTGTCACAGGACACAACATCCACTGTATCCTGATTCGACGCAGTGGGAATAAAGAGAGTGTCTTCAGCTGGAAGGCCATAATCCTGATTCCCTTTTATCAATTCATCGCTTTCAATTATAATTTGAATTAGGTTACAAAGTGCCCAGCAATCCTCAGTATCATGGCCTGGTGCATTGGAGTTGTACTGACAAGTTTGGTCAGGCTTGAATTTCCTGGATCGCAGGTTTAATGGAGGTAATAAATCTACAACCATTCCCTCGTTGATTAACATCTGGAGGATTTCCTTCATCGGCTGGTTCAGGTTGGTGAAATTCCTTTGAAAGGCAAATTTCCTATCAGCTTGGAAATTCTCCTCTTTGGCCATCTCGTCGGTCCAAGATTCATGCTCATGAGACCGATAGTGATCCCTCATGGGGATGGGACTGATCTCAGGTGTGGGAGGATTTGCATCAGACTGGTTGGTCTGGTTCATCAGCTGCCTGGTAATTTGATGTTGGTATACAACCAGTTCTGCTAACTATTCAATTTATTCCTTGATAGACTTAATCTCTTGTTCTATTAGGAATTGCCTTTTCGAGACTTCCCAACTATCTGGGCTGTTGTTACTGGGTGGAGTTGATTCCCCCACATAAGGGAGGTATTTGGATCCTTCTCCATTTTATGTGTTGATCATGTTGACATTTTCCTCTTTGTGCTGAGGGAGGGGATTATCCTATACGTGCGGTTGATTGGGTTTTGTTACCACAATCTCTCCGTTGTCAATCAAGTCTTAAATTTTGTGCTTAAGAGACCAATAGTCTTGTGTGTTGTGGCCCGGAGATCCAGAATGGTAGGCACACTTCTTGCTTGGGTCGAAATTTCGTCCACCGGTATTGGTTGGTGGAAGGAGTTGCATAATCTTCTTTTGTACGGTTAACAATTTTAGCACATTCTCAAGTGAATCTCCTAACGGGGTGAATGTTCTTCGACGTTTGGCCTCCATAATATTCTAAAATGGAGGGTTCGAAGGTTGAGCTGAAGCTTGCAAAGGGGTATAGTTCCTCCTTTGAATGGGCATATTGTTTGACTCGCCCCTTGGATTCTGTCCTTGCAATACTAAGGACACTTCATCTTTCTTCTTATGTTGTCTCTGGGATTTACTCACGTAATTCCCGAACTGAATATGCTCTGCAATGGCTTCTAAGGCAGTCAGGTCCTTTATCTTCCCAGACTTTAGCCCCATTTCAACCATCTCTTCGTGCTTGATAATTTCGGAGAATGGTTTTCCTATGCCTTCTAGGACCCTCTCATAATATGGAGCGTCTTGAATATCGATGAAGGTCATAATTATCTCAAACTCAGTCATAGCTGGGGTGACTTGTGCTGCAACCCTCTCCATCGTTGAGCATATTCTTTGAATGTCTCAAAACTTTCTTTCTTGATTTTGGTTATCTGGTATCTGTCTAGAGCCAGCTGATATTGGAAGCTGTATTGACTGAGGAAAGCATGGGCCAACTCTTCCCAACTGTGAATTTTGGAGTTGTCTAGACGGGCGTACCAGGCTCTAGCCTCTCCTGTCAGACTCTTCTGAAATAACTACATTCGGAGTTTCTCGTCCTCTGCATAGGATCCGAGCTCTCCAATGAATACTTTTAAGTGAGTGTATGGGTCTCCCAATCAATTATATTTCTCAAAATCAGGAGTTCTAAATTTTTCGGGATAACGAGCCCAAGGAATATACAGAGGTCTGAATAATTGACACTGCCAAATGCCCCAGTCCGTTTGATAGACCGGATGGTTTCTTCCATATGTTTTACCTTCTTCAGAATGTCACCAGCGTCCTGTTCTTTGTTAAGGATGATGATTTCAGAGGTTTTGTTAGTTGTGTCCTGGTTTTGTGTCTCAGGACATTGAGTATCCTTCTTTTCGGTCTCTTGATTGCCACCACTACCACCAGGTGTTCCTGGTTTTGTGTGAGCTTGGTCTTGCTTCCCTTTAAGAGCCTTACTTTGTTCTCTCAGGAAATTGGCCAATTCGGCTATTTGATTCTTCAGTACTTCAAACTCTTTCCTAGAGACAGGGGTGGATTCTGGCTGAGTACTGGAAGCCATGTTAGTGGATGGACTTAGTGCTTTCTTAGACTTAGATCTAGTAACAGGACCAATTTTTTACCTACAACAAAACGTAGGTGTGTTAATTTCCTGAGGTAGGTATGGATAGGATGCATGCCATGATGTGTTTTTGTGATTTTTTAATCTTATCTTGCAAAACAGAGGTTAGTTATTTTGATAACAGGATGGCAAGATGTATATAACAAGGAATGTAAAATTTTATTATGATATTTACATTGTGCTGCTTTATATTGGAATTGAAAACTTGACATTAAATTGAAAGAGGAAGGCATTAAGAAGCTTCCCATCGGATTTGGTTAATCAGAGGCTGGCCTATCTGAGGTTACTCTCACTGATTTTTCGGCATGAAGGTCGCCAGATCATAGCAACCTACGAGAGGGGAAATTAATCTGATTTTTCAACTAGAGCGAATCTGGGTGGTGCATTTTCATAAGCCCAAAAGACTTATTCGCCCTTGAAGACATTACTTATCACCGACTGGTTTGCCTCCTGAGGGAGGAATCACAACATACATTCACATACATCGCGTCTCACCATTATGCATATGATGACATTGGTGCGAAGCACTAATATGGGTGTGAAGCACTAAAAAACAGGAAAGCATTCATTCACATTCATTCAATGTAAAGACGCAACATTCACGCATTCATTCAATGTAAAGACGCAGCATTCACACATACGCATATATGAAAGTGAAATGTTTGAAAAGATTTGAACGCGGCCTAAGCCCTCTACCATCCCCAGTAGAGTTGCCACCTGTCGACGTTTGGAAAAAATCCACAGGTCGGGTCACAACCCGGATCTTTATCTCTTCCTAAGTTATCTCTACCCTTACTCTTTTTATTTGTGAAAAAGGTTTTGAAGGATTTATTTAGGAAAAGGCCAACATGTACCATGTAGACATTTTGAACATTTTACAGAGTCGCCAGTTGGTAGAATTGAAATGGTTGTACCAACTCAACCGAGATTTGTTTGAAAAAGGCCCAATTGCTTGACACTGTTGAAACTTGATCTTTAAAAACAAAGTTTTGAGTTCGGGGGCTTGGTTAAGTGTGGGGAAGGTGTTAGGCACCCCCAAAACTCCCGCGTAAACACGGTACCTCATCTTTTCAATATTTTCCTTTTAAATCTGCAAAGTGTGTGTGAATGCTGGAAGAAAATTGGGCCTATGTTTAATTTGAAGGTATGTATATGCATCGTTGAACCTATATACGAAGAGTTTGATTTGATTTGCAAAAAGTATTTGATTTGATTTGCAAAAGTGTTTGATTTGATTTGCAAAAGCTTATTTTTTTTGATAAGATTATTGAAATGATGTTTTTTGAAAGAAGTTTTTCAAACCCTTACCTAACATAGGAATTGAAGCATATTGCTACTTTAGTTTTATCTTTTCAGCCTTAAGGCTCAATTTGAATGATGATTGTCGGGCTGCGAAGCATCCTCGACCACAAAATATATACAAGTGTCGGTCTTCTCATGGGCATGACAGCCATCAGAGTGACTCTGACACGACAAACCATCTTTTCACTATGTTGAGACCTTAAATCCGGATAACCATTTTAAGGGCTTTTGTATGTACATTTTTATAAAAAACTGGCAGGGTACATTTGTAAAGTGGAGTTTGTCCATCGTGGGAATCAGATTCTGATTTGTTTGATCATGAATCCCACGATTCCTAAACTCACAGAGGGAAGCCAATAAACCTACACAGCTCAAATTTGTACAGAAATATATCCAAATATTGCCGAACCAAGGATTCATCAGTAAATCCTGGTTCACACCTGGCCGAAGCATCTCGCTCCCACTAGATAGCGATCTAAGGGCCATGAGGTAGCTTTTATAACTGAAACTAGAAAAACGCTATATTTAAATAAATCTCAGCCATTCTAGCTTCCTGATTCTGTCTGGACCTATTTTGAATCGTTTGGAAGCTAGAGTTGACGAGATTTAAAGAATTCAAGTTCACCAACAGAAATGTCAGTGCCGATTCATATCAAATGAATATTTAAAGCAATAATTTAATAAAATGAGTAAAGCATATATATATATATATATATATATATATATATATATATTTCAATTCTGTCAAAGCCTGGATTATTTCGCGGTGGATTTTCACTCCGAGGCCCGGACTGGAAAGTAAATATATATTTAGACAGAAAAATAGTCAACCAGGACTGGGAAGATAACACAGTATGGTGAATGGTGCAAAAACAGTAAAAAGGCCACGGAATGATCCAGGCCGAATTGGAATGTATATATATATATATATATATAGACAATAAAAGTAGTCAACCAGGACTTGAAAGATATCCTACTATGGTGAATGTTGCATATATATGCATATATATATATAAGCAGTAAATTATCTCATATTTGACATCTGGGCTTGACAGAATTGAAAAGTTAGTATATATACAGTTAAATATATTCAAAAAAAGCCAATCCCGGACTGGGAAGATAACCCAGTCCGGCGAAGTTGCTCAACACAAAGATGCAAGTATATAAAAGTTGCTGAAAGTGACGGATCGTCAATCCGAGTTGTAAAAATGCCAGAAAATGCGTTTAGGTACTAAAATGTACCAAAAGTTAACAAAAACAGCCACGGAACTGAGTTTCGGGCATATTTAGAAAATGAAACTTGATATGCAAGTGTATAAAAGTACGAAGAAGTAATAATAACTTTTTGATCGTAAAAATACTCACAATGGACTGCTACACGAGCTTTTTACCAAATCGTAGGCTTTAAACGTCCAAATCTACCGGTTATATTCTGATATGTGGTAGTATGTGGGTATATCTATGTGTTAGAGTGAAAAAATTTGGGTTTGGAAGACAAGAAGATAGCTGAAAAACCAAACAGGCAGGGGTTCAGAGCGTTTCTCAATTCTTCAAATGAGCTGGGGGTGAGCTCATATATATAGACCCAGGAGCCTCCACTCTACCTGCGGCTACCTCAGGTAGAGGTGTGGATCCACGTAACAAGGCCCACGTGGTGGGTCCCATTGCATCGAAGTACGTGTACTCTGACCAATGCGATATCAGGTTCAAAACTTTCAAACTTTTGATCGGAGTGTCCGTTTGAGGCGTGTTGTACCTTTCTGGAAAGCCCTCACTGAGAGTGTCACAATGACATGGGATAAAACATTTTTTGGGTCCAAAAAGATGGGTTCATAACCAAATCTTTGATTCCCCGCAATTTGTCCGTTGAGCTGTCTTGCGCTATTTGCACTCGAGATCATTGTTATGGTTCATTCTGACCTTGGTGGCATCAATTCGACTTGAGTTTGATCGAATAGGCTTCAAGTTGGTAAAATGATCATTTTTCCCCTCCCGAGATTATTTTCAATGTCGGCATGGCCTTCGGCTGACCTCATGGGGTTGTTTGCAAGGTTTAGATCTCATTCGAGTCTGTTCGTCCCTCAGTGTTGTCTCCGAGGCTGACTTGATCATTCCAAGTTTTTCTTTGGAGATGTTGTGATGCTTCAGGATTGTTTCCAAAGGTGACCTGACTTCCCAGGTTGAGACCGGGGCTGACCTGTACCTCCCGGGTTGAGATCGGGGCTGACCTGTACCTCCCGGGTTGAGACCGGGGCTGACCTGTACCTCTTGGGTTGATACCGGGGCTGACCTGTACCTCTTGGGTTAAGACTGGAGCTAACCTGTACTTCTCGAGTTGAGATTGAGACTGACCTGTACCTCCTAGATTGAGACTGGGGATGACCTGTAATTCCCGGGTTGAGACCGGGGCTGACCTGTATCTCTCAGGTTGAGACCGGGGCTGACCTATACCTCCTAGGTCGAGACCGAGGCTAACCAGTACCTCTCGAGTTGAGACCGGGGCTGACCTGTACCTCCCGGGTTGAGATCGGGGCTGACCTGTACATCCCGGGTTGAGATTGGGGTTTATTTGATGGCTCGGTATTGAGATCGGGGTTGATTTGATGGCCAGGTATTGAGATCGGGGTTGAGTTGACAACCCGGTATTGAGACTGGGGTTGAGTTGACGGCCCGGTATTGAGACCGGGGTTGAGTTGACGGCCCGATATTGAAATCGGGGTTGATTTGACGGTCCGTTATTGAGACTGGGGTTGATTTGATGGCCCGATATTGAGACCGGGGTTGAGTTGAGGGCCCGGTATTGAGATCGGGGTTGAGTTAAGGGCCCAGTATTGAGACCGGGGTTGATTTGGAAAGACAGTCTTGCCCTCCTACAGTGTTAGTAACAGGGGTCGAAGACAAACCAAAATCCAACCTTGAGCAAACCATCACCATAAACATTGGAACCTCTGGCAATCCCAAAAGCTACAGATCGGAACCAACCTTCCCTTTAGCCAATAAAAATAATTAATCAAACTCCTAACCCAATTTGAGGATGTTTTTGCTTGGTCTCATGAAGACATGAATGGCTTATTTATAGACATAGTCGTCCATTGGTTACCAGTTAAAGAATCAAACCAGTAAAGCAAAAGCTAAGATGATTGAAACCAAAATGGAGCCTGAAGGATAAAGAAGAAATCATAAAATAATTCAAAGCGGGTATCATTATGGTGTCAACCAACCCCGTGTAGTTGTCTAATGTGGTCCCAGTGCCGAAGCTTGGTGGAAAGGTGCGAGTTTGCGTAGATTATCGAGATCTCAACAAGGCCAGCCTTAAGGATGACTTTTCAGTGTCGTTCATCCATATGTTAATAGATAATACGACACAGTACGAGATGTACTCATTTGTTGATTGATTTATTGGATACCACCATATCATGGTCGCTGAAGAGGATAGGGAAAATACAGCCTTCATCACCCCATGGGGAACTTTTTGATATAAGAAATTGGCCTTCGGCCTCACCAACAATGGTGTTACCTATCAGAGGGCTGTGATAGCATTGTTCCACGACATGATGCACAAAGAAATCGAAGTATATGTGGATGATATCAACATAAAGTCCAAGAAAGAAGATGTCCACATTACCCATCTCCGGAAGTTGTTTGAGCGCCTCCGCAAATATTATTTGAAGCTGAACCCAACAAAGTGTGCTTTTGGCATGAAGTCCGTTAAGCTTCTAGGATTCCTTATAAGTAATAAAGGCATCGAATTGAATCCGTCCAAGATAAAATCCATCACTAAGATGCCCAAGCCGTGAATCGAGAAGGAAATCTGAGGTTTTCTAGGGAGGATAAACTTTATCAGCCGATTCATATGGAAGTTCAAAGCCACATGTGAACCCATTTTCAAGTTGTTGAGAAAGAACTCCGGGAAATGGAATGAAGATTGTCAGAAGGCTTTTCACACCATCCAAAAAAGGTTGATTGAAGGACCTATCCTGGTACCCCTAAGGGATGGAGTTCCGTTGTTCATATACGTATCAATCAATTCCAACGCCATGGGAAGCTTACTGGGGCAAAAAGATGATATGGGAAAGGAGAGGGCGATTTATTACCTCAGCAAGTGATTCAATAGTGAAGAGAAAAAATACAATCTGATAGAAAGGACCTGCTGTGCATTGGCTTAGGCCTCCATGAAGCTATAACTTTACCTACATGGCCATACAACTTATCTCATATCCCGTATGGAACCTTTAAAGTATATTTTTAGAAAATCGAGAAATGCCGATTATCCAAGTGGCAGCTAATCCTTCAATAGTTCGACATCGTCTATGTGACCCAAAAGTCCATCAAGGGACAGGGAATCGCGGACCATCTATCTGCAACATCGACAGGAGGTTATGAGCCTCTTGAAATATATTTTCTTGATGATGAGGTGATGGAGATTCATTAAGATAAAAGGGAAAAGATGGGTTAATTCTAGAAATTGTACTTTGACGGCGCATCAAACGCAGAGGGCGCAGGGGCAGGGCCAGTTCTCGTTTCTATCACTGGGGAGTAGTACCCCGTAGCTACTAAGTTCCAATTAAACAACTCCAACAACACGGCAGAATATGAAGGATGCCTGGTGGGGTTGAAATTGGCTCAATCTATGGGAGTCAGACGGTTGGCAGTATTCAAAGATTCGGAGCTAGTCATCAGACAATCCACTGAGGCCTACAGTACCAAAGAATTACATCTATTGCCATACCACCGCCACATTATCAAAATGGCAGGAGAGTTTGAAGACATTGCCATTATGTATATCCTTTAGAATATAAATGATATCGTCGATGCAATGGCCAAACTAGCCTTATCGGTTAACATGTCAGCAAGGAATGGTATGCTTGTTATCACCTTCATGGAGCAAAATGCACCATCTTACGGAAATGGCATGGGGGAAATATCCAATGAAATAGCTCATACTGAACCACCTTGGTATCAAGACATCAAGGAGTATTTAAGAGACAGATCCACCCCCGAAGAAGTGAGCCAAGCCACTAAGAAGTGAATACAGAAGATGGCGATGAACTTCTATTTTAGTGGGGATGCTCTCTACAAAAAAGACCCGAGCGTAGGCCTTCTAAGGTGTCTAGAGAAGGATCAGGGCCAAAGATTTATGAATGAAGTGGTTGGTGGACACTACTGGATATCTCTCAAAGCTGAATGCGAGGATTATGTCAAACGATGCTATCAATGCAAAATTCATTCCAACATTATTCATGTATCTCTGAACTAGCTACATTGCATGACGTCACCATGACCGTTCTCCATGTGGGGAATGGATGTGATCGGACCCGTTAACCCAAAGCCAATAACGGTCACAAATTCAACTTCACCATGATTGATTACTTTACCTAGTGGGTAGAAGTAGCTACCTTCTCCAAAGTTACCATGGAGGTCATCGTCAATTTTGTCATAAACAATGTCATATGTTGATATAGACAACCCCAGTTTATAGTATCTGACAATGCCAAAAATTTGAATAATGAGATGATGAAGGAACTGTGCAACAAGTTCAATATCAAACACCTAAACTCGATTATCTATCATCCAAAGATTAATGGTGCGGTGGAAGCCACCAACAATAATATCAAGAAGATAATGATGAAGATGTCGGCAAACCACCGAGAATGGCCTGATTTGTTGCCTTTAACCCTGCTCGCCTACCAAACATCGACCTGAACCTCTACCAGGACCACCCCATATTCACTAGTATATGGTATGGAGGTTGTACTCCCCATAGAAGTGGAAATAGAATCTCTAAGAGTGGTACTGGATGCCTAGATAGAAGAGGGCTAATGGATACAAGATCGATACGATCAGTTATCCCTTATAGATGAGAAAAGGGCTGCAGCTATCTTTCATTGTCAGTTATACCAGCAACGAATGTCCCGGTCATATAACAAAAAGGTACAACCCCGAGAATTCAAAGAGCATGACTTGGTACTGAAGAAGATCATCCCAAGGAAAGATGCAACAAAAGGAAAATTTGCCCTGAATTGGGAAGGACCTTTTGTTGTCAAAGCAATCTTATCGGGCAAATCTTTTAAGGCTGGAAGAGATGGATGGTGAAGAATTCCTGCAGCTGATTAATTCTAACTCTGTGAAACAGTATTATGTCTGAGACCCCTTTTTCACGAACCTAAATCCTTGTCCTATAAAATAAAATCATCATCAAGTCAAACTTTTAGGCCAAGTCTAAACTACGAAATACCTGATCTCCCCCATCCACGGGAGTACGTAGGTAGCCATTTATAGTGTTGTCTAACCATCAAAAAAACAAATATCAAACCCTTTTACCTTATATTATCCCCTAATATTAAACCTATCCAAAAACCCAAAATAACCATATAAACCATACAAGTCGACGACCCATGCTAAAAAGACCTGACGTCATCTCAACATCGCTCTATCGAATCTTGTACAAGTATGACGAGAACAATTTCGTATTGAAATAATAAGTCATGAGACAAAAATAACGATCAATATACAGGTTTAGACGTGCTCAAACGAGGGAAGTGAATTAAACATGTTCATTTTTATATATACAACTATTTTAGAATACAAAAGTGATTTTGAGATGCGACAAAAGATAATAACATAGTTCATACAGGAAGAAAAAATAGGACTACAAATCTGAAGTCAGACGGGACAACATCTCCAAATACCCAGCCGTCTCAGCAGTCTATGGAGCAGCCCTCAATTCATCCTCCAGCATGTCAACACGTCTCAGTAACTCTAATGCTGACCTAAAGATCCCCTCCCGACTCCGAAGGAAATCTCGAGAATGACCAGTGTAAACGATCGGACTACATCCCTCTCCGCTATAGCCTCATCTAAGGCGGTGAGGGTCATATCCTTCTCAGCACTGGCTGCGTCCCTACCTGCCAAAGTGGACAATATCAAGTCTCGAGCCTGATCCCGCTCAAAATTCAAAGGATGCACCTGGCAATCCAACGCCTTCCTAGAGGCCGGAACAGAACTCAGAGCAGTGCTAACTAAGAACATTGTCAAACCAGCGAACATCTCATCCTCGGTATGAGATATATGGGCCCTCCATCGGCTCCTCCACATCAATGGACCAATCCCCTGCTTCAACCTGATCCACTATAATCAGAGCTAAATTCAACTCCAACCAGGCTGAATACTCTATTAATCAGCCCAGATGGCCATCTATGAACTTTGTAGTCTGCCGATGGGACCAAAACCTATAGACGCAAGCCAAATCGGCCTCGATAGCTAAGCAAATGGGAAAGAGATAATCCTCTGTCCCCTTGAACAGATGAACATCCTGGTACTTATCAAACTGACCAATCACCGCCAGGGGATGATATGTGGTCACACTCCTTAATCTAGCAAAGGGAAGGAAATTTAGATCAGCTACGTGAGTGATAAAGCTAGGAACAATAGCTAGAGTACATAACTATATATCTAAAATGGGTCCTCCATTGAATTCAGGAACTGTGATGCCCCCAAATCCGTGTACCTTTAAACATTGGACATGGTGCTACATAGTGCTATTATCTACTTATACATTCAATAAAGACTTCAATAACATGCATAAGTTAACTAATTATTACATTCTTTTAATCCCTTCCCATGTTCTTTGTAACCATTACATTCGTTCATTGTCATAATATCAGTCATTAAAATACTAATACTATCCTATTACAAGGATAACTATTTGTCCATCTTGGACTTGCCTTTGTCTTTATCGGATCCTTTGGTCCGTTCGATCTTGGTTGAAATTATTTAGTTTTAAGCAAGAATGAGCATAACTAGCTTACCAAGTTTCTCATTGTATTTCAAAATCACAAAATCAAGAATCATATGACTTCATCTTAAATAGTTGTACAATATCTATGAAGTACTACGAATAATCAAAATAACGTTTTGATTCCTTTAAAACCATTCCCAAGGACTTATAGCCTCTTAGGAATCTGAGCTGGTCAACGACCAGGAACAATCATTTAGTTCTCATTCGTAAAAGGAACAACCCGACACTGAGGCCGTAAGTTCGATATAGCTTACGAGCACATCTAGGCGATCAGTCTGTAGTACTCTATGTTGATTAACACTCATACATTAAACATATTTACGTTTAATTGGTGGCAACTCCAAGTGCTTGTCGAGTTAACGATGTAAAAATATTTGTTTATTCATACTCAAGCTTACCTGTTGAATCCATACCAAGAAATTGGCATAGGATAGCAACATTGTAAATACTTTGTAAAGATTTATAAAAAACCCAACCAAAATACTTTAAGTCTTAGTTTAGCCGAATTAAATAGCATCGACTATTAAATAACAGTTTATGCATAAGTAATCATGCATAGTGACAGCTTGTCCAACATAAAGTGTAGACAAGAGTTTAGAAAACATGCATAATGTAACGTTAATACAAGAGTTAAAAAACTTGCCTTTTCATCTCTAAACCTTTAAATGTACGCTACTTCGATCTTTACAACTTCTACAAAGCATAAACACATAGTATACCAATGAGAATTCCACAATTGATGTACAATGTATAACCTATCTTCTTCTTCTTGCATAACTTAGCCGAATTGTTAAACTAATAACACCCGTTCAAGTTATTTAACATTTGTTACAGCTTATTAACATCTATATGTCATAACCCGACTCTCGTCAATCTTCTTTAGGCACAATGACAGACGAAACCCTATTCGGTTCGCTACGTCAATCACATTTCCATCGGATTCCCGTTCTCGGACTTCATATAGGAATTAAGTAAGTTTTAACTTCATTTGATATCATTCATGCATCACGCACCTCTATTGTATGTTATATAACCTTAAGGCACGCTCACAACTCGACTACAACACACAGTCCACATTATCGGATTTTGAGTTTTAAATTTAAACATGTTTGTTAACGTTTAATTCTTAAAACCATTCTTAAACATGTTGTTTAAGTGATTTCTCTTCATGAATATTAACCATATACTTGCCCCATAATTACCATGTAGCAAGCTAGGTTAATGAACATTAATGTCAGAAAAATTTTACTTATGGGCGCTGCAGCGCCAGGTTTGCCTCTCAAAGCGGCGCTGCGGCACTGGTCTCACAGAACCTAAACCCTGGCCCGGCGCTATGGCTCTAGGTTTGCCTTGCCAAGCGGTACTGCGGTGCCCACTATGCAGGGTTCTCTCCCCAGACCAGCTCTGCAGTGTTGGGAACTACTACTTGGGCTGCGCTGCGACGCCAGCTTTGTCCCTCAGAATTTTTTAAAATTTACAAAATTCACGAGCTCGTAACACGATCGTTACAACTCGGAATTGGCTCGTTCCAAATCCATTAGTTCACAAATTCCATGTTCTATGATTTCATCAAGTCAGAATTCATTTCTGAATCCGTTGGCGAGAAATTCGTCGATTAGTCCATTTTTATGCGTTCGTTAAACGTTTGTGAACGTTCGACGCTCAATTCTTCGTATTAAGTCCGAATTCGTTCATTCTTGCTTTCGCAAGTCTTTTTTACCTAATTATACGTTGCGCCATTGAAAACAAATGTTTTCAAATCAAAAGGCGATATTTAACTTCTATTCCGAGAAAATTCACGATTTCGACGCTTAACGTCTAATCGCGTAACTTTTGCCATATCTTCGTTATTCAATATTTTTACTTCAAACCAAATGGATTCAATCCATTGGTTATTCATTAGTGATTCTAACCAATACAAACTTCTATGTTTTAATGGTTTAACTTACTTATCACCAACAAACTCAAGAGTTTGATAATTTCTTCATAAGGTTTCTTTAATCAATTATTATAATTTCATTATTCATGGTTTATTAGTGTTCTAAGTTCACTAAATAGCCAACCTTATTACTTCATACTAAACATACTACACCAATTCACTTCTTTATCAATTCTATATTGAAAGACAAATAATTATCAATTTCCTTAACCGTATACCTTTGGTTGTTCTTGGATGATTGAATATAAAAATTCAATAAACTTCTTGCTCCTTGTTTGCTTGGTTTCTTACTCAAATAAATAAGCCAGCTTCTCTTTCTCTCTCTCTCAATATGCTATCAACTTTGTAAACCAACAAATGAATACTCAAGGCCCTTATTTATAGGTTTTTGCAAGACTTAGGGCACTTTGGTCATTAGACCAAACCTCCTCTTGCATGTGAAGGCCATGTGATGCCCATATGCTAGCATGTGCTAGCATATGCACCCCACATACCACCTATATCTCCCCATGTGCTCATGGGTTGCCCATGGGTTTAACCCACCCATTTGTCCATCAGTTCGACCTACGGGTTTGGTTATTAAAAATAATTCAATTTGAATCTATTTACTTCGTATAAAATTCGTATTATACGTCGTATTAATTCTTGTATCCTCTTCGTATTATACTCGTATAATATCTAGTATTATACTCATATTCATTCCGTATAATAATCATTTATTATTATACGTAAACCTATTTATCATTAGGTTTTACTTTCCCTAACCCTTAGGGTTTTAAGTCCTCACGTGAAAACTTCATGAGCCATGACTGAAATATTATTAGATATTCTATTCCATTTTTAAATCCAATCATTACGCGTTTCACGGAAATTCAAAAATATTTTTTGAGCAAAAATGGATGAATAGTGACTTTACGAAAATTTCTCGCAAAACTTTTATTTTCGTCTTGGAAATTCAAATAAATTATTTCTAGCACGTAGCGAGAATCCTAACCATATCTGCATCCTCTAGGTCATAAAACGACCTTTAATTAGCTTACTCAGTTTAATTAAGATTTAATTAAAATTTATTCAATAAAATCAAATAAAATTTATTTACATAAAAGTCTGATTTTCTCGGGCGTTACAGGAACTCAATCCAAGACACAACGTCGACGAATGAAGTTGAAGGGAAAGAGTAGGTCAATGCCATGCTATAACTGATGAGTGGGTTTAACACATATTATTTGGATACTTTTAGATTTAGTATTATGCTATCTTTAAGTAATTTTAGTGTATTTTATTTACTTTTTATGTTATTTTGTAGGAAAATGCAAAGAAGGGATGAATCTGGAATTTTTGAGAAAGTGGTGGTATTTTGGTAAATAAGTTGAAGTTGGATGTTGGGGCTTCCATTTGGAAGTCGGGGGTTCCAAGAGCAAAATGCTGAAGAGTTATTTTTGCAGCTAGGTAAATTTTTGGTGTTTCCTAGTTGGATTTGGTTGTTCTAGTGCCTATTTTTTTCATGCAAATTAATAGTATATTTGGAAAAGGAATTTTATTATAGAAGTTTATTAAAATTAGGATATTGTGTATGTAGTTTTTAATTAGGAATGTAATTCTATTAGGGTTAGAAAAAATAAACTCTTATAAATAGTCTTATTTTGGGATTGTAAAAGTTGTTGGGAAAAAGGCCAATGAACACCATACGAGGCTAATTCTCTTCCAAGTTCAAGAGCAAGCAAGATATCAATGAAGATGAAAGTCATGGATTCATGAAGCTTGGAGATAGAAGACTTGCGGGAGACAATTTTTCTTCTCTAAGCCTTATTTATTCTTGTCTTTTATTAATGTTGAATAATTTGTGATTATAATTTTATCTTCTATGAACATGTTTTAATTTAAGTTTTTAATGGAATCCCATGAATAGTTTGAATTGAATTTCTTTTTATTTGATTGGCACCATATGGATTGACTTATCATATTTTGTGCATATTGATTAATTGTCTGACCAACAATTAGAGTGATACTTTAAATGAATCCTGGAGATGAAATCTAGAGTTAGATTTTAATATGATAACATATGTTTGTATTTTCTATATGGGATGGAATTCATGATTCATGTATAGGATATGGATATACTTATATGCCATTTGTAACCAATTGGAGAATCTGTGCTTAAAATCCTTGTTAATTTAATTCGCATATGAATATAGTGAGTTATTTAATTAGGATGTTCCTTTCCGATTCTATTCCCATTGTGGTGGATTTAGAAAGGATATGTTTATATGACCATCGGAAGAGGTGTATAAATACTAACAAATTCTCGATTAACAATTCATCATGACTGTATAATTAAATGGAGAGTATGATATTTGAATGAAGCATGGAATGAAATTGAATTCTTAAATTTTTTTATCTATGTAATTATATTTTATTATTTAGTTATTTATGTTTAGTTAAATTATTCATTTTAGTTAATTCATTCGTTTACTTGATATAAAATTGGTACTTGGGAGAACGTTAAAATTAATTCCTCGTGGGAATGATACTTTACTTATTACATTATTACTTGTTGACCACGTATACTTGCATGTAATTATTAATATGAATTTTGGACAACAATGACCAAAGTAAAACTCATGGCGACGAAGTCGGCCAATCGGCCCCAGATAGGTCATGAACCAGATGTATAGGAGAACGATACTACCTCTGAACTCCTGATCCCTGACCGTCAGACAAAAGGATGTCGATATCAATGTCTCTGCCAGGATAAGAGGAAGAATGGTGAAGTTATCTTTGAGAGCCCTGAAGCCATCGACATCCCAACGTCTAAATGATTGACATAGAAAGGCATATAAAAATAAAATAAGACACACATGATTAAGGCATCTACCCGTGCTGTCTTCCATCTCTCCTCAGAAATGGCAAAATCTCCCCGATGAACGATGAAGCTATCGGCGGAAGAGAAATGGTCTATCAGAAAGTTTATAGAGATAATGTGACTACCACCCACCTCAGCTAAGATAATCGACCTCCTCAAACCGGTGGTAGTCATAAATTGGTGGCGCATGTGCCCCACTACCACTCTAGCACAAGGCGCATCCATCGATAAGCCTGAAATGCGACCATACTTTTCCAAAGTAGGAGTCAGCTCATCAAACCCAAATCAGAAAATATGGCGCTCTGGAATCCAACTAGTGAGCATCCCATCCACAAATCCATCAAGCACCTGGAAGGATAACAAAGACATGTAGTGGCCCAGCATCCGACCAATGATAATGCGGTCAGGATTCGATAGGTTGTTATGCCAAGCTCTCAGACTTGTATCCGACTAGGCAGAAGGTGCTCTATGCGAGCAATAAAGGAAGAGGCCATCTATAAAACCTGTATCACAAAGACCATACATGGGTCAATCCTATCTAAACACATATAAATGCATAAAGCGGATAAATATATGAGCATGCATCACAATAAATAATAATATAACATGTGTAATAAATGAAAAACAACATCATATATAAATCTAGGTAGAATATATAAGTTTATATATACATCAATGTCATATCCATGATACATGTGAAAAAGAAAATAAACAAGTACAGGATAATGGGGCACAAGTGCCCAGTGACTAACATGATGCCTATAAGTTGATGCCTAGACTATCCAGAAAAGAACTAGAGTAATCAAACTGGTCAACCCGAGCCAGATCCTCCTGATTGGGCATGTCCTGCATATCCGAGAAATAACAAAAGGGATCCCCTCCATCGAAAAAGCCACCAGTGCCTGACAGTCCAGCCTCGGGTCCTTGATAATTAAAAGTGTTAACCTGTAATGGTGAGAGGCTGAAGGCAAGGAAGCCTCTCGTAAGTCCAGAACTGTCAAACCAAAGAACACGACATCAGTCATAAAAAAGACAAAGCAAGAGCCAAATAATTAAGATCAGTCAAGAGACTCACCAGAAGGAATGGATAAAACTCGAGCCAAGCAACGGTCACTCCCTCTAAGCGCATTCGCATCCCGTGCAAAAAATAGGCAAAGGTAAAAGACCCCAAATCATAATCTCTGATGTGATCAACATCACGGAGGGCCCCAACAAAGCTAAATAAAATAGTGGAGGAGTTGTTCACAAGGAAGCCCTCATAAATGTCAGGAATAGACACAGCAAGATGCGATCCCTCTCCGCCTAGTCCTCTAGGAAAAGGTCCTGCGTTGGCTTGTTTGGGTGTTAATCATAATAACACGCACACGCAAGTGCACATGGTCCACAAGTAATATTGAGTGAGTAGAGTATCGATCCCACAAAGAATAATGATTGTATTTTAATCTATCATGCAACAGTTTTGTAATTATCTCGGTCTACTTAAACTGCTAAACAATTTGTATCTTAGCTAAAAATGCTAAACACAAGACAATAGTCAAGTAACAAGTCAAATAGCCAAATAAGAGGAATATGGTGTATATGACTTTACTTAATGCTTCATTCAAGCTACTACACTTCTTTATAAGTTTGGTTAATTATTTTGGGTCGTTAGTCGAGAACACAAAATTAAGATATGACCATCTCTCGATGTACCATACCCGTATTACATTCAATCCACAAAAGATAGAATAAATGCAAACACCCAAGTTGACTACTGCACTATATGCCTATGTGAATTACAATCAAAGCGGGTTGAAGATCAAGTACTCATTAGACTACATATGGTGCTTCGGTATATTTCTATCCTATGCACTAAACATAAACTCCATCTCAATGTAGAATTCATGAACATATGCTAACATGATTAGTTCTAAACCTATAATCCATTTTTCAAGTTTATATAGACTAACATGGTAATTGGTGATCAAACAATTAAACATTTAACGCAAATCACATTAGACAATCCAATATAGATAATCAACCAAATCTCATAAGAAAATATAGAAATCTGAACTACACATTAAGATTCATCATAACCCCATAATGGAAATTAGTTCAAATATAAATCAAAATCCATCACTAGAGATTGTTCATACATTGGAAGCCAAAATGAAAAGAAAGAGATATTAAAGAGTGAAAGAAGCAAATCTGATCTTCTTCTCAAATCTGAGCATTCAATGTTGGATCCAAGCTCCAATGTTCCCAAATTTAGCCCTAATCTAAGTTAGCTATGAAAATTTTTAGAGAAACCAAGAGTGAATCATAAACATGAAGAAGAGGATAAAATTATCTCTTTGTGTTTCTCTAACCCTAAAATGGCAATAAAAACGATCTATGATTGATGCCCTAACTTGCAAGCACCCCCTCTCTAAGTAAGAAATCCATTTGGCTATTAAATGAAAAGTCAGCATACTGGTCAACCCGACCCGACGCGGCCGCGCTAGTCAATAAGGCAAAAGGGGCGTGGGCGCGCTGCTTATTGTGTCTGCCTAGGTCAGGCGCGGTCGCGCTGATGCATAGTTCTTTTAGGGCGCGGCCGCGCTAGCCTACAAATCTGTAATATGCTAAACTGTTGCTGCTGCTTTCTTCTTTCAAACTCATATCATGCCATCCTCACTTACCCTCCATCACATGCACTTTGCATCTACTTGAGCCAGTTTCATATCCATTCGAATCACAATGCCACCAAGTTAGCTTCCGAGTATGCTTCCTACAAAATAGAGATGAAATGTATGAAAAGCTACTAAAACACATGAGACTAAGCATCAGTTATGGTAAGTTAATATCCAATAAGTATGTATAAAACATACATATCAAATACCCCCAAACTTAAACTGTTACTTGCCCTCAAGAAAAAAAATATAAATGCAAACTAAATGAAATGCAATCTACTCTAAATGCTAACGAATCCCAATATCAGTCAAATTTGAATTCTAAATGAGTTGCCTCAGAGAAACCACAGTACTAAACTAGCCCAAGTGTTTATTCAACATCATTCTTTTCTTTTTCTCATTTTTTTTATTTTTTTTATTCAGCATGCATACCCCCTATTTTCCCCCAAACTTAAGCATTTGCATCATCTTGGTTATTACTATCTGTTTTACTAAATCTCTATCTTAAAAACAAAAATTTCCCACCAGAAGACAATTATGTGACTATTTAAACCAATCAAGCATAAAGGAAACTATACAGTGTTATTCGGTTACATCAGAATCGACAGATAAAGATTTACATCATGTAATGACAATATAACCGAGTCTAAGTTATCAAAAATGTTCAACAATCATGCAATTCCCATCTCATCATAGGCTCAATGAAATTCAAACTAACTAAAAACTGGATTCATGCAATATGATTACTAATTTTATTATTATTATTATTATTATTATTATTATTATTATTATTATTATTATTATTATTATTTTTAAGTAAAAAAGGAAATAAAGAAATGTGCTAAATTAAAATGCAATAAAAACTAAAATAAAATGAATTACACTAAAATGAAACTAAAACTAATAATACACAATACCCCCAAACTTGATAATAACAATCTCCTCATTGGAAGGTAAAGGGTAAAGAAACTCCCCTAGGTGGCATCATCATTGCCACCCTACTCTTGCTCGGGTGGTGTATTTGGTGGAGGATAAGGAATAGCTGAGCCATACGTGGGAAACTCTATGAGCACTCCCTGCTGAGCAAACGCTTGAGCTAATGCCCCAAACAGACCATTTGCATATGCCTGAAAGTTCATGTGTATGGCATCTATCCTAGTCTGCAAGTACTGCATCTGACGCTCAAGTTTGACAATGTAGTCAGGAAGTGGCCCTATTGTCTGTGAGGTATGAACTAGAGCATCTTCTTCTTCTTCTTCTTCATCTTCTTCACTATCTGGCAGAATAAAACCAAGGCCCCTAGGATGAGACTCGCCACCATCCCAAACTGTATTTTTTTTAATGGTTGCGTTGTTAATACCTTTCATAGGCATCTGTAATGTCTCATTGTCCTATTCAACGCCCGCCTTGACACAAAGTTGGGTTACTACGGATGCATGCGGAATCCTCCCTGTGTTACTGATAAGTGGTTTTATACCTACTTATCTAATAGTTAACTAACTTCAATTATTTCTTAAACTCATGTGATAAAGTAGCTTTTCAAGCAATTTTGATTACTTTTGTAGGTTTCATGATTGGAACTCTCTTGGTGGCAATTGAGGCTAAAAGGATGTGAGGAATGCTAAAAGAAACAAGGATGGGAAAAAGAACAAATGTGCAGCAGTAGCAGAGAATCAGCAGCAGCCTATAGAATTTCAGCAGAGCGCGGCCGCGCCTAAATCAAGGTTAAAAGCAGCGCACCCGGCCTAAAATACTTCTCTCCAGCATGGAGCGCGTCCGCGCCCAATTTGTTTCGCTGGAAAACGCGGTCGCGCCAGTTCAAGTCTGACCAGAGTTTGACTTTTCACTTAAGTGGATTTTTGCTAGGGAAGGAGGCACTCGACTTTTGGGTCTATAATTAGGTCATATTTTTCATTATATAGGATTCCACCCTAAATGATCCCTAGCTTACTTATGTTCTTCTCTTTTCTTTAATTTTATAAATAGATTAGATTAGAGTAGATAGATTCTAGATTAGATTAGATCTGAAGATTGAAGCAATTGAAGAACATTGAATATTCAAACATGGAGCAAGAGAGATCAGATTTGCAATTTCTACTTATACTTTCTCTTTGACTTCTATTTGTATTATTCTAATGTATATTCAAATTGTGGATGATGGATTTGATTCAACTATGAGTTAGTCTCTATTTTGGGAATATAATTGAATCTATTGTGTAGTTTCTCTTAATATGATTCCTTGTTAGTCTTGTTAATCATTATTGGATTGTCTATTGTGATTTGTATTCCATTGTTTAATTTCCTAGCTATCAATTACCGTGATAATCCATATGAAATTGAGAAATAGATTGTGGGTTTAGATCTGATCATAATAGCTTGTGTTTGTATGTTCTACATGGTGTTGGAATGTATGATTTGTGATTCAGATAGACATATACAAAAGCACCGCTTGTAGTCATTTGAGAACTTGCGCTTAAACCCTTATTAATGTTAAGTCACATAGACATATAGTGATTTATGTAATTTAGGTGTTCACGTGCATTCTATCATTTGTGGATTGTATATGATATGAACATAGTACATCAAGAGATGGCTATGTTTTGCTTTCGTGTTCTCTACTAACAATCCGGTGATAATTAATTTGGCTTAACGGGAAGTGTATTGATTTAGATGAAACAATAGGTGATATTGTAGTCTCATGTCTTCATTATCTAGTTTCATTCTAGGGATAGTTAGTATTAGTTTAATTGCACAGTATTGTTCAATATATTAAATCATTCATTTAAATAAGATTGAGATAGTTATGGGTTAGTGCTTGGTGAATTTTATTAAGTAATTCTTCGTGGGAACGATACTTTACTTACCGTATATTACTTGTGGACCGTGTGCACTTGCGTGTATGTGACTATTTTTTTTAACACTGAAACAAGCCAACAAGTTTTTAGCGCCGTTGCCGGGGAGTTAATTTAATAAATTTTTGCCAACAGTAGCTTCAATCAAATTAGTCTTAATTTAGACATTTTATTTTGTTTTAATTTTTAATTCTCTTTATATATTTCTCTCTTTTCAGGTACCATGAATGATTTTGCTTATCAATGGCCATACACGGGGATGACTCAACCAAGGGAAACAGGGATTGATGGACTCAACGCAATTTCTGCACTATCAGCACAGATTGAGATACTTTTGAGGAAGTTAGACATTATTGCAACCCAACGTAGTCGAAAGATAGTAGTTACATGTGACTATTGTGCTGACCAACATCCGAGTCATCAATGCTCCGTCAGTTTTGGATAAGAACAGTATGGGGGTGATTACCTCAACAATGATGCTCATCCCAATTATCATCAAGATTGGGGGTATCACCCAGATTCTTCATGGAGCTATCATTATCATGACCAATACTGCAATCCGAGTCCAACATATGCACCAGAATTCACATATCAATCTCCATCTCCACAAGAAGAAAGGTCTGAGGCTGAAGCAGAAAATTCAGGAGCGGAGGACTTGTGGGTCAAGTTCCTAGCGTCAACTAAGGAGATGATGATGAGTCAAGCAATGTCAATTAAAAATCTTTAGAATCAGATGGATCAGGCGTCAATTAAGGAGAAATTGATTGAGCGAGGGATGTCAATTCAAAATCTTCAGAATCAGTTCTATCAAATGTTCGAAGCCTTGAACAACTATCCTCAAAATAATTGGTGCTATGATATGGATTCTGAAACGGATGGAGAGCCTGAGCTGTATATGCTACTGGATGAGCCGCGAGAATTTGAAACTGAGGAGACAAATGGGGATAAGGAAGACGAGGCCATCAAAGATCTAAGTTGCAATGAATATGAGTTGACCTTGCTAGTACCCCAAGTGCCTTCTCCGACAAAATTTAAGAATCCAGTCAGTTTTGCTCACCCATGCCCCCTTGGTAGTCACACCGACAGCAATGATCTTTATGATATAAGAGACATTACAATATTGAAGCCATGGTGGGCCGAGGATGAGAAATTAGAAGAAGAACCCATTGTGTTTTTCATGCCCCAATGCCCCAATCTGTTCATAAACACAGCAGAGGAAGCGCCTAGCTATCCAAAATTTGAAATGGGGAACTTATATACAAGAAGCGAGCTAGGTGACTTAAATTCAAATGATATCACTAATAGGAACCTCTCTAAGCATACATTAGGCCTAACGGATGGAGGGTTCCTCACTTATCGTAGAGGAATCAGATAGTTTTGGCGAGAAGAAGTCCAGTTAGAGGACTATAAACCGAGCGCTCGATGGGAGGCACCACATCCAATTTCTTTCTCTCTCTCTCCCTCTTTGTTTAATTCTTAGTTCATATTCACTCATTTCTCCCTCTATGTTTAATTTTTCATGCTTTTAATAATCAATAACATTTTTGGTAGATTTAGTAGTTTTAATAAATGTTGTGTGCATTTCTTAGGTTAAATCCACTTGGCAGCAAAGTCTGTGATTAAACTTCAGAATCAAACTTCAAAGGCCCATAATCAATTGTAGTTAAAAAGCTGTAGAATCATACTTCAGGGGAAAGCACGGCCGCGCCGCGAGCAAACTGCTTCATCTGTCTTAAATAAACTCGACTAAAATTAAAATAAACTCTTATTCTCCTGGAGCGGTCGAACATCAATATCCTCTGCCTCCCATTAAAATCAGCATACCAAATTCCTTCGGTCCATCATCTCCAATCCTTCTCTCCAAATCATTCTACACTTAATCTCTTCCATCTCCTTCAATTTCCTTCATAATCCGTAACATCCTCCACCAAAAAATTTAAACTCCATTACCACTTAGCCCTACTTTTCAGTCACCATCCGCCCACCCATCCACTCACCATCAAACTGTAAAAACTACCCATCTAATCAACATCCCTATTCCTCTCAAACAAAAACCCTACATAAACACTAGTATCCACCTCCTCAAATCTAACTCAAATCGTAGCAGAGAGGGGCAATGGTTGTGGGAGTGAAGGAACAGAATCTGAAGCTTCCATTCTCAATTCGTATGGCTTCTAAGCGTCTTAGGACTGAAACTTCTTCGGCGGGCAGTGATGAGTAAGGAGGGGGAGGCATTGCCTTTGACGATCGAAAGTTTTTAAGTTTGGAGGCTTAACAATACTTCCATGATGCTTTAGTGGGAAAAACCTTTGTATTGGAGCGGGGCTTAACGCCATATAGGAAATTGGATGGGCATATAGCATCAATGATCAGAGGAAGGGGCTGGAATTTATTTGCTGAGGATTCGATGGTTGCACCCATCTCTGTGGTGCAATAGTTCTATGCCAATGCCAAGATCACGCAGTCCAATACTGTCTTTGTGCTGGGATGTCAGGTGTCTTTTGCAAAGGAACGTATCAATGAGCTATTCCAGTTTCCCAACATTGATTTGGATCACCCGGATTCTTCATACGCTCGAGAGTGGGGCACCGAATTAGATGCTATCTGTGCAAATCGGGCACGAGTTGGAAATTGAAGCAAGGCACAGATCAAAAGCTACACTTCCCACCTACCGCGCTGAATAGATACGAGAAGGCTTGGTACAGCTTCGTTTGTGCAAATTTGATGCCAACACGGCATCAAAATGAGGCCACCAAGGACAGAGCGATCCAGCTATATGGGATTATCAAGGGCAAGAAGATTGATGTGGGGTACGTCATCAACAGCTCAATCTATAGATTTTTGAGGGGCGGTACTTCAAGGGGTATCCCACACGCATATGTGATCACCCGACTGTGTGCTATGCATAGGGTTATATGGGCCGATGTCGAGCCTATGCAGCTACCCATGAACACAATTAATCATGCTACCATTGAAAAGTACTCAGTGTGGAAAGGAGGCAAATCCCACCCTCAAGGTGCTAGATTCGTATTGCTAGGACATAGTGAGCAGATAAAGAGTGGAGAAGCTCGTGAACCACCCGCAGAGCAGGCTGAGTCATCCCATGTAGCTCAAGATCGACTGGATAGGATGGAGCTGCGATTACAATGAAGGATGGATGCTATAAGCACAAACTTTCGAGCCTTCACGACTTATTTATATGGGGCATTGTCCCAAGTTTTTGGCCAGATGGGAGTGCAGGTGCAATTCCTTGTCTATGGATCGGCTGCTCTCTATCCCCCGCCAGACATACCACCGGAGCAAGCCGAGGAGGAAGGCGATGACGAGGCCAACTAGGAGAGTTTCCTAACCTAATATCTCCAATGAGGACATTGCCATTTTTATGTTTGGGGGTATTAGGTTCATATTACATCTAGTTTAGTTCATATCATATTACATTTAGTTTAGTTCATATATATTGCACTTTAGTATAATTTTATAGTATTTAAGGCATATTTTTTTTCAATTTTCAATTGTTGCTCTAGTTAATTACATTAGGACATATTGCACGAATCCAAATGTTCGGTTTGTTTGATATTCATTTGGCCTATGAAGAGATTGAAATTACATGATTTGTGAACAGTTTTGATGACTTAGGCTTGGTTGTAATGTCATAGCATGATGTAAATCCTTATCTGTTTGATGCTGATGTAACCGGATAGCACTTTTGAGTCGCCATTATGATTTGCTCAATTTAAATGGTTACATACTTGTCTTCTGGTGGAAAATTTTTGTTTTAATGAAAGAGAGTTAGTAAACAATTAGTAATAACTAGGATTGCGCAAATGTTTAAGTTTAAAGGAAAACAAAGGGTATGGATGCTATATATATAAAAAAATAATTAAAAAATAATAACATAAAAAGAGAAAAAGAGAAAAAAAAGAAAAAAAATAGAATGTGAATAAACACTTTGGCTAGTCGTGTAACGAATGAGAATTTTATTTGAATTTTAAATATTTATTGAATTAAATAAGTATTTTAATTTATTTATTTATTGAGTGAATAAAATAATTTATGTGATTGTTGTGGAGTAATTTAATTAAATGTAATATATTAATTAAATGAATATATAATATTTAATTTAATTGATGTGTAATAATTTTATGATATAGTTCTAATTTAATTGAGATAATTAAATTAGATGAATTTTATGTAATAATTGTTACATGAGATTATGATTAGCGAGTAATTATAATTGTTATGTGACAAATTTTATTTGGTTATGTGATATTAGCTTTAATTTAATTAAATTAGAATATTAAGATTTAATTAATTAAAGTGTAACATTTAAAGTATGTGTTAAAGGATTAAAAAGAGTTTTTAAAACCGTTTTTCCAAACAAGGCCCTTGCACCTGTTTTAAATCCGTTTAGCCAAACGGGACCTTAACTACTAAAAATCTATTTTTTAAATAAGTTGTTTTGCCAAACAAGCCTTAGGGTTTTTTAAATTTCAACTATTATAACTTATGTATTAATTGTAATTAGTATATGTATTAAGTAGATAGCAATTACATATATTATATAATTATATGTATAATATGTATATTATATTATGTCAGTTATAATATATCTAAGCTACGTTAGTTAGAGAGTTAGAACAAAACAAAGAAGAAAGAAAGAATAGAGAGAAGACGAAGAGAGAAAGAAGAAGGGGGGAAGGCTTTGAGAAATCAAAAAGATAATTATCACCATCATCTTCTTCTCCAAAACAATCAAAGGGTATAATCTAAATTCTTGAATTTTTAAAGTTATGTTTTTACTGTTCTTCAAGTTTTTGCTTCTCTGTAATTAGTTTTCTTTAAAAATCATGTGATTATGATTATTACATGTCATAGTATATATATATATATATATATATATATATATATATATACTATTATATAAGTGTTATGTGATAATCTAGATGATTTAATTCACGTAAATATGATGAAATGAAGAAATCATGTTCATAGCAATTTACGGTGAAGTTACTTTGAAAAATAATCTTTAATTACAAAATTGGTGTTTGATTATGCTTTGTTATGAAAATTGATCATAGATTATGATAATATATTAAGAAATACAGTTAATACAATTTGAATTACGTGATTTGGTTTAAAGACAAACTCACATTATCAATGTTCGTCAAGAACGCTTAACAATGTTGTTTTCTTCAAAATCATAAAAATTAATGTTTTGATTATGTGTTGTGGTATTTATGTATGTTAAAATCATGTTAGAAGTTTAAGATTTTGTTTGTATAAAGTTTTATATACATTGTGTTAGTTAAAATAACACTTTGGTGCGAAGAAATAAGCCAAATTGGCTTTTTCTCTGCAAAGTTCGCGAGCCAGGGACCCCCCAGTGGGGGGGCCCGCCCCAGCGAGACTTTTTGCCTATAAACTCCAGCCCCAGCGGAGCTTGTGGCTGTCCGAAAAATTATTTTATGCTTTGTGTAGTTTTTATGCGGTACATAGTCAGCTAACTTAATGTGATGACATGTTAAGTGTATTAAATAATAAGATAACATATTTTTGATATGTTTAAGATAATTTGAAGTCTTATATTAATATGTTATGTGTGTACTTGGATATTTTTATCATAGGGTACGATATGATAGTTTAAAGTGTTATATGCGTATGATATGCATGTTATGAGTTTAGACTCACGTATGTGGTTCGTTAGCGAGTTAAGTTGTGAACCACGTTGTTAAGTTGAACTTAAGTAAGAAGTTCAACGGTTAAACGTAATGGTTATGAACTAATTGGTATTGTAAAATGTGTAGGACGATTTAGAAAGTGATTTGTTTATTGTAAAGTGTAGCTTGCGCTTGAGGCAAGTTTTCTAAACTCAAACTTTACTTGAGCTATCTTTATTGATTATAATGATGCGAATTATTTGTATTCTTTATAAATTCCATATTGAACAAATATCTTATCAAAGTTTATTATTGAATTAACGTGACCTTGACTTAATCGTTCAAGCAAGGTTTATATATCTTTCAAATGCTTTAAGTTATTTTTAAAGCATGCCTATTTAATATGAAGTCTATTGTTATGACTTATACTTGGTTCATAATTCTTGTATTATTGAACTCTTAAATTATTATGAGTCGATTCAACTACTCCTTAGTTGATGATAGTTGAACTCCAAATTTCCTTTTAAGCTTATCCAAACCAAACTTTCTTTGGTGTGGACTTGTATCAAATACTGAGATGAACAACCCTATTTAATAGGGGATTACCATGCGAAAGTGTTAAGATGTTTGTGCACAATACATGGTCCGAAGGGCTGATCCCCCTAAGTACGAGTTAATAGTCCATAGTCTAAACGACTGTTAAAGATTTTAAATAGAAATATTTATAACCTAGGACAAAGTTCAAGGTCTTATGACCCTCAGATGATTTCTATATTCGAAATTCTAAATGTTGATGAAAGAATTATTACTCAATTCTTCATTATTGATGAAAGAAAAGATTATTCAAATCTTTTAAAATTTTCAGTTATGTCATCGTTATTATTATTGTTATTCCAAGTGAGCTTTTGTTTGCTCACTCCTGCAATTAAATAACCATTGGAAAGAATTATTATTCCACTCTTTGTTATTGATGAAAGAAAAGATTATTCAAATCTTTTGAAGTTATTCAGTTATGTCATCGTTATTATTATTGTTATTCCAAGTGAGCTTTTGTTTGCTCACTCTTGCAATTAAATAATCATTGCAGCTAAGGTCGAGAACGTTGACGTGCCGTCAATGAGTAAAGGAAAAGACAAAATGAACAAGTGAAGACTTGTTGTCTTTTGGTTATGATTGTAATAAGACTTCGTTTATGTTACATTTTATTTTTCGCATTTATTATTTATGTTAAGGTTAGCAAACCCTGGGATTTATTCAATTAAGTTGTAATCCTTTTATAAGGAAGATTTTTATTTAATGATAAGGTTGTAATTTATTTTGCATTCCTTATTATTGGGAAGTAGTTGTATGTTATATTTAAATAGTGAACACCAAATCATGTGGAAATGAAGTACCCAAATTTGGGGGTGTCACAAGTCGAGTCTTATGGCCTTTGATATTCGAGCAAGTACGCCCTAGGGGTGTCTTTACACCCAGCACCCTAAAGCCTTTTGGTTTGGGAGTCGTTGGTTGAAAGCTCGCTACACGGGTATCATTGAAAAGCCTAAGAGGGCTAGACATTGCACAGTCGAGTGTAAACACGGGAAAGTGCAAAACTTGCCCTTGTGAGTAAATAAAAGCATAATAAACCTCTTGTTGACTCTTAACTTAGTTGATGCATAGTCTTGGTTGAAGCTTATCTTGTTTACTGCCTTTCTTAAGTTGAAACTATGTTTTTCCCTCTAAGAAGCAAAGTATTTGATGTATTTGTCCGGTAGCAAGTTTACTGGTTGTTAAGCATACACACACACAACATCAGTGATTGAAGGTTTTGATTTGCAAAGTAATATGCATCATGGCCTTGATCTTGGTTGGATTCTCTGTTTGGGTATTTTGTAGTTCTCTGAGGCATTTCATGTGAGCTTCATATCTGACTGAGATTTGGATTCGTTAGCATGTTAGTTTAGGTTACATATAGTATAGTTAGTGCATTGCATTTTGTTTTGTTTTGTTTTGTTACTTGAGGACAAGCAACAGTTTAAGTTTGGGGGTATTTGATAAGTGGTTTTATACCTACTTATCTAATAGTCAACTAACTTCAGTTGTTGCTTAAACTTATGTGATAAAGTAGCTTTTCATGCATTTTTGATTACTTTTATAGGTTTTATGATTGGAACTCTCTTGGTGGAAATTGAGGCTAAAAAGGATGTGAGGAATGCTAAAAGGAACAAGGATGGGAAAAGGAACAAATGTGCAGCAGTAGCAGAGAATCAGCAGCAGCCTGCAGAATTCCAGCAGAGCGAGGCCACGCCTGAATCAAGGCTAAACGTAGCGCGCCAGCGCCTAAAATACTTCTCTTCTGCATGGAGTGCGGTTGAGCCCAATTTGTATTGCTGGGACGCGCGACAGGGCCGATTCAAGTCTGACCAGAGTTTGACTTTTCACTTAAGTGGATTTTTGCTTGGGGAAGGAGGCACTCGACTTTTGGGTCTATAATTAGGTTATATTTTTCATTATATAAGATTCCACCCTAAGGGATCACTAGCTTACTTATGTTCTTCTCTTTTCTTTAATTTCATGAATAGATTAGATTAGAGTAGATAGATTTTAGATTAGATTAGATTTGAAGATTGAAGCAATTGAAGATTCAAACTTGGAGCAAGAAAGATCAGATTTGTAAGTTCTACTTATACTTTCTCTTTGACTTTTATTTGTATTCTTCTAATGTATATTCAAATTGTGGATGATGGATTTTATTCAACTATAAGTTAGACTCTATTTTGGGATTATAATGGAATCTATTGTGTAGTTTCTCTTAATATGCTTCCTTGTTAGTCTTGTTAATCATTATTGGATTATCTATTGTGATTTGTATTCCATTGTTTAATTGCCTAGCTATCAATTACCATGATAATCCATATGAAATTGAGAAATGGATTATGGGTTTAGATCTGATCATAATAGCTTATGTTTGTATGTTCTACATGGTGTTGGAATGTATGATTTGTGATTCGGATAGACATATATACCGAAGCACCGTTTGTAGTCATTTTAGAACTTGCGCTTAAACCCTTATTAATGTTAAGTCACATAGACATATAGTGATTTATGTAATTTGGGTGTTCACGTGCATTCTCATTTATGGATTATATGTGATATGGACTTAGTACATTGAGAGATAGCATTGTTTTGCTTTCGTGTTCTTGACTAACAATCTGTGATAATTAATTTGGCTTAACAGGAAGTGTATTGATATAGACGAAATAATAGGTTATATTGTAGTCTCATGTCTTCATTATCAATTTTCATTCTAGGGATAATTAGTATTAGTTTAATCATTATTATTCTAGATATCAAATCATTCATTTAAATAAGATTGAGATGGTTATGGGTTAGTTCTTGGTGAATTTTATTAAGTAATTCTTCGTGGGAACGATACTTTACTTACTCTTTATTACTTGTTGACCGTGTATACTTTCACGCATATATTGATCGGGAAAACGACTAACAGGTACCTCCTCACATGTATCTGAGCATGGACTGGTGAATAAGATGTCCCACATTAATATATTTTCTTGTGATGATTCCATAAAGAATAATTGCCCTATCTGTGGTGACATCGTGCTGATAGCGGGTGCGCATCAAATTTGCACATACGAAACTATTCCAAGCCTTCGCATACCGATTTAGAGCGGTGTGTGGGAAATGAGTCTTTCTATCGGTCCCTGGTTTGGTAACTCATTTGGTTCCTAGATTACACATCTCCTTCATCAACTTGTCTACATTAGTCTCGAAGCGTTGGTATTCCACCCAGTTTGTGGTACCAGTTGGGGGAGGAAACAGGTGAAATAGAGCATTGATATATTGATTGGTGTAATTCACTTGGTTGCCACGCACAAATGATATTCCATTATGTGTTTCCCTTGCATTGGCATAGAATTCACGAACAATAGCCATTAGTGCCACCACTGGAGTACTCACCACTACAACCCATCCCTGCTCTCAAATCATATTCCATAGCTTCCCATCTTCCTTACTAAGCTTTAGTCCCTTTCCGATACAAAATTTTTGTTCATAAGTACATCCGAGTAGTAATGTTGGGCTGAAAGGTTGACAAATTTTGTAACGTCCAACACATCTCAGCTGCCACCTTCACCGTCATTATCACTTCTGCTGGATGACGAAGAAGATGGAGTTAGTACTCTTTTAGGTGCCATGATAGTCAGAAGTCTGGTTGAGACCTTAAAACTCTTCTCAAATGTATGCTACAGATTATTGCAGTGATTACTCCTTCAAAGCCCAGCACTGTGATGCCCAATTGTATATTCAATGTACCACTAACTCTTTCAAGCTTTCTAACAAACAGTTGGTGTGCAGCCCTTTTTGAAGCATTAACTTCCCTTTTTCTGCTATGATCTAGGATGGTATTATGTAGAGTAGGTTGATTAGGGTTTATATAGGAAGTTAGAAAAGAGGATTAGTGGTAAGTGAGTTAGAAATTTCCTGAGTGGTAATTCAGATGTGGTGGGGGAGAGTGGGTTTGAATGTGGCTGAAAATTAGGGTTCAGGTGATAGTGGAGAGAGAAAACGTGGGTTTGCAGAATGGAGGTGTGGAGATGAAGATGGACGTGTGGAGATAGTTTAAGGTTGAGGGAGTCTAATGTTGAGACTGAAATTTGGAAGATGCATGGAGTCAGTTGTATTATATTTTGGGAGGTTATGCCGAATTTGATATGGAGTTGGAATGATAGAAGCCACGTCTGTAACGTTTTTTTAAAAACTGACTTCATGTCGCGGCGCTGTCGTGCAGTGGATTAGGCATAGAATGGCGCGGGCACGCTGTCCCTTGGAATTGGATTTAGAGGCTGGCCAAGGGCGCTGGGCGCGCTAAGATTACCTTCTGCTTGGGCGCAGCCGCGCTGCCCTGCACCTAGACAACAGTAGCTTTTTGAACAGATCTGAACAAGAGAGTTAATGCCAATTAGTTTGTACCTGAGAGAGGTCAAAAATGAATTATCAAAATTTACTTATCTCTATCAACAATGCATAACTAAAAGCTAATAACTCTATCAAAAATGAACTTAAAAATCAAGGTGCCATGAATTAAACATAATGAGAGGAAGGTTTAGACTTCTAGCAAGAATTAAACATGCGGGAGAAATGATGGACTATGTAATTAGAATTAAAATAAAAGGAAAAAGAGACTGAATGGGGTGCTTCCCATCAAGCGCTCAGTTTATAGTCGTTTAGCTCGACTATCTCTTAGTTCATCATGGATTTGCAAGGACAATCAAGGAGTTTTGGTGATCGAACTCGCCTCCACAATAATGCTTCAAACGCTGACCATTGACTTTGAAAGGTTGATCTTGATCGTTTCCTACTATCTCAACGGCCCTATGTGGAAATACAGTCTTTATCATGAAAGGGCCTGACCAACGGGACTTGAGCTTTCCTGGCTCAAACTTCCTTTCAATGATTTTCTGGTCGTTCCATTTTTTTTACCTTTTCCTTGTACAATTTTAAATTCTCATACGCTTGCAAGAAAAATTCATCAAGTTCATTAAGTTGTAGAAGCCTCTTTTCACCTGCTGTTGAGAGATCGAAATTTAACTTCCTGATAGCTAAGTAAGCTTTATGCTCTAACTCCAAAGGAAGGTGACAAGCCTTGCCATATACCAATTGATATGGTGACATGCCTATGGGTGTCTTGTATGCGGCCCTGTATGCCCAAAGTGCGTAATCAAGCTTCATTGTCCAATCCTTCTTAGATGGATTTATAATTTTTTCTAAAATTCTCTTTACTTCCCGATTGAACACTTCTACCTGGCCACTCGTCTGGGGATGATAAGATGTAGCAATCATATGATTTGCCCCATAATTAGCTAATATTGTTGTGAAGTATTTGTTCTAGAAGTGGCTTCCTTCATCACTGATTATCGCTCTTGGGGTGCCGAATCGTGTGAAAATATTTTTTTGAAGGAATTTCAAGACAACATTGGCAACGTTAGTTGGTAAAGCACTGGCTTCCACCCATTTTGAGATGTAGTCAACTGCTAACAGAATGTAGAGGTTACTGAAAGAAGATGGAAATGGCCCCATAAAGTCTATCCCCCATACATCAAAGACTTCCCCTTCCAAAACTGGGTTTAGTGGCATTTCATTGCGTTTGGTAATGTTGCCCACCCGTTGGCATCTATCAAATTCTTTAACAAACTGATGAGCATCTCTGAATAATGTAGGCCAATAGAATTCTGCTTGAAGTACCTTAGCTGCAGTCCTCTCAGTCCCATAGTGACCTCCATATAGTGAAGAGTGGCATGCATACAAAATACTAGCAGTCTCACTATATGGGATGCATCTACGAATCATATGATATGCACACTGCCTAAACAAGAATGGCTCATCCCATATGTATCTCTTCACTTCATGCAAAAACTTCTTCTTTTGTTGACGAGTTAAATTTGGTGGAAATACATTGCTCACAAGATAGTTGACAAAGTCGGCAAACTATGGGATTTCTAAAGTCAACGTAAACAACTGTTCATCGGGGAAGTATTCATTTATCATTGCCTTGCCCTTCTTATCCTGCTCTGAACTTTCTAATCTAGAAATATGGTCAGCCACTTGATTTTATGTGCCCTTCTTGCCCCAAATTTCCAAATCAAAACTCCTAGAGAAAAAGAATCCATCTGATTAATCTAGGTTTTGCATCTTTCTTGGATATCTGATGAGTACGAAATATGTTATATTTTTATTCCTTAATTCTTAATCTTTTGTATTTATTTTGTGCCTAAATATACTCATTGTTCTTATATTTTTATTTTAGGTATAATTGAAGGGTTGCGTGATTTTGGAAATAATTTGGAGGCAATTCAAGCATTATTTAGCTTGCCCAATTTAGCCAATTCTAATTTAACTCATTCAGATCCATGCAATCAGGATGTGGGCCGTTCGTTGCACGAAAAGGAGATTTGAACACGGTAATTATGGGATGATTTTTGGATAATAGAAAATTTGTTTTTACAATTCTATTATAATTATTAATGATTTACACTGAGATTTTATTTCCAAATTGGATTCTATTTCTTTAAGGAAATTAGTTATGTTTTGTAATTTCTTTTAGGATTTGGATTTCTAATTTTTATAGGATTTAAGACCTTGTCTAACACTATAAATAGAGGATGATAGTCAGGGTTTTATTCATTTAATCTTCTACCAACTATCATTCCTCATTGAAGTGCATATAAGGAGCATGTCGGGCTTGTTACTTTATTCAGTTCTAAAGGGAGGTGGAACCTTGTTACAAGTAATTGATTAATTGAGTATTATTATTTATTCTTTCTTGTGTGAAATTTCTTTTGATATTCTGTTTTCAAAATCTAATGATTTGGTATGGCTAATTGAGTTAATTTGATCATTATCATCTGCTAGATTAAGATTGGTATTACGTGTAATTGATATATGTCTTCATCATAAGTAGCAACTTGGTAATACTAATTGTGGACAAGATTTTGTGTATTGCTAAGATTATCAGTAAACAAGTTAAACAAATCGAGCTTATGTGTTTGTTGCTTTGATTAGCCTAATTCTCTATTTCTTAACGCTTCTATCATATTAAATCTAGAGAGCTTGTTCTAGGTTGTATGCTAGTTGAATCTGGTGAAGAGCCTGTTTCATACAGTGAATATCTAAGTAGAATTTCGGATATCAGAGCTTATTGTTATCTAGGGCTAATAGTTTCATTGAAGGGAAAATAATAATAACTCGATTAATTGATTGTTGTACTTGGTGAAACTGAACTACAGAACTGATGTTTTTACATATTTGGTTAACTTCATCATTAATTCTTGTTTTCTTAGTTTAAAAATAAATTTCAAAAGTCCCCCAATCTTTATTTTTTGTTACAATAGTAGAATAAATCTAAAACAAACGTACTCTCAGTGGGATCGATCCTTGCTTACTACTGTGCTAATTATTTGAATTTGTGAAGTGAAAGTGAGGTTAATTTTGGAGTGTTAATGACAGCTCCCAAATTTTAGCGCCGTTGTGGGGGAGTAATTGTGCATTCTGTTTTTATTCTATTATTTCTTTTGTTTTTGTTTTATGAATCGATCTTCACAGGCTACTACATTAGATTTTGATCTAGAGATTGAGAAAACTGCAAGGAGGATAAGGAAGCAAAAAGTTCAACAGTCTACTGTAGATTTAGACGAGGCTTTTGCATCATCAGCCAAAAACACCGTCGGAAATGAGGAGTTTTCTTGGATTAGCGGGCTATTATAGAAGATTCATTCAGGACTTTTCCAAGATCGCAACTCCGCTGACGAATTTGACTAGGAAATCGATGAAATTCATTTGGACGGAGAAGTGTGAGGAAAGCTTCCAAGAGCTTAAGAGGAGGTTGAGTTCAGTACTTATGTTATCTCTTCCGGACGACACAGGAAATTTTGTGATTTATAGTGACGCATCGCATAAAAGACTTAGCTGTGTGCTTATGCAAAACGGCAGGGTCATTGCGTATGCGCCACGACAATTAAAAGACTATGAGAAGGGGTATCCGACCCATGACTTGGAGTTAGCTGCAGTAGGTATTTGCTTTGAAAATTTGGAGACACCATCTTTATGGGGAGAAGTGTGAAATATATACAGACCACAAGAGTCTGAAATATATTTTTACATAGAAGGACTTGAATATGCGCTAGAGAAGGTGGCTGCAGTTAATTAAGGACTATGATTGTGAAATCTTATACCATCCGGGTAAGGCTAATGTGGTCGCCGATGCCTTAAGCAAGAAAGACCGGGAGAAATTGATGATGTTGACTGCTCAAGAGGAGCTAGTTTCAGCAATGGAAAAACTGGAATTGGAAGTGAAGTATCCGATGGAGATTGACGAGAAGTTGTTTCAGATGCAAGCTGGTACAACCCTATTGGATAAAGTTAAGGAAGCTCAACTTCAGGACGAAGAATGTGAGAAGGTTAAGAAAAAGATATCTGAAGGAACCAAACCGAGATTCAAGATAGACAATGAGGGACTACTGAGATTTGAGAACAGAGTGTGGGTATCGTCAGTGCCAGAGATTAAGGAGGACATTTTGAGCGCAGCTCATAGCTCACGGTATTCGATTCACCCCGGTAGTACCAAGATGTACCAGGATCTTCGACAGTACTTCTGGTGGCCAAATTTGAAACGAGATGTTGCTGAGTGTGTTGCAAAGTGTCTGACCTGTCAGAAAGTAAAAGCAGAACATCAGAGGCCGAGTGGTTTGCTACAACCCCTGGAAATCCCAGAATGGAAATGGGAACACATTACGATGGATTTCGTGGTTGGCCTTCCGACAACTCAGAAAGGCTACGACGCAGTATGGGTTATCGTTGACCGACTGACGAAATCAGCACACACTCTTCAGATCAAAATCAGATTCAACTTAGACCGGTTGGCAAGGTTATATGTGAAAGAGATTATTTCGAGGCACGGAGTTCCGGTGTCAATTGTTTCCGACAGAGATCCGCGCTTCACATCAAACTTTTGGAAGCGACTACAGGAGTGCATGGGGACACAGTTAAGAATGAGTACAGCTTATCACCCACAGACAGACGGGCAGAGCGAAAGAACGATCCAGACATTGGAAGATATGCTGAGATCATGCATTATAGATTTCAAAGGCAATTGGGATGATCACCTACCACTTGTGAAATTCGGTTACAACAATAGTTACCACGCTAGTATTAGCATGCCGCCTTACGAAGCGTTGTACTGAAGAAAATGCAGAACTCCGCTATACTGGGATGAAGTTGGCGAGAGACAATTGCTAGGTCCAAAGTTGGTACAACAGACAGCAGAGATAGTCAAAGTGATCCAGACAAGACTGGTAGCGGCTCAGGATAGGTAGAAGAAATACGCTGATCCACACCGTAAGAACGTTGAGTTTGAATCGGGAAGCTATGTGTTCTTGAAAGTCTCTCCCTATAAGGGGAAGATCAGATTCGAAAAGAAGAGAAAATTGAGCCCGAGGTTCATTGGACCCTTTGAGGTACTGCGAAGGATTGGAGAAGTTGCGTATGAGGTAGCCTTACCTCCGGCGCTAGAGAATATCCACAACGTCTTCCATGTTTCAGTTTTACGCCCCTACAAACCCGATTACGAGCACGTGATTGAATATGAACCCCTACATTTTGAGAAAGACTTATCCTATGAAGAAATTCCTGTTCAAATTGTTGACAAGAAAGAGCAAGTCCTCAGAAACAAAGTTATACCTTCTGTTAAGGTAATTTGGAGGAACCACAATGCTAAAGAAACTACGTGGGAACTCGAAGAGCATATGATGAAGAATTATCCAGATTTATTTACTTAATTTTTGTATATATGATTCAGGGGACAGAATCTTTATAAGGGGGGAGAATGTAACGGGACGAATTTTTTTATTAAACCGTGATTCTGGGGACAGAATCCTTTTAAAGGGGGAAAAATGTGACGAACAAGATTTTTGTAATTTAATTTGAATATTTATTGAATTAAATAAATATTTTTGATGATTTAATTATTGACTTAAATAATTAATTGATGAATTTGTGATAGATTAATTTAATTATATGTGTTACATTAATTAAATTAATGTGGAGAATTTTTATATGCAAAAGTATGTGTTTAATTAAGCTTATTTGATTAAGTGAATTATTTAATAAGCATAATGTTATTCTAATTAATTAGAGATTTAATTATTTGACATAATTAATAAATGAGGATTTTAATTATGTGACTATGTGAGTTATTGTGGAATCATGCTATTTTATTTAATTGATTTAAATAAGATTAATTGATTAATTAAAAGTGTGACATTATTAAACTGTATTATAGTAAGTTAATTAAAATAAATGCGAAGGGATTCCTTAAGCTAGCCAAACAAGGCCTTAAGGGGAGTTGGTCAGTTAACCCACTATGGGATTAACCGACAACCACTCACCCTCTACATATATACGTATTATATACTTATATTTTATATAATATACATATCAGTTTACATGTTCATATATTCAGAGAGAATTTGAGAGAGAATTGTGAATTTAAGAAGAAGTAGAGAAGACATTAATCAAGTCTATATCATCAAACAGAGTTAGCAGGGTAAATTCTTAACCCAGTTATACTAAGTTTCAAGCTTTCTATTTTACGTACTTTGAAGTTCTCTGTAATCGTCAATTTTGAATCATTGTTGGTTATATGGTTTTATATGGGTAAAATTATGTTTATAACATGTTTTATACCATGTATACATAAATCACAGTGATCAATTTTATGTAATTACGTCTTAATTAAGTTTTCAAAACTTTCCATTAACGTACTTTGAAGTTTTCTGTAAAAGACTAAATTGATGACTTGTTCATGATATGGCTATATATATATTAATTGATGTCCATAACATATTATATGCCATATATGCATAACTTTCAGTGATCACACCATGGAATTTTATTGATAATTGGGTTTTCAAAAGTTACAGAGTGTAGAAATTGTACATATGGCCCATATGGCCCTTACGTACAAAATTTACACGCCTTATACGTTTATTTAACTTAAATTGATACTTGCATGTAATTATGTAAGTTTAAACGAACAAAATGGAAGTTAAACGAACGGATTCGATGTTATAACGAATCTGTAACGTTGAATTTCTTGTTTTCCTTCAAAACTTTACAAAATATTGAAAACAGTGAAAATAGATGCCTTGGATTGTGTAAATACGTGATTTAAAATGCTAAGATCATGCTAGAAATGTTATATAATGTTTCTGTGCAGTTTTTACATTATGGGTAGCCTTATAACTCATTACGTTAGTTTAATTTGGAATTATTTGGGCTACTCTGTGTGTTCATCGCGAACTAGGGAGTGCACCAGCAGGGGGACCCGCCCCAGCGGGTGTTCATGGGCATTAGGACCCGCCCCAGTGGGTATAAGGGCTGTCCGGGAGCCTTTTTTTTGTTTCCGAGACTGTTTTGACCTCATGTAGTAAAATAAGCATAACGTTTTCATACGAACTCCGATTAAGGCGATTCAAGATGATTCGGAAAGATAACGAGTAGACCTACAACTTTCGTTCTTTAAGTTTTTCAATTTGAAATCACTAAAATGGGTAAAGATGGCCATCTTTGTGACTGATGCGTATTCGGAGGCAATCGGAGAGCTTCGGACATGCACGCACACAAGTGTAGTGTTCTCGATAATAAAAGATGTTTTTTAAGTTACATACATGAATATTATATGATTTGAATTTCATAATTAATAAATTAAGTTATTGACATGTATAAGATAGTGTGAAGGTTCAAGTTAACAAACTAAGTGCGAACTTGAATATCGTAATTGTAAAACTTGATTATGATTGTTTAAAGGGCTATACATGTGTGATATGCATGTTGTTAGTTTACATTCATATTATGTGATTAGCCATTGAGTAATATTATAAACCAAGTTGTAAGTCAAACTTAAGTGAATAGTTCAACATTTAAACATGGTAGTTATGAAAACTAATCGATGTCGTATACATAATGTAATGTATAGAACGTTGAGGAAGTGAATTGTAATTATATTTGTAGCTTGTGCAAGAGGCAAGTTTTCTATCCTTAAACTTGTTTAATATTTTGCAAGTTTTCTAAACTCAAACTTTACTTTTACATTGAGCAAGTATCATATCTCTAACTTATTATTATGAAGCAAGTTTCTTAACATTCTAAGTTATTCATTTATCAAGTCTTAGACTTGTGTTCTACATCGAGCGTGTTCTTGTTTTTAATTGTTCAAGTTCAAAGGTTTCATATTTGATGTTATATGTTGGTCCGATTTATATGACACAATTAACGCGCAAGTATACGCGGCCAACGAGTAATAAAGAGTAAGTACAGATATCGTCCCATAGAGAATTAATGGATAAAAGACACCAAACCACTAGCACATAATCATCTCAGTCTTATTTAAACGGATGGTAAAGAGAATGAATTAAAACTAAGTTAAACTAAGAAAGCAATTAACTTAAACTAATTAATTCTAGAGTTAAAATCAGATAATGAAGATAAGAGATTTCAATTTCCCCTAATGATTCGTCTAAGTCGACACACTTCCAATTAGGTCAAATTAATCATTACAGTTGTTAGCCGAGAACACGAAGGTAAGAGAAGGCCATCTTTCGATGCACCTAATCCATATCACGTGCAATCCATAGATGATAGAACGCATGTGAACACCCACATTATCTAAACCCCTATATGTCTATGGTGTTTACAAATAAATAGGGTTTAAGGTCAAGTCCTCTATTGACTACGAGCGGCGCTTCGGTATATGTCTATCCTAATCACAAATCATACGTCTAACGCCATGTGAACGTTCAATCGCCCGCTACTACGATTAGATCTAAACCCACACTTTGTCTTTTAATCCCATGTGGGTTATCACAGTAATTAGTCATGGTTCAATTAAGCAATGAAAGCATACATCGCAATAGACAAACACATAGTAATCAAATAAGACCATCATGGAAGGAATATCAAATTAAACTACTCATTAGGTTCCATTGAAACCTCAAAATATGATTTAAGTCATAGACAACTCGAATATATTATCCACAACTAGATTATACATTATCCAAATACAAATTGAATACAAGGAGAGTGAAGAGATAGAAATTGCAAATCTTTGTTCTTTCTCCAAGTGTGGATCTTCAATGTCAATTTCTTGCTTCAATCTTCTTCTCTAATCTAACCCTAGAATCTAACTAACTAACTAAACTAGAACTAATCTACTCTCTAATCTACTCCTAATCTAGACTAAACAAGATGTAAAGGAAGAAAAGAGCGTAACTAGGGCTTAGGGCCAATATATGAAGCCTTTTCTTGCCAAAACCAAGCCCCCTTATATCCCAATCTCTAGCCAAGCCCGTTCAGTTGAAAAGTCAAAGTTTTGTCTGTTGGGGACTGGCGCGGCCGCGCCCAAAAATGGCCTAAAATCCTCGCGCCCGCGCCAAGGATTTTCTGCTGCAGAGTCCTCTGGTAAAACGGCCATAACTTTTGATCCAGGAGGAGTTACGAGGCTTGCGACATGTCAAATCGAAGCTATCGAAGAGCTCTACAACTTTCATTCTTTGAGCATTGAGAAATAATGGATGGATGAAGGCTGAAATAAGCTCCAAGTTACAGCTATGCATGAAAACTCAAAACCGTGAAGTTTAACGTTCGTCGGTAGACGGGGAATAACTCTCGCCTCCGAACTCCGATTGGGATGATTCAAGATGTTCTGAAAAACTTATAAGATGCTCTACAATATGACCTAACCTCCAATCCAAGAACATGAAATGAACATAAACCCCCCAAATGATGTCCGGATTGCATTTCCTTCCTATTTTTGCTTCAAAGGCCATTCTTGCTCCTTTTGGCCTCTAGACTCGTGGCATCACCTTCATTGTTTCCTCACCCATGCTATCTTCATGCTTTAAGCCCATTTCAGTGCTTTGCCCCATTTAAGCATTCTTTTGCCCTTTTAAGCTCAATTTGCACCTGGAAATTTCTAAACCTAAAAATTACAAAATAAAACAAAAAAACATCAAACGCACAACGATACTTGAGTTTTAGCCACAGAATGAGTTGGTTACTATCCGAATAAGTGGTCATAAAAGCCACTTATCAAATACGCCCAAACTTAAACGTTGCTTGCCCTCGAGCAACCAAAACAAAACTAAACAAAAGATGCAATGCAGTATTTACAATGTATGCAACCTACGCTATCATGAATGCAAATCCAGGTTCTAGTCAGTATTGAACTTACAAAGCAATGTCTCAGAAAACCACGAGATAGTTAAACAAAAAAGCTACCCAAAACAAGACCATAAGGCATATTCTGCAAATTCAAAACTGTCAGCACTGATGTATTGTCCGTTGTGTGCCTAGCAACCATTAGATATGCATTCAGACAAATAATATCCATTAGAGTCAACAGGGGGTTTTCATTAAGCTTTTATTACCTCACGAGGGCGTACTCGCACTTTCCCGTGTACACTATCGACTGTGCAATGCCTAGTTCTCTTAGGCTCTTCAATGATATCCATGTAGCGAGCTTTCGACCAACGACTCCCAGACTAGACAGCCTTAGGGCGCTGGGTGTAGAAACACCCCGAGGGCTTACTTGCTCGAATATCAAAGGCCACAGAACTCGACGTAGTCGAAGTGTTTATTCTCTTTTTTTTTTTTCAATGCATTTTCTTTTATTTTCTTTTTCTTTTTCTTTTTCTGCAAGGGAGTGCGTCTTACGCTCCATCTCCCCGCATATATCATGCATGTCCCCTGTTTCCCCTAAAGTTAAGCTTTTAACAGTCTAGTTATTATTATATGCGAACTGAGACTCTTTTATTAAAACATAAATTTTTCACCCGAAGACAAGTATGTAAACATTTAAACTTAGCATATCATGGTGTTTACTCTATCGTGCTCACTGGTTACACAGTATCTGACAGGTAAGGATTTACATATATGACCATGAAATCAGGCTTAAGTCTCAAATCAGTTCAACAATCAAGTGATTTTAGTTTCTTCACAGGCAACATACATAACTAACCAACTGAAAACTGGATTCATGCAGTATGCTCTAACACAGAATGCAAAAACAAAAGAAAATTTTTAAAATTTCCACAAATTTTAACTATTTACAACCTACATGCACTATATGAACTAACTTACATGCAATGAACTATTTACATACAAAACATGAAATGAATTACCTATATGCAAAATAAACATCAATACCCCCAAACTTAAACTTTTCAATGTCCTCATTGAAAGTAAAGGTAAAAAGAAAGAAACTCCCCTATTTGGCTTCTTATGCTGCATGAAATGAAGTGGCGCCCTCTCAGAAGTTTCCCCGTCTCATCTCTGCTCTTGGTAAAATAAACTCCGCTCAATACTCAACGAACCAACCCAGCTCCATATCAATCTTGCTCTGCTAGAGATTCCACACTCAATGTCTCAATTGATCAGGTTGAGAGGATGAGGTGGATGAGAATTGGTACTTCGGATTGAAGAGGTAGGAGGTTTTCAAAACTAAGGCTTGTAGTGGGGGGAATTGCATTAAGGAACTGAGAGTTTGGGATTAAAAGGACTGAGGCTTGAGGGCTGCTAATAATTGACATGAAGTGGTACCCCCCAAAATCTGTAGGATTTTTCCCAAGATAGGTCCAGTCTGCATGTGGCGCGGCCGAGCATGGTAATGCCTTGGATTTGTTGCGGCAGCGCGGGCTGCCAGATTTTTGTTTCTGCAGAATTTTTCCAATGCACTTAGTTAGCCCTTTAGTTTGGCTTCTTGCAGCATGCATTGATCCTGAGAAAAACATATAACCTTTATTATGCCCTCATACACTATCAAAAGTATATTATCTATTTACATCAAGAGAATGAACATGGAAAGATATATGTATTTAAATTCCCAAAAATCCTCTAAGTGCGTATAATAAGCAGTGCAAGTGCATCAAAAATATGCTATGAGCCTTGTAATCCCAAAAATATACGCATTCATGCCTAAGTTCAAAAATGTAGGCAATGAACTCCTAATTCCTAAGGGCATTCAAAAAATTTAAACTAAATACTAAACTAATAAGAATTAAACGAGGGGGAGGGAAATGTGATAGAAAGCATGTAAATGGAGAATTAAATAAAGAGATAGAGAGAGGGATGATGGGAAGTAGGTAATGGAGAATTAACAAAGAGAGAGAGAAATGATGGGGTGCCTCCCATCTAGCGCTTGATTTATAGTCCTCTAGCTGGACTGTGTCTGACCATTGCTATCCGACTCCCCGACGATACTGGAGAACCCCTCCATCCATCAGAATAGCTGTGTGACTTTGGTGGCTCCCCAGTAGGAACGAATGCAGATTTAAACTACCTAGCGTCGGATATGTATATGAATTCCCCGGACAAAAGGTCGGGGAGCCAGGCACGGGTTCCATTGTGTAGGTGAAATGATCGGGGCATAGAGGTATAGACCACACAACGAACTCTTCTTCTGTTCTCTTCTCTTCTGACCACCATGGTTTGAAGCTCACGGACTCTCTCATGTCATAGAGATCCGTATCTGTAATGTGGCTACCAAGGGGGCAAGGGTATGCAAACTTGACTGGCTTATTCCACTCAAGCGGAGGAGGCTCTTGGGGGATTGTCACTGTTGGTTCACATTCATACTCCACAGCCCCTAATTGGCTCCTCGATATCCATTATCTTTCGCTCATCCAGTTCCAAGTGCACCTCAGGCTCTTCATCAGTATCTGCATCCATCTCATAGCACCAATCTTTTTGAGGGTCATAACTCACGGCTTCAGTCATTGGAGACACAAAATCTTGCACTGTTGTCTCTTATTCACATACCTCCTCCTTCCTTAATGCCGTGCTAATCTGCTCCACCCAAATCTGAAGATCCTCAATTGATTGCTCTTGCTCAATCAAGGTCTCCTCTGTCGATGCTATGGAATTCCCCCACATAATTTCCAATCCTTCCTTTTCTGTTTCAGCATCGGGCTCCATGTGCTGATGCTCATTGGTAGGAGTGTTGTGGATTAGGTCCATCTGATTCTGGAAGTTCTGGCTTGATTGCTCTTGGCTCCTAAGCCTCTCCTCTTTGCTTTCTAAGCTCCTATAAATGAATTCCATTAGAGACTGTTCTCCTTGTAAACATGGGGATTGATATGGGGGTTCTGGTGCATAAGTTGGACTTGGCTCATATTGTTCTTGATAGCTTATAGTATGGTTTTGCATCCCTTGTTCATCCTCTATCATCAAGGCCTTGCTAATCTGCTCTGCCCAGTTCTGAATACTCTTGAATGACTTCTGTTGCTCATTCAAGATGTCCTTTAGTGATTCTATGCCACTTCCTTCCTCCAAGCTTGCATTTTCTGTGTCACCCTCAAAATTGTGTTGAGGCTCGTAAACTAGAGTCTGGAAGGTGCATTCTGGGGCGTATGCGGGATTTGGATCCCAGTGTTGGTCTTGATAGTAGTCTGATGAAGGGTTTGGGTGATACCTCCAATCTTGTTGATAAATGGGATAAGGTTCGGTGTAGGAATAACCACCCCCATACTGCTCCTATCCATAACTGATAGGCTCCTGATGGCTCGCGTAGCTCAAAGCACCGTAGTCATAAGTCACTGCCGTCTCTCGATTTTGCTGAGCTGAGATAGTATCCAGCTTCCTCTAGAGAACCTCTAGCTATACTGAAAGTGTTGCAATTGGGTTGATGTCATCAGTGTATGCTTCCCTTGGTTACTCTTGCCTTGTACCATTCCATAGATAGAAATAAAAATAAAATGTTTAAAGTAAGACTAATTTGATTTAAACTAATGTTGGCAAACAGTTATCCAAATAATTCCCCGACAACGGCGCCAAAAACTTGTTGCTCCGATTTATATGACACAATTAACGAGCAAGTATACGCGGCCAACGAGTAATAAAGAGTAAGTACAGATATCGTCCCACAGAGAATTAATGGATAAAAGACACCAAACCACCAGCACATAATCATCTCAGTCTTATTTAAACGGATGGTAAAGAGAATGAATTAAAACTAAGTTAAACTAGGCAATCAATTAACTTAAACTAATTAATTCTAGAGTTAAAATCAGATAATGAAGATAAGAGATTCCAATTTCCCCTAATGATTCGTCTAAGTCGACACACTTCCAATTAGGTCAAATTAATCATTACAGTTGTTAGCCGAGAACACGAAGGTAAGAGAAGGCCATCTTTCGATGCACCTAATCCATATTACGTGCAATCCACAGATGATAGAACGCACGTGAACACCCACATTATCTAAACCCCTATATGTCTATGGTGTTTACAAATAAATAGGGTTTAAGGTCAAGTCCTCTATTGACTACGAGCGGCACTTCGATATATGTCTATCCTAAGCACAAATCATATGTCCAACGCCATGTGAACGTACAATCGCCCGCTACTACGATTAGATCTAAACCCACACTTTGTCTTTCAATCCCATGTGGGTTATCACAATAATTGGTCATGACTCAATTAAGCAATGAAAGCATACATCACAATAGACAAACACATAGTAATCAAATAAGGCCATCATGGAAGGAATATCAAATTAAACTACTCATTAGGTTCCATTGAAATCTCAAAATATGATTTTAAGTCATAGACAACTCGAATATATTATCCACAAGTAGATTATACATTATCCAAATACAAATTGAATACAAGGAGAGTGAAGAGATAGAAATTGCAAATCTTTGTTCTTTCTCCAAGTGTGGATCTTCAATGTCAATCTCTTGCTTCAATCTTCTTCTCTAATCTAACCCTAGAATCTAACTAACTAACTAAACTAGAACTAATCTACTCTCTAATCTACTCCTAATCTAGACTAAACAAGATGTAAAGGAAGAAAAGAGAGGAACTAGGGCTTAGGGCCAATATATGATGCCTTTTCTTGCCAAAACCAAGACCCCTTATATCCCAATCTCTAGCCAAGCTCGTTCAGTTAAAAAGTCAAAGTTTTGTCTGTTGGGGACTGGCGCGGCCGCTCCCAAAAATGGCCTAAAATCCGCGCGCCCGCGCCAAGGATTTTCTGCTGCAGAGTCCTCTAGTAAAACGGCCATAACTTTTGATCCGGGAGAAGTTACGAGGCCTGCCACCTGTCAAATCGAAGCTATCGAAGAGCTCTACAACTTTCATTCTTTAAACATTGAGAAATAATGGATGGATGAAGGCTAAAATTGAGCTCCAAGTGACATCTGTGAATGAAAACTCAAAACCGTGAAGTTTAACGTTCGTTGGTATACGGGGCATAACTCTCGCCTCCGAACTCCGATTGGGATGATTCAAGATGTTCTGGAAAGCTTATAAGATGCTCTACAATATGACCCAAGCTCCAATCCAAGAACATAAAATGAACATAAACCCCCCAAACGATGTCCGGATTGCATTTCCTTCCCATTTTTGCTTCAAAGGCCATTCTTGCTCCTTTTGGCCTCTAGACTCGTGGCATCACCTTCATTGCTTCCTCACCCATGCTATCTTCATGCTTTAAGTCCATTTCAGTGCTTTGCCCCATTTAAGCGTTATTTTGTTTTAAGCTCAATTTGCACCTAGAGAGTTTCTAAACCTAAAAATTACAAAACAAAGCAAAAACACATCAAACGCACAACGATACTTGAGTTTAGGCCACAGAATGAGTTGGTTACTATCCGAATAAGTGGTCATAAAAGCCACTTATCACTATAACTCTTTTAAGCATGATTCAGCTATACAATACTCATTCGATTGTATACTCTTGAGATTTACCATTCAAGTTGAATATCGATGTTATTGTTGAACTTATAGGACTAGTGAACCCTTTTTTATTCGACTAGTCCATAGTTGATGTACGTTCTAAATTCTAGAACACTTATTGAGCTTATCCAAACCAAACTTCCTTTGGTGCGGACTCTGATGTTAAAACTGAGATGAACAACCCTATAAAAGGGATTATTTACGTTTTAGCGTTGAGATATTGTGCACAGTATGGTACTAAGGGCTGATCCCCCTAAGTACGAGAAGTAGAGTCCATAGTCTTATGACTGTTAAAGGTTTAAAGCATAAAAACTTTACAACCTAGGACATTGTTCAAGGTCTTATGACCCTCAGACGTTCTTTTGATTGCTGTTATTCATTCTTGAGTCAAAAGTTGAATTTCTTTATTCAGATGTCTTTGATTCACTCGCATGTTATTATATTATTGTCATATTATTATACTTATGGGCAATCGTGCTCACTCTTGCGTAATAATAACATTGCAGTTAAGAACGAAAGGTCCGACAAGCCTTCTACTAGCAAAGGCAAGGGCAAGGTCAACAAGTGATGAAGACTTGTTGTTTATTTTATGTGTTTATGTTTCAGACTTATATTAGAGTTGTGTAAGACTTATTTATTTGTTTATGTTCAGCACAGATGTTTAAGGTTAGTATAACCTGGGATTGTGTTTATTATTCAGATGTTGTAACCCCATAAGGGGAGGATTTATTTCTATCTGTTGCATGATTTGCATTTATTATGGGTAGATAGATAGATGATATTTGTACAGTGAACACCAAGTCCCGTGCAAATTGAAGTACCAGGATTTGGGGGTGTCACAGGTTGGTATCAAAGTTGTAGGTTATGAACCTTAGGTAGGGAAAAACCTTAGGATAGTAGCCTTTTTAGAGATCGAGAACATAGTAATGATAACTCTTATCGAGTTCTAAGAAAGATAATAATTTACCTTATGTGCTATGTGCTTATACTTATATATTCGAGTATCGATTAGTATCACGTAATTACTAAAACTTAAAATTTTATTTATTAGGATGACGGAAGCTGGAGAACCTAGTCAGTCTAGGGACCTTGTACCCCTAGAGGCTAGAGAGGAGGAGCCCCGAGATATCCACGTAGTCTGGGAGTAGTTAGTCCAACGAGAGCCATCACCCTTGATCACAGTCATTGGTCAGGAGTATGTGTCGATGTCTGATTTAGAGGAGGACTCTGAGGAAGACCCTGAAGAGATTGAGGTTCAGGCTGAGGTAGCCGAAGAGGAGGTGGAAGACCCTGAAGAGTTCCATCCGAGATCTATCAGTGCCAAGATGTATGACGAGCTGTATGACCGTAACATAGAGTTATGTGATACTGTTCAGGAGCTGAGGGAGACTGTTCAGGAGCTGAAGGAGCGGTCGGTTACTCAACAGTCTACTATCGAGCTGAGGGATGGAGAGGTTGACGCTCTTCACACACGTTTGAGAAATGTAGAGTGGAATTTGGTTCACGAGAAAGGCCAAACCGAGCAGAAGTCAGAGGAAATAGAGGAATTGAAGAATGAACTAAAAGAGAAATCAGCAAGGCTGGCCATAGCCGAGGAAGCTTGGGTAAGGGAATCACGACGAGCAGATCTCGCAGAAGATAACTGTCGGGCGAAGAAGGCCAAGCTTGAGGAGACGTACTCTACACTTCAGTATGCAATTGATGAAGCCCAAGATCGGGTTATGAGGTACCCAATTCAGTTCAAAGGACTACCGTCATACATGCTAGATCGCAGGACGATGTCCAGAATTATGGAAGAAGAGCGTGGCAAAGCTGTTCGTCGCCTTAATGGGCAGTGATAGGAACATTTGATTATTGTGAAACCTATCTGAAAGTTAATAATGTAAATTCCAATGTGAATATTTTATGTTTTAAATCCTGTAAATTCTTTATCTCGGGATAGTTGATGTAAATAGCAGTGATGCTATCGTGTTATGTTAAAACTTTTGATTTAGTAATTTATCAGAGTTTATTTGAGATAATATGTTGACTGATTGTGTCTAAATGTTTAAGTTAAGCCTTAAATATTTAAAAGATTGAATAAAGATCTAATAAGCGTATATCTTAACAGAAATATGCCGCCATGGAGAAGACCAAACCGTCGACCGGCCCACGAAGGGTCAACTAACAACAACAACGACGCCAATGCTAACCCTGTTCAGCAGTTGGCGAACTTACTTGCTGGAGCGCTTAACAACCAACCTCAAGCTCCACCGAACACAACGTTCAAGGACTTCAAGGCGGTGGGACCGCCAGAGTTTAAAGGCACCATGAACCCGATAGAAGCTCAAACCTGGGTCATGGAGATGGAAAAAGTTTTCAACGTCGCCAGAGTCAGAGAAGACCAAAAAATAGCCTATGCAACGTTCATGCTGAAATCTGAGGCCAGCTATTGGTGGCAAGCGAATAAGGTCCGGGGAGGTGAAGGTGTGATTACCTGGGAGAGTTTCAAAGAGATGTTCTTTGAGATGTACTTTCCGACTAGCTCGCAGAATCAAATGGAGATTCAGTTTCTAAAGATGAAACAGGGGAATATGTCCGTACCAGAATATACGGCGAAATTCAATGAGTTGGCTAGGTTTGCCACGTATCAAGTGCACACCGATCAGAGGAAGGCATTGAGGTTTGAGTAGGGCCTGAAGCCCTGGTTGTATAGCAAAGTGTCAATGTTCCAATTGAACACTTTTGCTGGAGTTTGGAGAAGGCCATTCTCGCAAAGGGCGGGAGTGACGCTGTTATAAAGTATAACCAAGATCAAAAAAAGAAGAAGAGTGAAGGTAAAGGAGTTAACAAGTCTAGTGGTAGCAACACGGGGGGAAGTAACAATCAGAAGAGGAGGTGGAATGATAACTCATCAACTGGGAATCAGCAAGGAGGTCAAAAGAAGAGGATCAAAGCTTGTTTGACCTGTGGAAAAGCTCACCTAGGGGTCTGTATGAAGGGAAAACGAGTATGCTACAATTGTGGTCAGGAAGGCCATATAGCACCTAACTGTTAGAACCCAAAGAAGGGCGCTTGCTTCACTTGCATCTCAAAGGACCATCTGGCAAGGGACTGTCCCAAGAAGGGATCTGGAGGGGCAGGATCAGGAGGGAACAGGGGAAACAGCAGTGGAAGTGCTCTAACTATCACGGGACCAACCGCAACCAACCGACCGACCGCCAGGACCTTCAACATGACCGTGCAGGATGCTGTACAGTCTCGCGATGTGGTGTCAAGTATCATTCTGATCAATAAAGTTAATGCTTATGTACTATTTGATTCGGGTGCTACTTGTTCATTTATATCCGATGACTTTGATAAGAACTTAGAACTTCCTATGGACGAGTTAGAATACCCCATGAATATAGAGATTGCGAATAGAGAAGTGATCCCTGTTAAGTATGTACACAAGAACTGTAGAGTAGATATTAAGGGTAACATTATGAACGTAGATCTTATCCAGATTAGGCTTGGGGAATTCGATGTTATTCTGGGAATGGACTGGCTAGTCAATTATGGGGCTGTAATTGATTGCCGGAGGAAGTGTATCAACCTTATGACCCCGTCAAAGGTTGTGTTTTATGGCAGCAAATCGCCTAGACAAGCGAGTTGTCTGACGATGATGCAGGCCAGGAAGTTGTTAAGACAAGGTTGTGTAGGATATTTAGCCTACATAGTCGATAGTCGTAAAGAAAACCCAAAAGTGGAAGATATACCAGTCGTGGGGGACTTCATTGACGTATTTATGGATGATCTGCTAGGACTTCCGCCAGACAGAGATGTTGAGTTTGTGATCGATTTAGCGCCAGGGACGGCCCCAATATCGAAGGCACCATACCGGATGGCTCCGTTAGAGATGAAGGAGTTAATGGTACAACTGCAAGAGTTACTGGACAAGAAGTACATCCAACCGAGCGTATCGTCGTGGGGAGCGCTAGTGTTGTTTGTGAAAAAGAAGGACGGGACGATGCGACTTTGCAATCGACTACAGAGAATTGAATAAGGTCACAATTAAGAATAGATATCCATTACCGAGGATCGACGATCTGTTTGACCAATTGAAGGGTGCAAAGTACTTTTCAAAGATAGACTTGAGGAGTGGCTATCATCAGCTGAAGGTGAGGCCAGAGGATGTTCCGAAGACAGCATTTAGGACTCGATATGGTCACTACGAATTTCTGGTAATGTCATTTGGTCTAACAAATGCTCCTGCAGCATTCATGGGCTTAATGAATGGAGTGTTCAAGCCGTTTTTGGACAAATTCGTGGTGGTTTTTATCGACGACATTTTGGTATACTCGAAGACCAAGGAAGAACGTGTAGAACATCTGAAGTTAATATTAGAGGCGTTGAGAAGAGAGAAGTTGTACGCCAAATTTTCAAAATGTGAATTTTGGATCGAAAGAGTGCAATTTCTTGGACATGTGATCGACAAGGACGGAATTTCGGTAGATCCCTCTAAAGTCGAAGCTGTGATGAACTGGGATCAGTCGAAAACACCGTCGGAAGTGAGGAGTTTTCTTGGATTAGCGGGCTATTATAGAAGATTCATTCAGGACTTTTCCAAGATCGCAACTCCGCTGACGAATTTGACTAGGAAATCGATAAAATTCATTTGGACGGAGAAGTGTGAGGAAAGCTTCCAAGAGCTTAAGAAGAGGTTGAGTTCAGCACTTATGTTATCTCTTCCGGACGACATAGGAAATTTTGTGATTTATAGTGACGCATCGCATAAAGGACTTAGCTGTGTGCATATGCAAAACGGCAGGGTCATTGCGTATGCGCCACGACAATTAAAAGACTATGAGAAGGGGTATCCGACCCATGACTTGGAGTTAGCTGCAGTGGTATTTGCTTTGAAAATTTGGAGACACCATCTTTATGGGGAGAAGTGTGAAATATATACAGACCACAAGAGTCTGAAATATATTTTTACATAGAAGGACTTGAATATGCGCTAGAGAAGGTGGCTGCAGTTAATTAAGGACTATGATTGTGAAATCTTATACCATCCGGGTAAGGCTAATGTGGTCGCCGATGCCTTAAGCAAGAAAGACCGGGAGAAATTGATGATGTTGACTGCTCAAGAGGAGCTAGTTTCAGCAATGGAAAAACTGGAATTGGAAGTGAAGTATCCGATGGAGATTGACGAGAAGTTGTTTCAGATGCAAGCTGGTACAACCCTATTGGATAAAGTTAAGGAAGCTCAACTTCAGGACGAAGAATGTGAGAAGGTTAAGAAAAAGATATCTGAAGGAACCAAACCGAGATTCAAGATAGACAATGAGGGACTACTGAGATTTGAGAACAGAGTGTGGGTACCGTCAGTGCCAGAGATTAAGGAGGACATTTTGAGCGCAGCTCATAGCTCACGGTATTCGATTCACCCCGGTAGTACCAAGATGTACCAGGATCTTCGACAGCACTTCTGGTGGCCAAATTTGAAACGAGATATTGCTGAGTGTGTTGCAAAGTGTCTGACCTGTCAGAAAGTAAAAGCAGAACATCAGAGGCCGAGTGGTTTGCTACAACCCCTGGAAATCCCAGAATGGAAATGGGAACACATTACGATGGATTTCTTGGTTGGCCTTCCGACAACTCAGAAAGGCTACGACGCAGTATGGGTTATCGTTGACCGACTGACGAAATCAGCACACACTCTTCAGATCAAAATCAGATTCAACTTAGACCGGTTGGCAAGGTTATATGTGAAAGAGATTATTTCGAGGCACGGAGTTCCGGTGTCAATTGTTTCCGATAGAGATCCGCGCTTCACATCAAACTTTTGGAAGCGACTACAGGAGTGCATGGGGACACAGTTAAGAATGAGTACAGCTTATCACCCACAGACAGACGGGCAGAGCGAAAAAACGATCCAGACATTGGAAGATATGCTGAGATCATGCATTATAGATTTCAAAGGCAATTGGGATGATCACCTACCACTTGTGAAATTCGGTTACAACAATAGTTACCACGCTAGTATTAGCATGCCGCCTTACGAAGCGTTGTACTGAAGAAAATGCAGAACTCCGCTATACTGGGATGAAGTTGGCGAGAGACAATTGCTAGGTCCAAAGTTGGTACAACAGACAGCAGAGATAGTCAAAGTGATCCAGACAAGACTGGTAGCGGCTCAGGATAGGTAGAAGAAATACGCTGATCCACACCGTAAGAACGTTGAGTTTGAATCGGGAAGCTATGTGTTCTTGAAAGTCTCTCCCTAGAAGGGGAAGATCAGATTTGAAAAGAAGGGAAAATTGAGCCCGAGGTTCATTGGACCCTTTGAGGTACTGCGAAGGATTGGAGAAGTTGCGTATGAGGTAGCCTTACCTCCGGCGCTAGAGAATATCCACAACGTCTTACATGTTTCAGTTTTACGCCCCTACAAACCCGATTACGAGCACATGATTGAATATGAACCCCTACATTTTGAGAAAGACTTATCCTATGAAGAAATTCCTGTTCAAATTGTTGACAGGAAAGAGCAAGTCCTCAGAAACAAAGTTATACCTTCTGTTAAGGTAATTTGGAGGAACCACAATGCTAAAGAAGCTACGTGGGAACTCGAAGAGCATATGATGAAGAATTATCCAGATTTATTTACTTAATTTTTGTATATATGATTCAGGGGACAGAATCTTTATAAGGGGGGAGAATGTAACGGGACGAATTTTTTTATTAAACCGTGATTCTGGGGACAGAATCCTTTTAAAGGGGGAAAAATGTGACGAACAAGATTTTTGTAATTTAATTTGAATATTTATTGAATTAAATAAATATTTTTGATGATTTAATTATTGACTTAAATAATTAATTGATGAATTTGTGATAGATTAATTTAATTATATGTGTTACATTGATTAAATTAATGTGGAGAATTTTTATATGCAAAAGTATGTGTTTAATTAAGCTTATTTGATTAAGTGAATTATTTAATAAGCATAATGTTATTCTAATTAATTAGAGATTTAATTATTTGACATAATTAATAAATGAGGATTTTAATTATGTGACTATGTGAGTTATTGTGGAATCATGCTATTTTATTTAATTGATTTAAATAAGATTAATTGATTAATTAAAAGTGTGACATTATTAAACTGTATTATAGTAAGTTAATTAAAATAAATGAGAAGGGATTCCTTAAGCTAGCCAAACAAGGCCTTAAGGGGAGTTGGTCAATTAACCCACTATGGGATTAACCGACAACCACTCACCCTCTACATATATACGTATTATACACTTATATTTTATATGATATACATATCAGTTTACATGTTCATATATTCAGAGAGAATTTGAGAGAGAATTGTGAATTTAAGAAGAAGTAGAGAAGATATTAATCAAGTCTATATCATCAAATAGAGTTAGCAGGGTAAATTCTTAACCCAGTTATACTAAGTTTCAAGCTTTCTATTTTACGTACTTTGAAGTTCTCTGTAATCGTCAATTTTGAATCATTGTTGGTTATATGGTTTTATATGGGTTAAATTATGTTTATAACATGTTTTATACCATGTATACATAAATCACAGTGATCAATTTTATGTAATTACGTCTTAATTAAGTTTTCAAAACTTTCCATTAACGTACTTTGAAGTTTTCTGTAAAAGACTAAATTGATGACTTGTTCATGATATGGCTATATATATATTAATTGATGTCCATAACATATTATATGCCATATATGCATAACTTTCAGTGATCACACCATGGAATTTTATTGATAATTGGGTTTTCAAAAGTTACAGAGTGTAGAAATTGTACATATGGCCCATATGGCCCTTACGTACAAAATTTACACGCCTTATACGTTTATTTAACTTAAATTGATACTTGCATGTAATTATGTAAGTTTAAACGAACAAAATGGAAGTTAAACGAACGGATTCGATGTTATAACGAATCTGTAACGTTGAATTTCTTGTTTTCCTTCAAAACTTTACAAAATATTGAAAACAGTGAAAATAGATGCCTTGGATTGTGTAAATACGTGATTTAAAATGCTAAGATCATGCTAGAAATGTTATATAATGTTTCTGTGGAGTTTTTACATTATGGGTAGCCTTATAATTCATTACGTTAGTTTAATTTAGATTTATTTGGGCTACTCTGTGTGTTCATCGCGAACTAGGGAGTACACTAGTAGGGGGACCCACCCCAGTGGGTGTTCATGGGCATTAGGACCAGCCCCAGCGGGTATAAGGGCTGTCCGGGAGCCTTTTTTGTTTTCGAGACTATTTTGACCTCCTGTAGTAAAATAAGCATAACGTTTTCATACGAACTCCGATTAAAGCGATTCAAGATGATTCGGAAAGATAACGAGTAGACCTACAACTTTCATTCTTTAAGGTTTTCAATTTGAAATCATTAAAATGGGTAAAGATGGCCATCTTTGTGACTGATGCGTATTCGGAGATAATCGGAGGGCTTCGAACATGCACGCACACAAGTGTAGTGTTCTCGATAATAAAAGATGTTTTTTTAAGTTACATACATGAATATTATATGATTTGAAGTTTATGATTAATAAATTAAGTTATTGACATGTATAAGATAATGTGAAGGTTCAAGTTAACAAACTAAGTGCGAACTTGAATATCGTAATTGTAAAACTTGATTATGATTGTTTAAAGGGCTATACATGTGTGATATGCATGTTGTTAGTTTACATTCATGTTATGTGGTTAGCCATTGAGTAATATTATAAACCAAGTTGTAAGTCAAACTTAAGTGAATAGTTCAACAGTTAAACATGGTGGTTATGAGAACTAATCGATGTCGTATGTATAATGTAATGTGTAGAACGTTGAGGAAGTGAATTGTAATTATATTTGTAGCTTGTGCAAGAGGCAAGTTTTCTATCCTTAAACTTGTTTAATATTTTGCAAGTTTTCTAAACTCAAACTTTACTTTTACATTGAGCAAGTATCCTATCTCTAACTTATTGTTATTAAGCAAGATTCTTAACATTCTAAGTTATTCATTTATCAAGTCTTAAACTTGTGTTCTATATCGAGCGAGCTCTTGTTTTTAATTGTTCAAGTTCAAAGGTTTCATATTTGATGCTATAACTCTTTTAAGCATGATTCAGCTATACAATACTCATTCGATTGTATACTCTTGAGATTTACCATTCAAGTTGAATATCGATGTTATTATTGAACTTATAGGACTAGTGAACCTTTATTTAATCGACTAGTCCATAGTTGATGTACGTTCTAAATTCTAGAACACTTATTGAGCTTATCCAAACTAAATTTCCTTTGGTGCGGACTCTGATGTCAAAACTGAGATGAACAACCCTGTAAAGGGGATTATTTACGCTTTAGCGTTGAGATATTGTGCACAGTATGGTACTAAGGGCTGATCCCCCTAAGTACGAGAAGTAAAGTCCATAGTCTTATGACTATTAAAGGTTTAAAGCATAAAAACTTTACAACCTAGGATATAGTTCAAGGTCTTATGACCCTCAGACATTCTTTTGATTGCTGTTATTCATTCTTGAGTCAAAAGTTGAGTTTCTTTATTCAGATGTCTTTGATTCACTCGCATGTTATTATATTATTGTCATATTATTATACTTGTGGGCAATCGTGCTCACTCTTGCGTAATAATAACATTGCAGTTAAGAACGAAAAGTCCGACGAGCCTTCTACTAGCAAAGACAAGGGCAAGGTCAACAAGTGATGAAGACTTGTTGTTTATTTTATGTGTTTATGTTTCAGACTTATATTAGAGTTGTGTAAGACTTATTTATTTATTTATGTTCCGCACAGATGTTTAAGGTTAGTATGACCTGAGATTGTATTTATTATTCAGATGTTGTAACCCCATAAGGGGAGGATTTATTTTTATATATTGCATGATTTGCATTTATTATGGTTAGATAGATAGATGATATTTGTACAGTGAACACCAAGTCCCATGGAAATTGAAGTACCCGGATTTGGGGGTGTCACAAATTGCCATCTCAAACAGTAGTCAATCCAAGGGAGAATGCAAGTGCCATAACTTTGCGAAGTGGAAAACAAAGAAATACACCACCGACCACCGTTGAGTTTGAGGAGGAGGAAGCAGCTAACGAGGAAACTGAAAAACTTAAGGTACAACCTAACTCTCCTTATCATCTTAAAAGTGTTCCCTTACCCTTTCCCCCAAAAAATTCTAAAACTTCAAAGAAAAATGAACAAGAAAAAGAAATTTTGGAAACTTTTAGGAAAGTAGAAGTGAACATCCCTCTCCTTGATTCAATCAAACAAGTGCCACGATATGCTAAGTTTTTAAAAGAATTATGCACTTATAAAAAAAATTGCAAAATAATGAAAAAGTCACAGTTGGGGAAAATGTATCTACTGTTCTTCAAAGAAAAATGCCTCCTAAATGTAAAGATCTAGGAATGTTCACAATCACATACAAAATAGGAAACACCAGATTTGAAAAGGCCATGCTGGATTTAGGAAGCTTCAATTAATGTTATGCCTTTATCTTTTTATGCCTCTTTAAATCTAGGGCCTTTAAAAAATACTGGTGTGATTATTTAATTGGCAGATCGTACTAACACTTACCCCCGAGGGGTGATTGAAGATGTCTTAGTGCAGGTGAACGAACTAATCTTTCCTGTAGATTTTTACATTGTGGACATGGAAGATGATACATCACCAAAACCTTCCCACATCTTGGTAGGAAGACCATTCCTAAAACTAATAAGAACCATGATTGATGTGCACAATGGGACCTTGACAATGGAATTCGATGGAGAAAAGATTTAATTTAACATCTATGATGCCATGAGGTACCCTAATGATATAGGACAGGTTTTTGCTATTGATGTGAGAGACTCATTAGTGCATAGAGCTTTTGAACAAATACACAGGGATAGTTTGGAGGTTCCCATGACCAACAGTTTGGATATGGACAAGGAAGATGAGATTGAGCAAACTCAGAAGTTGAAGGAAATTGTGGCTGCACTACACTCGTTACCAAAATTCTCAGTAAGTATGCAGTTCATTCTATTCAATTACCTGGTTCTCATCAAAAATTATTACCATCTGTTGTGCAAGCTCCAACTCTAGAATTGAAACAATTACTTATACATGTGAAATATGCATATTTGGGATCTAATGATACTTTGCCTGTGATTATTGCTAGTAATCTAACCAAAGTGTAGGAGGATAAATCCCTGAGAGTCCTAAGGGATCATATCACTATTTTTGGTTGGACGATAACAAATATCAAGGGAATTAGTTCTGCAATGTGCATGCATCGGATACTGTTAGAGGATGGAGCTAAGCCCACGAGGGACACACAAATGAGATTGAATCCACCCATGATGGAGGTAGTGAAAAATGAGGTGCTAAAACTGCTTGATGCCAGCATAATCTATCCTATTTTTGACAGTCAATGGGTAAGTCCAGTGCAGGTAGTTCCAAAGAAATCTGGAATCATCGTTGTCAAGAATGATGATAATGAGTTGGTGCCCACATGGATGCAAACATAATGGAGAGTGTGCATTGACTATAGAAAATTAAATGATGTTACTAGAAAAGATCACTTTCCTCTTCCTTTTATTGATCAAATGTTAGAAAGTTTAGCTGGACATACTTATTATTATTTTCTAGATGGTTTTTCAGGATATAACCGGATTGTGATTGTATTCGAGGACCAAGAAAAGACTACATCCACATGTCCCTTTGGCACATTTGCATACCGACGTATGTCATTTGGACTTTGTAATGCTTCCGGTACTTTTTAAAGATGCATGGTAAGCATTTTTTTCAGATCTTCTAGAAAATTACATTAAAGTCTTCATGGATGATTTCACAATACATGGTGATTCTTTGGATGCATGCCTAGATAACTTGAGTCGTGTTTTAGATAGATGCATAGAAACTAATCTTGTTTTAAATTGGGAAAAGTGTCATTTTATAGTAGAACAGAGAATAGTACTTGGTCATATTGTGTCATCTAAAGGACTAGAAGTTGATAAAGCTTAGATAAATGTTATTTCTTCTTTGCCTTACCCCGACAGCGTGCGAGAGATTCGTTCTTTTCTTGGTCATGTAGGATTCTATCGAAGGTTTATTAAGGATTTCTCAAAGATTGCATTTCCCTTATGTAAATTGCTGTAAAAAGATGTGGACTTTCAGTTTGATGATAAGTGCAATGAAGCTTTTGATGCTTTTAAGAAATTGTTGACCTCTACCCCTGTAATTCAACTACCAAATTGGAAGTTTCCATTTGAGATCATGTGTGACGCAAGCAACTATGCAATGGGGGCTGTTTTGGGACAAAGGATTGATAAAGATATTCATTCCATCTACTATATTTCTATAACTTTGAATGGGGCTTAGATAAACTATTCCACAACGAAAAAAGAACTTTTATCTGTGGTTTTTGCTTTAGATAAATTTCGATCATATTTGTTTGGCACTAAAGTTGTAGTTTATTCTGACCATGCTGCTCTCAGGTATTTGCTAACTAAGAAGAACTCTAAACCTATGATTATTAGATGGATTCTCCCTTTGCAGGAATTTAACTTGGAGATCAAAGATAAGAAGGGTGCGGACAACTTTGTAGCGGATCACCTGAGTAGACTGTTGAGAGAAGAGGATGAACTACCCTTGCGTGATTTTTTCCCAGATGAGCAGCTACTTTCCATCCATGTTGAAACTCCCTGGTATGCAAATCTGGTGAACTATTTGGTAAGTGCATATTTTCCTAAAGAATTTTCCAAATCCCAAAACGAAAAGCTAAAGAGTGATGCTAGACATTATGTTTGGGATGATCCATACTTATGGAAATTTTGTACTGACCATATAGTTAGAAGATGTGTGCCAAATAATGAATTCCAATCTATTCTAGCTTTTTGCCAATTTCATGCTTATGGAGGACATTTTGGTTCAAAAAGAACTGCTAACAAAGTTTTGGAAAGTGGTTTTTATTGGCCGTCACTTTTGAAAGATTCATATCTGTTTTGTAAAACATGTGTTAATTGCCAAAGGACAGGGAATATTTCTCAACCAAATCAAATGCCCCAAACTCATATTTTAGTTGTTGAGATTTTTGATGTTTGAGAATAGATTTTATGGGACCTTTTTCTTCATCCTTTGGAAATGTTTATATTCTTTTGGCTTTTGATTATGTCTCAAAATGGGTGGAAGCTAAAGCTACTAAGACTGACGATTCTAAAGTTGTTGCAGATTTTATCAGGACTAACATATTTGTCAGGTTTGGAGCACCATGGGCCATCATTAGCGATCGCGGAACTAACTTTTGCAATAGGGTGTTAGCGGCTTTGTTCAAGAAATATAATGTGATGCACAAGGTTTCTACATCCTATCATTAGCAGAGTAATGGGCAATCTGAGGTATCCAACCGAAAGATCAAATACATTTTGGAGAAGGTAGTCAACACGTGCAGGAAGGATTGGAGTCTGAGATTAGATGATGGACTTTGGGCATATCGAACTGCATTCAAAACTCCTATTGGGATGTCACCATACAAGATTATGTTTGGGAAACCATGCCACATACCTGTTAAGTTGGGCATAGAGCTTTTTGGGTAATCAAGCAGTGAAACATGAGTTTGGAGGCAGCTGGAGCACACCAGGAATTGCAGTTAAAAGAGTTGGAATAATTGAGGAATGAAGTCTATGAAAGTTTGAAGATTTACAAGGAAAAGACCAAGGCCTTTAATGATAAGAAAATTATGCGGAAAACATTTGTTGTGGGACAGAAAGTTTTGTTATAGCATTCTCGGCTTAAGTTATTTCCAGGTAAATTGAGATCTAGATGGATTGGTCCTTTTGTTATCACTAATGTGTTTCCTCATTGTGCAGTTGAGATTTATAGTCCAAGTACAGGAAAGAATTTTCAAGTGAATGGACATATATTGAAACCGTTCTATAAGGGACATCAGGTGGAAAATATTGAGATGGTGGAGCTGGATGATCCGATCTACGAAGCTTGAGAAGAGAGGTATAATGTCGAGCCAAAGACATTAAACAAGGGCAGCTGTTTGGGAGGCAACCCAAGAACTGAGATTTGATTTTTCTATCCCTTTACTTTTTAGTTTTTTTAGTTGCATGTAGTTTTTTTCTTCTTTGCATGATTTTCTTACATTGGGGATAATGTAAGGTTTGAGTGTGGGGGGGAATATTTAGGTTTTATTTTTTTAGGAATATTGATGGGAAGTTTGAAAAAAAAAATGATGCATTTTGAAATTTTTTGGGTTCCATGATTCTATTTGCCTATGTGTTTGAAGGTTAAAGTCAGAGATTGAGAATCAATGCTAAAATTCAGAATCTGTTTGATGCTTAATTGGTTAATGAATGAAGAAGATTAAACCATAATCCATAGTAATTGATTTAAATTAAATCTGTGATACATGAGTACTTGAATATGAGACGCATGCTTATTTAGCTAAGTTATTTGTGGAGTTGTCTATGTGCACTGATTTCATGACTTAGAATCGTTTAACCTGCTTATGTTGGGTTGAACCATGTGGAGAAAAAGTTGAAAAAATAATGAATGAAAAGAAAAAAAAAGAAGAAAAAAGAAAGTGAAAATTGAAGGAAGTTGAAAATCTGCTTCAATGTTCATTATATGAATTAACTGGGTATCCAAGCCTCGGGAAGCATCAATATTCACGCTGAAAAGTGTGATGGATAAAAATAGTTTGACTAGTCGACTTTTGTGGCCTTTGTTACTTGAATAAGTAAGCCTTAGGGGTGTCTCTACACCCAACGCCCTAAGACTGTCTGGTTTGGGAGACGTTGGTGGAAAGTTCGCTACATGAGTTACAATGAAAAGCCTAAGAAAAGGAGACATTGCACATGTCAAGAAAAGAAAAAATATGAGAAAAACATGAAAATACATTCATCTGTGCTAATGAGATGGTTCTATGAAAAAAATTGAAAAGCAAGGAAAATTTGTTTTTGGTTGTGAGTCAGTGTGCACGATTTTTGCTCTATGGTAACTAAGTTGAGTAAGTGTGAACATTGTAGGAAAGTTGCGTATGTGGATCCAGTTTGGTTTAATAAAATTTGTGATGCCCCCAAATCTGGATACCTTCAAACCCTGAACATGGTGCTACACGATGCTACTATCTACTCATACATTCAATTGAAGATTTTAATAACATGCATAAGTTAAATAAATATTACATTTTGTAAATCCCTTCCCAAGTTCTTTGTAACCATTACATTCGTTCAGTGTCATAATATCATTCATTATAGTAATAATACTATGCTATTACAAGGATAACTATTTGTCCATCTTGGACTTTCCCTTGTCCTTACTGGATCCCTCGGTCCGTTCGGTCTTAGCTGAAATCATATAATTTTAAGCAAGAGTGAGCATAACTAGCTCATCAAGTTTAGCATTGTATTTTGAAACCACAAAATCAAGAATCATATGACTTCATCTTCAATAACTGTACAATAGTTATAAAGTACTACGAATAATCAAAATAGCATTTTGATTCCTTTAAAATCCTTCCCAAAGACTTATAGCCTCTTAGGAATCTGAGCTGGTCAACGACCATGAACATTCATTAAGTTTTCATTCGTGAAAAGAAAAACCCGGCACTGAGGCCGTAAGTTCGATATAGCTTACGAGCATATCCAGGTGATCAACCTGTAGTACTCTATGTTGATCAACACTCATACATTAAACGTATTTACATTTAATTGGTGGCAACTTCAAATGCCCGTCGAGTTAACGATGTAAAATATTTATTTATTCATACTCAGGCTTACCTTTGAATCCTTACCAAGCAATTGGTATAGGATAGTAACATTGTAAATATTTAGGAAAGATTTGTGAAAAAACCAACCAAAATACTAGAAGTCTCAGTTTAGACAAATCAAATGGCATCGACTTATTCAATAACAGTTTATGCATATGAAATCATGTATATTGACAGCTTGTCTAACATAAAGGGTAGACAAGAGTTTAGAAAACTTGCCTTTGCGTCTTCAAATCTTTACGTCTACTTTACTCAGTCTTTACAACTTCTACAAAGCGTAAACACATAGCATACCAATGAGATTTCCATAATTGATATACATTGTATAACCTATCTTCTCCTTCTTGTATAACTTAGCCGAAATGTTAAACTAACAACATCTGTTCAAGTTATTTAACATTTGTTACAGCTTATTAACATCTATATGTCATAAACCGACTATTGTTGATCATCGTTATGCACAATGACGGACGAAACCCTAATCACTTCGCTACGTCAATCACATTTCCATCGGATTCCCGTTCTCGGATTCCGTATAGGAACTAAATAAGTTTTAACTTCATTTGATAGCATTCATGTATTACGCACCTCTATTACATCTCATATAACTTTAAGGTGCGCTCTAAAGTACATTACGATTCACGGTTTACATTATCAGATTTCAAGTTTTAAATTTAAATACGTTTATTCAACGTTTAATTCTTAAAACCATTCTTAAACATGTTGTTTAAGTGATTTCTCTTCATGAATATTAACCATATACTTGCCCCATAATTACCATGTAGCAAGTTAGGATAACAAACATTCACGTAGGAAAAAAAATAGTTAAGGGCATTGCAGCGCCAACCTTAGGCTTAAAGGCAGCGCTGTGGCGCTGTCTCGCAGTAACTTTCCCATCTCGGTGCTGCAGCGCTGGAACACAAGGCCTGGGTGGCGCTGCGGTGCCGGCTCCCAGCCTCAGAATTTTTTTGCAAAAGTTGAAATTCACGAGCTCGTAAAACATTCGTTACAACTCGGAATTGGCTCATTCCAAATCCATTAGTTCATATATTCCATGTTGTACGATTCCATCTAGTCGAAATTCATTTTTGAATTCATTGGTGAGAAATTCGCCGATTAGTCTATTTTTACGCGTTCTTTAAACGTTCGTGAACGTTCGACGCTCAATTCTTCGTTTTAAATCTGAATTCTGTTTGTTCTTGCTCCTGCAAGTCTTATTTACCTAATTATATATTACACCATCGAAAACCAAGGTTTTCGAATCAAACGGCGACTTTTGACTTCTATTCCGAAAAAAATCACTATTTCGACGCTTAACGTCTAATTGCGTAACTTTCGCCATAACTTTGTTATTCATGATTTTTACTTCGAACCAAATGGAATCAATCCATTGGTTATTTGTGAGTGATTCTAACCAATATAAACTTCTATGTTTTAATGGTTTTACTTACTTATCATTAAACCTATCAAGAGTTTGATAGTTCTTAATTAGGTTCTTTAATCAACCATTATGATTACACTTATGCATAGCTTATTAGAGTTATAAGTCCACTACAAGGCCATCCTTATTACTTATTACTAATCATGCTCCACCAATGCACTTCTCTATCAATTCTATATTGAAAGACAAATGATTATCACAATTTTCTTATCAATATACCTTTGGTTGTTCTTAGAGTTCTTGATAAAGAGACTAATGAACTTCTTGATCCTTGTTTGCTTTGTTCTTATCAAAGGAATAAGCTAGCTTCTCTCTCTCTCTATAATGGTTGTCAACTTTGTTAAACCTCCAAATGATCAACCAAGGCCCTTATTTATAGGTTTTGTAAGACCATAGGTCATTTGGTCTTTAGACCAAACCTCCTCTTACCATGTGAAGCCCATGTGCTAGCATGTGCTAGCATATGCACCTCACATGTCCACCTATGTCCCCCCCCCCATGTCTCCCTATATGCTCATGGGTTGCCCCATGGGTTGCTCTACGGGTTTAACCCACCCGTTAATCCATCGGTTCGATCCACGGGTTTAGTATTAAAATTAATTTCAATTAAATCTATTTACTTCGTATAAAATTTGTATTTTACGTCGTATTAATTCTCGTATCCTCTTCGTATTATTCTCATATAATATCTAGTATTATACTCGTATTCATTCCGTATAATAATCATTTATTATTATACTTAACCAATTTATTATTAGGTTTTACTTTCCCTAACCCTTAGAGTTTTAAGTCCTCACGCGAAAACTTCGTGAGCCATAACTAAAATATTATTAGATATTCCATCTCGTCCTTAAATCCTATCATTACGCATTTCTCGGAAATTCAAAAGAAATTTTCTAGCAGAAACGAATGAATAGTGATTTTACGAAAAATTCTCGGAAAATATTTATTTTTGTCTTGGAAATTCACATTATTTATTTCTAGCACATAGCCAGAATCCTAACCATATCTGCATTCTCTAGGTCATAGAACAACCTTTAATTAGCTTATTCAGTTTAATAAACAAATAATTAAATCTTATTCAATAAAATCAAATAAAATTCATTTATATAAAAGTCCGATTTTCTCGGGCGTTACATTCTCCCCCCTTATAAGAATTATGTCTCCAGAATTTTGATACAAGTTAGTCAAATAGATGAGGATAAGCTTTCTTCATCTTGTCTTTGAGTTCCCACGTTGCTTCTTCGGCATTGTGGTTCCTCCATATTACCTTCACCAAAGGTATGAATTTGCTTCTCAAGACTTGTTCGTTCCTATCAATAATTTAAATAAGAATTTCTTTATACGTTAAGTCTTTCTCGACCTGGATTGGTTCATATTCGATTACGTGCTTGTAATCCGGCTTATAGGGACGCAATACCGATACGTGGAACACGTTATGGATATGTCCCAACTCTGGAGGTAATGCTATTACGTAAGCTGTGACGCCCCCAGAATAGGTCCAATCCAATCAACCCATTCTGGGGCGCCAAATACATGGCACAGAATCCAAATGCAACTTTTATATCACACGGTCGTGCAAAATACGACCACACAACTGTGAGTGTCAATACAAATATGTAGAAAATATAAACATTCAAACTAAGTCCTCATTATAATTATTATCACACTATTTTATAAAAATAGTGAGGACTACTACTGCTCTAACTCGGACCATCACTCTGTCCCCCGACTAGTCCATGCGACATTCTCATTTCCTGAAGAGGACAATAGATGAAAAGGGTGAGCTCAACTAGCCCAGTAAAGAATATTATGACTAAGATAATAAAGAACAATTTATCGTTAGTCTTAACAAATCAGATAAAATATTATGGACCACAAGTTTTAGATCAACAATTGCAGCGAAAATAACAATGCATTAGAAGAATTAAGTAGGAAATAATGTCTACTATCTTCTATGACTTGAAAGTCCATAATCAATATTTTATCCCTGTAACATCAATCAATATATATCTTGACTCAAATATTCATCTTTGCACTACGAGCCAAAGATATTCATCAGGTAATCATTCATCTTTGCACTACAGGCCAAAGATATTCATCAAATAATCATCTATCTTTGCACTACAGGCCAAAGATATTCTTTTATATCACCATTTAAGACTGAAGATGATGAAAAATATTTTAAAGAACGAATCCAGTATGATAAAGGACAAATATTAGGGATTAGTAATTTAGTTTATCCAAGTTCAAGAATACTCCATAATAATTAATTGTGGAGCAAAATTCAAGAATGAAGATCAAAACTTGAATCCAATCAAAGATAGGAACCATAATAGTTAACTTGGACAAAGAAAAGAAAATTTAATTTTTCTGTGAATAGTACCGTATTCGGGAATAGTGTCGTATACGTAAATAGTGCCGTATACGTGAATAGTAACTCTAATATGAAAAGGTAAAAATTTCACAATAAAATTCATACCCATATTTCGGTGTCATGATATTGAAAGAAATAACATCATTTTTGAAAAAAAAAAATAACATCCCTTACCTTAAAAGAACAATACTTCTGACTAGAATATCGAATATAATACTGAAGAAAACTTGCACTAAATAGCAACACTCAAAGTATCGAAATACTCACAAAAATACGCTCGATATTATAGAGAAAGAAACTTATGATTCTGGTGTGATTTTCAAATTCTAATTCAGCACCCTATTTATAAGAAAATGCTTACAACGCCAAAGCAAAAAATTTAATAAAATATTATATTTATTAAAAATCTTCCGCACACCTCCTTGACCAATTCATCAGCCCACACAAGTGGGGCCCACCATTAAAAAGCATTTTTATTAAAAAAAATATTTATAACCCCAAAAATTAATTATTCCGGAACTTCAATATTTCATAATAAATAGCTCTTTTATCAGAAAAATTCAAATCTTATGTCCATTTCATAGGAAATTTAATTCTCTACAACTTTGTAGAAGAAAATTTTTTCGAATTCCAAACATAAATTGTCCGAAATCCATATACGGATGATTTTCCACACCTCCAATCTAACAAAATACTGATAAAACACATCAGCACTAATTCCTTCTTTTATATTCACAAAAATAAATATTTTTGTATCATATAAATCAATAATTAATTATTCACAAATAATATTACAAAACTACAATATTGACAACCAAGTCGTTCCTAGGAAATAGGGGGTCTTCCGATAAAGATTTCTCTTTACTGGCGGGCAATTAAATAACCCCTCCTAGACAGAACTTTCTTAGACATTGTCAATAATGTTATCTAATAATATTATTCAAATAATATGAATTATTGATCTGATAATGGAAAATACTGTGCAGTGAAAATTATTGAATTAACAATAATATAAAAATACTGTGCAATACCGTGTGCTACTGTGCAACAACGCGTATTACTTTACTTTATCCACCGGGTATTCCAACAGTGTTAACGGTAACAACTACGCCGTTATTTATAAAAAACTTATTCTTGTCGTTTTCTTCATCCGATAGTTTTTCGTTATGGGGCCCACAATTGATTGCGCCGTCGTACGAATATTACCCGACAGCAAGAATATTCCACAGCCAAACAAATATTCCCCAACAACAATGAATATTTTATAACCACTTGCTTATTTAAAATATTTGTGCATTATACCCATAACATTCCACATTATCAAATTAACCCCTGACTATTTCAAAATAATATATAAAGGAAATTTAATTTTTTATTCATAAAAGTTGGGGTCTTACAACCTCCCCTCCTTATAAAATTTTGTCCTTGAAATTGATGTGCGTACCTAGTGTTTCGAAAAGGTGAGGATACCTCGCTTTCATTTTCGATTCCAACTCCCAGGTCATTTCCTCAATAGCATGGTTCCTCCACAAAACTTTGACTTATGGTATAACCTTTATGCGTACGACATGCTCCTTCCTATCCAAAATCTTGACAGGTACCTCCTCGTACATTAATCTTCGGCTATCTCGTCCGGTTCTAACTCAATAATGTGGCTCGGGTCTTTCACATATTTACATAACACAGATATGTGAAACACATTATGAACACGAGACATGCTTGGAGGTAATGCGAGTCTATAGGCCACATTTCCTACTCGGTCAAGAATCTCAAATAGGACCAATGAATCATGGATTGAGCTTTCCTCTCTTCCCAAACCTCGTAACTCCTTTCCACGGAGCAACACGTAATAATACATGGTCCCCAATATTAAATTCCACATCCTTTCGATGAAGATCCGCATAACTCTTTTGTCGATCCTGTGCCGTTTGTATACGTTGTCGGATCATTTGGATCTTTTCTATATTCATACGTACTAAATCTAGTCCCAACAATGTTGCCCCACCCATCTCATCCCAACATACTAGAGAACGACACTTTCTCCCAAACAACGCCTCAAATGGAGCCACACCTATACTTGCCTGATAACTGTTGTTGTAGGAGAATTCCACCAATGGTAGGTACTTATCCCAACTCCCTTTGAAGTCTAGAATACAGAGTCTCAATAGATCTACAAGAGTTTGAATAGTCCTTTTCGATTGTCCGTACGTTTGAGGATCATATACCGAACTGAATCGTAAGTCTGTGCCCATAGCTTTCTGCAAGCTAACACAAAATCGTGAAGTGAATCTTGGGTCATGATCCAAAACTATGGATACTGGCATGCCATGAAATCTCACAATCTCATTCACGTACATACGAGTAAGACGTTCAAGGGAATAGGTCTCCCGTATCGACAAGAAATGAGCAGACTTGGTTAATCTATCAACAATAACCCAAATCGCATATATGCCTTGAGAAACCTTGGGAAGACCCGTAACGAAATCCATGGTAATGTGTTCCCACTTCCACTTTGGAATCTCAAGTGGTTGCAATGGACCCTTCGGCACTTGATGCTCCGCCTTTACACGTTGACAAGTTAAACATCTCAAAATAAACTCCGCGATCTCTCTCTTCATATTGCTCCACCAAAATGTATGTCGAAGACCACGATACATTTTGGTAAAGTCTGGAGTTGACTCAGGAGTATTCCTTCTTCATCGATTCTTGGTTCTAGAACCGCACCTTCTTGCACCTTCTTCTTCATCTTCATCAGCTCCGGATCTGTAGCTTGAGCATCTTTAACTTTATCAATCAAAGCTAGTTCTACGCATATACTTGACATCATCATGTGGGTCCCCGAAGTCTTGAACTCTATCTCCATCTTTTGTAATTCACATAGAATAGGCCTTTGTGTGGACATCATTGCACTCTTTCCCGCATATGATCTTTTACTCAATGCGTCAACTACCACGTTCGCTTTTCCCGGATGGTATTGGATGGTATGATCGTAATCTTTCAACAGCTCAAGCCAACATCGTTGCCGCATGTTGAGTTCCTTTTGAGTGAAGAAATATTTAAGGCTCTTATGATCCGTATAAATCTCCACTTTCTCCCCGTACAGGTAGTGTCTCCAGATCTTCAAAGCAAAAATGACTGCTGCCAACTCTAGATCATGAGTAGGATAATTCCTCTCATATTTGAGTTATCGCGAGGAATAGGCTATGACTTTCCCATGTTACATGAGAACACATCCTAACCCTTTGCCCAAAGCATCGCTGTAGATAACAAATCCATCCAAACCAGATGGTATTGTTAGAACAGGTGCTGAGATAAGTCTCCTCTTGTGCTCTTGGAAGCTCTTCTCGCATTCCTCGCTCCATACAAATTTTGTATCTTTTCGAGTCAATTGAGTTAATGGAGTAGCGATTCGAGAAAATCCTTCCATGAATCTCCGATAATAACCAGCTAAGCCTAGAAAGCTACGTACTTCGGTCACCGACTTCGGTTGCTCCCAACTTTATATTGCTTTAATCTTCGTTGGGTCAACAGATACTCCATGTTTTGACACCACGTGCCCAAGGAATGCTACTTCCTCAAGGTAAAACTTGCATTTCTTCAACTTGGCATATAACTTGTTTTCACGAAGCCTTTGAAGTGCCAGCTTCATGTGGTGCTCATGATCTTCACGGTTTTTGGAATAGATGAGGATGTCATCAATAAAGACAACCACGAACTGATCCAAATATTCCTTGAATACACGGTTCATCATATCCATGAAAGCAGCAGGAGCATTAGTCAATCCAAAAGACATGACTAAGAACTCATAATGCCCGTACCGAGTTCTGAAGGCAGTCTTCGGAATATCCTCAGTTTTAATCTTCAGCTGATGATATCCAGAACGAAGATCGATCTTTGAAAAGAATTATGCTCCTTGCAACTGGTCGAACAGGTCATCAATACGAGGTAGCGGATACCTATTCTTGATGGTGACATGGTTCAACTCCCGATAATCAATATAAAGTCGTACACTCCCGTCTTTCTTCTTTACGAATAAAACAAGAGCACCCCAATGAGATGTACTAGGACGAATGAAATCAATGTCTAACAACTCATGTAGTTGGACCTTTAACTCCTGAAGTTCAATAGGAGCCATTCGATATGGGGTTTTAGAAATGGGTTTTGTACCGGGCTCAAGGTCAATAAAGAATTTAACTTCACGTTCTGGGGGTAGACCAGGAAGTTCTTCGGGAAATACATCAGAAAACTCATTAACAACAGAAATATTATTCAAATCTAACATATTCTGGTTTAGATCAGTGACATGAGCTAAGAAAGCTTAACATCCGTTTTTTAATAAACAAATAGCTTTGTGACTTGAAATGATATTGACTGATTTTAGTAGTTTGGTGGTTTGAATTCGCACAACAGGTTGGTTAGAAATATAAAAACTAACAACCTTACGAAAATAATCAATTTTGGTATGATAAGTGGTTAACCAATCAATTCCTAAAATTACGTCAAATGCAAGTATTTTCAAAGATATAAGATCAACAGGTAGGGTGAGGGTACCAATCTGAATCAAGTAAGATTTGTAAACTGTAGATGTAACGAAGGTTTCTCCCAACGGAGTCTCAACAGATAAGTCAAAGTCTAATTTCTCAGGTGTCAAGTTTAATCGTTGAGCACAAGTAGGTGATATAAAAGAATGGGTAGCACAGGTATCTAACAAAGTGTAAACTTCGCAAGAGTTTATGATTAGCTTACCCATGATCACCTCGTTCGGGTTCCTCGCATTTTGGGCAGTCACGACAAACGCTCTTCCAGGTACCACCGACTTTGACTTGTTCGAAATCTCTTTTGGAATTACCACCCCCGTTGGACTTGGTTTCGCTACAGGACAATCTCGAGCTATATGTCCTTCCTTTCCACAGTTATAGCATGCCTTGAATTGTTGTGGGCAGTTTGGGCTGATGTGTCCCTCTTTCCCACATTTATAGCATACGACCGATGCTCCCCTAGAAACAGTTGATGTTGGTGTTGATGTCGACGTCTTCACATTCTCATTGTTGTACCTTCTCTTCTTGAAATCTCCCCCCGACTCACTTCTTCTATTATCATGGCCATGATTACCACCGAAGTGGTTACTGCTTCTGTCATGATACTTTCCTCCCCGTTGGTTGTCATTGCTCCGATGACTACTGCCACTGGTACGACCCTGGTTGTAGTCCCTTGGTTGAACGGACTCATTATCTCGTTCTAATAACTGAGCCCTGTTTACTACATCTGAATAGAGAGAAAATTTGTGAGAAATGTGGTATTGACGAATTTCGAGTTTTAAACTTCTCAGAAACATCAGCGTCATACATTCCTCATTCTCTACCAAATGAGGTGCAAACCTGGACAACTCCGCGAACTTAGCCTCGTACTGGGACACAGTCATGTTTTTTTATTCCAGTCTGATAAACTCCACCTCTTTCATATGACGAATACTTTCAGGAAAGTACTTGTCAATGAATAGTTTCTAGAATGCTTCCCAAGACATCTTGAGTGCGGCAGGCTGGGTACGCTTCACAGATTCCCACCAGTAATCTACCTCTCCACGGAACATAAAGGTGGCGAATGGAACTTTGTGTTCCTCCGTACATCCCAAGACATCAAATATCTTGGTAATTTGTTTAACCCACGTTTCCGCCTTGATTGAATCTGGCTTTCCCTGAAACTCTGGTGGTCCCAACTCTTTGAACTGCTTGGCAGTGATAATCCGCGTGTTATTATTTCCATTGTATTTTGCACACGAGTCTCCCTCGTCTAGTTTTGCATGAACTGCAAAAAGCTTCTAAACATCTCATCGTTTATCGTCTGATCAGTGTTATTTTTAGGAGGAACATTGCCTTCCTGTTGCACGTTCTCCTAGTTGATGATTAAAGGTGTCTCCACGGTCTCATTCACTCCATTGTTAACATTCTCAGCTGTCATTCTCAAATACTGCCATAAAACAAGGGTTAAATAAACAAATTAACATATCACATAATAACCCTATGCTACGACTGACCAATTAAATACCACATAAGCTTAGGTAGGACACACTAGTGAAGTATTTACTCGTCTCTCCCCTCCTAGTTCTATTCCCCGATCTCCGCCAGAGACCATATCCCTAAGCTCTGATACCAACTGTGACGCCACCAGAATAGGTCCAATCCAATCAACCCATTTTGGGTCGCCAAATACATGGTACAGAATCCGAATACAACTTTTATATCACACGGTCGTGCAAAATACGACCACACAACTATGGGTGTCAAGACAAATATGTAGAAAATATAAACATTCAAACTAAGTCCTCATTATAATTATTATCAAACTATTTTATAAAAATAATGAGGACTACTACTGTTCTAACTCAGACCATCACTCTGTCCCCCGACCAGTCCCTGCAACATTCTCATTTCCTGAAAAGGACAATAGATGAAAAGGGTGAGCTCAACTAGCCCAGTAAAGAATATTATGACTAAGGTAATAAAGAACAATTTATCGTTAGTCTTCAACAAATCAGATAAAATATTATAGACCACAAGTTTTAGATCAACAACTGCAGCGAAAATAACAATGCATTAGAAGAATTAAGTAGGAAATAATGTCTACTATCTTCTATGATTTGAAAGTTCATAATCAATATTTTATCCCTGTAACACCAATCAATATATATCTTGAATCAAATATTCATCTTTGCACTACGGCCCAAAGATATTCATCAGGTAATCATCCATTGTTGCACTATAGGCCAAAGATATTCATCAAATAATCATCCATCTTTGCACTACAGGCCAAAGATATTCTTTTGTATCACCATTTAAGGCTGAAGATGATGAAAAATATTTTAAAGAACGAATCTAGTGAGATAAAGGACAAAAATTAGGGATTCGTAATTTAGTTTATCCAAGTTCAAGAATACTTCATAATAATTAATTGTGGAGCAAAATTCAAGAATGAAGATCAAAACTTGGATCCAATCAAAGATAGGAACCATAATAGCCAACTTGGACAAAGAAAAGAAAATTTAATTTTTCTGTGAATAGTACCGTATTCAGTGAATAATGCCGTATACGTGAATAGTGCTGTATACGTGAATAGTAACTCCAATATAAAAAGGTAAAAATTTCACAATAAAATTCATACCAATATTTCGGTGTCATGATATTGAAAGAAATAACATCATTTTTGAAAAAAAAAATAACATTCCTTACCTCAAAAGAACATTACTTCTGACTGGAATATTGGATATAATATTAAAGAAAACTTGCACTGAATAGCAACACTCAAAGTATCGAAATACTCACAAAAATACGTTCGATATTATAGAGAAAGAAACTTATGATTCTGATGTGATTTTTAAATTCTAATTCAGCACCCTATTTATAGAAAAATGCTTAGAACGGCAAAGTAGAAAATTTAATAAAATATTATATTTATTTAAAATCTTTCGCACGCCTCCTTGACCAATTCATCAGCCCGCACAAGTGGGGCCCACCATAAAAAAATGTTTTTATTAAAAAAAATATTTATAACCCCAAAAATTAGTTATTCCGGAACTTCAATAATTCATAATAAATAGCCCTTTTATCAAAAAAAATCAAATCTTATGTCCATTCCATAGGAAATTTAATTCTCTACAACTTTGTAGAAGAAAGTTTTTCTAAATTCCAAACATAAATTGTCCGAAATTCATATACGGATGATTTTCCACACCTCCAATATAACAAAATACTGATAAAACACATCAGCACTAATTCCTTCTTTTATATCCACAAAAATAAATATTTTTGTATCATATATATTAATAATTAATTATTCATAAATAATATTACAGAACTACAATATTGATAACCAGGTCGTTCCCAGGAAAGAGGGGGCCTTCCGATAAGGATTTCTCCTTACTGGCGCGCAATTAAATAACCCCTCCTAGACTTCTCCTTAGACATTGCCAATAATGTTATCTAATAATATTATTCAAAAAATATGAATTATTGATATGATAATGAGAAATACTGTGCAGTGACAATTATTGAGTTAACAATAATATAAAAATACTGTGCAATACCGTGTGCTACTGTGCAACAACGCGTATTACTTTACTTTACCCATCGGGTATTCCAACAGTGTTAACGATAATAACTACGCCGTTATTTATAAAAAACTTATTCTTGTCATTTTTTTCATCCGACAGTTTTTCGTTATGGGGCCCACAATTGGCTGCGCTGTCGTACGAATATTCCCCGACAGCAAGAATATTCCACAACCAAACGAATATTCCCCGACAACAATGAATATTTTATAACCACTTGCTTATTTAAAATATTTGCGTATTTTACCCATAACATTCTACATTATCAAATTAACCCCTGACTATTTCAAAATAATATATAGAGGAAATTCAATTTTTTATTCATAAAAGTTGGGGTCTTACATAAGCTACCTCTCCTACCCTTCTCAAAATCTCAAAAGGTCCTATAAACCTAGGGCTTAACTTTCCCTTCTTCCTAAAGCGTATCTTCCCTTTCCAAGGAAATACCTTCAAGAATGCGTATGAATTGACTTTGAACTGATTTTTCTTTCGATGCTAATCTGCAAACTTTTTATGTCTGTCTTGAGCTGCTACTAGTCGGTTTCGTATCAACTTAACCACCTCCGTCGTTTGTTATACCATCTCCAGTCCTAACATTCGACGCTCTCCTACCTCATCCCAGCACAGTGGAATTCTGCACTTCCGTCCATATAATGATTCGTAAGGCGGTATGCCTATACTGGCATGATAACTATTGTTGTAGGCAAACTCTACCAATGGTAGATGATCGTCCCAACTTCTCTTGAACTCTATAACGCAAGACCTTAACATGCCTTCTAGAGTTTAAATTGTCCTCTCACTTTGTCTATCCATCTGTGGATTATACGCCGTGCTCAACCTCAGCTGCGTTCACATCTGCTCTTGCAAACTCCTCCAAAATTTTGATATTAATCATGGATCACGATCTCACACTATCGAAATTGGCATTCCATGTCTTGAAACAATCTCCTTTGACATAAAGCTTAGATAACTGATCCGAGTTATACTTGACTCTTATTGGCAAGAAAAGAGTTAACTTCGTCAAACGATCCACTATTACCCAAATAGCGTCGTATCCCTTCTGCGTCGTCTGAAGTCCTACCACAAAATCTATTGTGATATGCTCCCACTTCCATTCTGAAATCTCTAATGATTATAGAAACCCACTGGGTCGTTGATGTTTGGCCTTAACTTTCTGACAAGTTAAGCACCTACTGACATACTCCGCTATCTCTCTCTTCATGTTCGCCCACCAAAAATTTTGTCAAATATCTTGATACATCTTGGTACTACCAGGATGAATCGAGTACCTCGAGTGATGTACTTCATCTATTATCTCTTCCTTTAACTCCGTATCACACGGAACCCAAATTCATCCTTTAAATCTTAATAACCCTTCGTTATCAAGACTGTACTTATCCTCTGTACCGTCTGCAATCTTCTTCTTTATCTGCTCATACTCATCAGCTCTGAGTTGCACTTCCTTCACCTTTTCCACTATTATAGGTTGAACCTTCATCGCAAATAGCTTCTCCCCTTCCTTACTTGAACACCTTACTTCTATTTCCATTCTTGCCATCTTTGTTATCAACTCATCTTGAGTTATTAACATTGACAGCTTTTCCCGACCCTTTCTACTTAAAGCATCGGCCACCACGTTCGCCTTCCCTGGGTGATACAAGATTTCACAGTCGTAATCCTTTATCAACTCCAACCATCTTCGTTGTCTCATATTCAATTCCTTCTGTGTGAAGATATATTTCAAACTTTTATGGTCTGTGTATATCTCACATTTCTCCCCGTATAGATAATGCCTCCAATTTTTTAAGGGAAAAACCACAGCTGTAAGTTTAAGGTCATGAGTAGGATAACCTTTCTCATACTCCTTTAACTGCCTAGATGCATACGCAATGACCTTGTCATGCTGCATGAGCACGCAACCCAGTCCTCTATGCGAAGCATCACTATAAACTACAAAATTCCCCGTATCATCTGGTAAAGACAATATTGAAAGTAGTATGCATACAAGCCAATCATGTATGATGATAAAGCATATACTTTGGAGGCAATCTTATTTATTTATTAATAAAAATATTCATTTATTAAAGGCATTTAATTATCTACATGGTGCTGTTTTTATAATATGTAAATAACCCATAGTTTTAAGCAATGCTTTTAGAATCATGATGATGATCATGCCAATGAGATCTAAATTCTTAGAAAGCTCTAAAACTAAAATAGTTCCTAATCATGGGATTACTAAAAAGGGGATTAGTAAATCCGGATAGATTAGTAAATATGTTGCTTGCTCATTAGATGAGGATGATTGATCTCATAATCATTTGTGTGGAGACACTAAAGCAAGTATGTAGGTGCTTATTGGAGAATAAGTTCACTGAACGTGACTCGCTATGGAATACCTAATGGAGTTTTACTCGCCTGTCAATAGGAATTCCTAATGTGATAGTAGTACAAGTGATCCTTGGACTTGAGATCATCATAGTATCTTGTATGTAATGAATTATACTTTGACTTATTCCTTAAAGCCCTTTAGGGTATATAAAAGGGTATGCTTGGGTATAATGAGTTACATATGGAGACAATGAATGATCAATAAAGAATCTACCACCTCTAGTAAAGGAGGAGATATGTCCTATGTGATTCGTTAAATGACAACCCAGGAATCCTTGGCCAAGGTAAAATGAAATTAGAAAGGAGTTTCTAATTTACATTATTTGAAGTTGTGCATTTTCTAATCGAAATACATATAATTAAATAAAATAAGACTTGACAGTAAATTCATGTCTTATATTTAATTGGGACATTGTATGGTGGAAGGATTGAATTATATGGTAACTATTTACTCACAGGTTCTTTTATGATTAATGTTGAAATCTATATTATCTGGAAAGTCGTTGATCGCTAGGGAGGCTTATCCCTATTGTAGAATAAATATTATTTATTTAAATAGATTATTAGTTTAATTTATTTATTTAAATAAGATTAGAATTGTTCTAATTAATTTATTCACAACCGGTTTAATATGGAGAACCTAAAGGGTCACACCATAAAAGGAAGAATAATTATTTAAGAAGGTAATGGCATAATCGTAATAATGCATTAAGTGAAATTAATTTAATCTATGGTGATAGAATAAATTAAATAGCTTAATATTTATTATTTAATATTTTAGAAATATTAAATATAAATTAATAAGAGGAGTCTTATTAATATTATTACAATTATTATTATTTTAATTTCTAAAGGAGTTTAGTAATTAATTTAATATTTAGTACTCTCATTTATTCCTAATAAGATTAGGAGACAAATTAATTAAATGAATTTAATTAATTATTTCCCATGTGGTGGGAAGCCTAAATTAATTAAAGGAGTTTAATTAATTAAAAGAAATCCCATGTCTAATAGGATTAGAAGGGTTGACCAATATCTATATAAGAGGATTCTTATAATAGATATTAGATGATGCAATTCCAATTGTTAGAGAGTACTCCTTTTCTATAGAGGATAGAAAACTAAGCCAACCACCCTCCTTCTTGATAATTCATCTTCCTTGGTGGATCACCTCTAGAGGCCAAACACTTGGGTGGCTAACGTTGATCAAAGGAAGGAATCTAACCCGAAAATTCAAGGAGATCACGAAGAACAAGGAGTTGAACTAGTACATGTGGAAGGTTCGTTCTACAAGGGTATAATTTCATAACTTCTTATTTATCGTTTTAAATTAATAATTTGCATAAAGGATGATCCGGGTAATGGTTTTGTATAAATTTTTTTAAACTCTGATATACCATGCTTCCGCTAATTTTTACAATTTGATTGCGTCACGATTTAGTACAAACCCAACAGTGGTATCAAAGCCAAACCTTTATGCAATTATTAATTTATTTTGATTTCATATACATATGGGTATATATTTGAAATAATTTATTGGGCATAATTTTATTGTATAAAATTATTTATTTTTAAGAAGAAAAAAAATGACTTTTTTTTTGGGACGAATCACAATTTTTTTTTGGGTGCTAATCTTGAATTCTACAAAGAAAAGATGTTGTCTCTTTCTTACACCAAAAGAATGTGACCCATCAGGAAAGGACTCTTTTAATAAACCTGCAGGACTCTTTTAATAAAAGAAGGTGACTTCTTTTTTTTAAAAAATAAATATGATATATTTATATATTATATTCTAAATAATTTTATAATTAAAATAAAGAGTTTATTTTAATCTTGAAATTGGATTTCATGCAATTTAAAATTGCCCATTAAATGATACTCATATATATATGGAATGTTTTAATTCATGAGATGAATATTTATTTATTGATATATATGGTGATATGTATGATAATAAATGGGGATTGATTATGGACTATTTGACCAATGTGATTGAATTTTATTTTAGTTGAATGCTTGAATGAATGGGTTTTATTAAATGGGGTCTGTGTACCTCGTCTTCTCTAAAAAAAAATTTCGTGATGTAAAATTCTATCTCCCTCCTATGTACTTCCCCTTGACTGCTGATCAAGGTTTCTATTTAAATTAAATAGTTTAATGTAATAGAAATAGTTAGAATTATCTTGAAAAAATTGGAGACCAAGGAGCAAGGAGCGCGTGAAGACCCGTTTGTATGGAGCCCGGGTTTAAATGTAATAGTTATATTTAAATTTAAATTCTTGCACTCCTAGGTTTGACCTTTTGGTTCACTTGGTGGCTCTAGTGAACCAAACTAGAATAAAAGTCCATAATCAATCTGGGTAGAATATAGTATTCTATATTGCATGCTAAATATTATATATATTATATTTTATGCAAACATGCTTCGCATGTTTAATAAAATGACGCGTATTTTATATATATATATGTGCATGCACGCTAAACAAGATGAGACAAATAATAACAAATCCCTCAAAGAAATAATATTAAGTCCGAAGCGTTCAAATGATATTTGGAATATCGAACGTCGCCTTCTAGCATGATAAATTAATAGAGTATTAAATATTTAATATGAGCTTGTTGTGCTATCCACAAGGCGAGTATTGCATATTTAAGATGTTAATTAATCACATTTGATGCTTATCAAGAAAATTGAACGATCTAGTCTTGTTGTGCTATCCACAAGGACGAACATTTTTCTTTTTTGAATTTATAGAAGTGCTAGGCTGGACTTAACTTAAATCGTTTTAGTTCGGATGTGCACACACTTGACCATTATGATTTAAGAGGCAAAATAAAAGGAGTTATATAGTGATGTAATTGACAAGAGTTGTCTACCTATTTATTTGTATATCGCTTGTTGTGCTATCCATAAGGTTATATACATTTGAAATGGGATCCTTATTCTCACTAGCAAATCTTTAATTAGATGTTGCCGAACTATATAAGTGAGGGTAATATAGTTTGATGAAAATAGTGGGAGATACCAATTTAAAATAAAGACCTAAATTTATTTTGGTATGCAAAATTAATAAAATGAATGTTTGCTAAAATATTATTTTTCACATGCAGAATTTTAAAAATGTCAAAATCACTAATTTCACTGCGAAGCATACTTGATGCTAATAAGCTTACCGGGCCGAATTATACGGACTGGCTAAGAAATCTGAGAATAGTTCTCACTGCTGAAAAGATTTCTTATGTCCTAAACTCACCTGTCCCTGGAACTGATCCAGAAACAGTCTCTGAGGAAGAGATTGCAACCATTGTAAAGTGGCAAGATGATGCATCTGTGGCTCAATGCATCATGCTCACATCCATGAATAACGAGCTTCAGCGTCAGCACGAAAATATGGATGCTCCTACTATGTTGATTCACCTCAAGGAGTTGTATGGTGAACAAAGTAGGACTGCTAGATATGAGATATCTAAGGAGCTCTTCCGATCTCGGATGACCAAGGGCAAAGTGAACATAAAAGAACAAAAGAAATCTGATCCAGGTAGCAAAGGAATGTGTTTTCATTGCAACGAGCCGGGTCATTGGAAGAGGAACTGCAAGAAGTTTCTGGCAAAAAAGAAGCTTGGAGAAGCTTCGACTTCCAAATAAGGTTTGTTCATGATTGAAATTAATTTTTCAGAAAGTCAAAATTCTACTTGGGTATTGGATACCGGCTGTGGTTCTCACATATGTAATAATGTGAAGGGACTGGTCAGAAATAGAAAGCTGAGCAATGATGAGGTCATCCTACGAGTGGGGAATGGAGCAAAGGTTGCTGCATTAGCTGTAGGGACTTATTGTTTAGTAATGCCTTCGGGCAAGTCCATTTTTCTTAATAATTGTTATTATGTTCCGAATATTATTAAAAATATTATTTCAATTTCTGTATTGGATATGGAAGGATTTAACGTTGTTATAAAGAACAATAGTTGTTCTATTTATAAAGACGATATTTTATATGGTGTTAGAAATTTGCGAAATGGACTTTATACACTTGACTTACAAGAAAATATTTTTCAAATTGAACAAACTAAGAAAAGGAAAAGAGATGATATTAATTATACCTACATGTGGCACTGTAGACTCGGTCATATCAATGAAACAAGAATATCCAAGTTGCATAAAGATGGGCTCTTTGAGTTATCTGATTATGAATCATATCCAACTTGTGAATCTTGTCTCATGGGTAAAATGACTAAATCTCCTTTTAGTGGAAAAGGAGAAAGAGTTACAGAGTTGTTGGCATTGATTCACACAGACGTTTGTGGACCTATACAACAAGTGCACGGGGTGGGTATTCTTATTTTATTACTTTCACTGATGATCACTCAAGATTTGGATATGTGTATTTAATGAAATACAAGTCAGAATCATTTGAAAAGTTCAAAGAGTTCAGAAGTGAAGTAGAGAAACAAACGGGCAAGAGTATAAAGATACTTCGATCAGATTGAGGTGGAGAATACTTAAGCGGTGAGTTTCTCAATTATCTCAAAGAAAATGGTATAATCTCACAATGGACTCCTCTAGGTACACCACAGTTAAATGGAGTATCTGAAAGGAGGAATCGAACACTGTTGGACATGGTTCGATCTATGATAAGTTTTATCGACCTTCCAATTTCCTTATGGGGATATGCCCTAGAAACGGCTGCATACCTACTTAACAAGGTACATACCAAATCCGCCCCAAAGACTCCATATGAGATATGGAAGGGGAGGAAACCAAATCTTAAGCATGTTAAGACTTGGGGTTGTCCAGCTTATGTTAAAAAGTTTGAAAACGATAAGCTACAGACTAAATCCGATAAGTGTAGATTTGTGGGATACCCTAAAGAAACTTTAGGGTATTATTTCTATCATCCAACTGATCAAAAGGTGTTTGTTGCGAAACATACTGCCTTCTTGGAAAAGGATTTTATCCATGAAGGGGTCAGTGGGAGTAAGATATATCTTGAAGAAGTTCAAGACCCACAAATTACCACGGATCAAAGTCAGGTACCTGACAAAGTAGAAGAACCTACTATACCACACCCTGTTCGTAAATCTGGAAGAGTACCGAAGATACCTGAGAGATATAGATTCGTTATAGAGGATGACGATGAGGTACACATCATGAATGATGATGATCCATTGAATTACGAACAGGCTATGAGTAATAAAGACTCAGGGAAATGGCTTGAAGCCATGAAATCCGAAATGGACTCCATGTATGAAAACAAAGTATGGACTTTGGTTTCACCACCGAAGGCATTAAGCCTATTGGGTGTAAATGGGTCTTTAAAAGAAAGACTGGAGCGGACGGCAAGGTAGAGACCTATAAGGCCCGACTGGTTGTAAAAGGTTTCAAACAAAGACAAGGAGTTGACTATGATGAAACCTGTTCACCAGTAGCTATGCTCAAGTCCATTCGTATTTTGCTTGCGATTGCAGCTTATAACGACTATGAGATCTGGCAGATGGATGTGAAAACGGCCTTCCTCAATGGGAAACTTGAGGAGGATGTGTATATGACACAGCCAGAGGGATTTGTTTCAAAGGTTGGAATAAATCAAGTCTGTAAGCTGCAACGATCCATTTATGGATTGAAGCAAGCTTCTCGTAGATGGAACATTCGTTTTGATGAGACAATCAATGAGTTTGATTTTATCAAAAACGACGATGAACCATGTGTGTACAAGAAGGTTAGTGGGAGCGCAGTTTCATTCCTTGTATTATATGTTGATGATATATTACTGATAGGGAATGACATTCCTATGCTACAATCGATTAAAATCTGGTTATCTAAACACTTCTCCATGAAGGACTTGGGAGAAGCATCCTATATTTTGGGGATAAAGATCTATAGGGATAGATCTAAAAGGATGCTTGGTTTATCCCAAGGAACGTACATTGATGCAATGCTAAAGAGATTTAGCATGGAAGATTCCAAAAGAAGTCTCATGCCGATGAGCCATGGAATACATCTCTCCAAGAAACAGGCCCCAAAGAAACCTGAGGAGAGAGACCGTATGAGTAAGATCCCTTATGCTTCTGCAATAGGATCTATCATGTACGGTATGATATGTACTAGATCGGATGTTGCTCATGCACTTAGTGTAACGAGCAGATACCAGTCAAACCCTAGAGAAGAGCACTGGAAGGCAGTGAAGAATATCCTAAAGTACTTGAGAAGGACTAAAGATATTTTTCTTGTCTACGGTGGGTCTGAATTAAAACTCAAGGGATTCACAGACTCAAGTTTTCAAAAAGACCAAGATGACAGTAAATCTGTTTCAGGGTATGTGTTTACCTTGAAAGATAGTGCAGTGAATTGAAAAGGTTCCAAACAACAAAAGGTTGTTGGTTTAGTGACAAAGACAAAGTATATAACTGTAAGTGAAGCTGCAAGTTGATGTTTTAGATGAAAAGTTCATTACAGAACTAGGAATAGGTCCTAAGTCTCATCTTGAATCTAAACATGTGTTGCGGCACTTTGATTAAAGAAATCATTGAAAGAGGAGAGTGTAGACTCTCAAGACAACATTGCAGATCCATTAACTAAAGCTTTAACACAACAGCAGTTTGATCGTCACTTAGAGAAGTTGGGTATGAGATACCATGGCGATTGGCTTTAGTGCAAGTGGGAGATTGAAAGTAGTATGCATACAAGCCAATCATGTATGATGATAAAGCATATACTTTGGAGGCAATCTTATTTATTTATTAATAAAAATATTCATTTATTAAAGGCATTTAATTATCTACATGGTGCTGTTTTTATAATATGTAAATAACCCATAGTTTTAAGCAATGCTTTTAGAATCATGATGATGATCATGCCAATGAGATCTAAATTCTTAGAAAGCTCTAAAACTAAAATAGTTCCTAATCATGGGATTACTAAAAAGGGGATTAGTAAATCCGGATAGATTAGTACATATGTTGCTTGCTCATTAGATGAGGATGATTGATCTCATAATCATTTGTGTGGAGACACTAAAGCAAGTATGTAGGTGCTTATTGGAGAATAAGTTCACTGAACGTGACTCGCTATGGAATACCTAATGGAGTTTTACTCGCCTGCCAATAGGAATTCCTAATGTGATAGTAGTACAAGTGATCCTTGGACTTGAGATCATCATAGTATCTTGTATGTAATGAATTATACTTTGACTTATTCCTTAAAGCCCTTTAGGGTATATAAAAGGGTATGCTTGGGTATAATGAGTTACATATGGAGACAATGAATGATCAATAAAGAATCAACCACCTCTAGTAAAGGAGGAGATATGTCCTATGTGATTCGTTAAATGACAACCCAGGAATCCTTGGCCAAGGTAAAATGAAATTAGAAAGGAGTTTCTAATTTACATTATTTGGAGTTGTGCATTTTCTAATCGAAATACATATAATTAAATAAAATAAGACTTGACAGTAAATTCATGTCTTATATTTAATTGGGACATTGTATGGTGGAAGGATTGAATTATATGGTAACTATTTACTCACAGGTTCTTTTATGATTAATGTTGAAATCTATATTATCTGGAAAGTCGTTGATCGCTAGGGAGGCTTATCCCTATTGTAGAATAAATATTATTTATTTAAATAGATTATTAGTTTAATTTATTTATTTAAATAAGATTAGAATTGTTCTAATTGATTTATTCACAACCGGTTTAATATGGAGAACCTAAAGGGTCACACCATAAAAGGAAGAATAATTATTTAAGAAGGTAATGGCATAATCGTAATAATGCATTAAGTGAAATTAATTTAATCTATGGTGATAGAATAAATTAAATAGCTTAATATTTATTATTTAATATTTTAGAAATATTAAATATAAATTAATAAGAGGAGTCTTATTAATATTATTACAATTATTATTATTTTAATTTCTAAAGGAGTTTAGTAATTAATTTAATATTTAGTACTCTCATTTATTCCTAATAAGATTAGGAGACAAATTAATTAAATGAATTTAATTAATTATTTCCCATGTGGTGGGAAGCCTAAATTAATTAAAGGAGTTTAATTAATTAAAAGAAATCCCATGTCTAATAGGATTAGAAGGGTTGACAAATATCTATATAAGAGGATTCTTATAATAGATATTAGATGATGCAATTCCAATTGTTAGAGAGTACTCCTTTTCTATAGAGGATAAAAAACTAAGCCAACCACCCTCCTTCTTGATAATTCATCTTCCTTGGTGGATCACCTCTAGAGGCCAAACACTTGGGTGGCTAACGTTGATCAAAGGAAGGAATCTAACCCGAAAATTCAAGGAGATCACGAAGAACAAGGAGTTGAACTAGTACCTGTGGAAGGTTCGTTCTACAAGGGTATGATTTCATAACTTCTTATTTATCGTTTTAAATTAATAATTTGCATAAAGGATGATCCGGGTAATGGTTTTGTAGAAATTTTTTTAAAATCTGATATACCATGCTTCCGCTAATTTTTACAATTTGATTGCGTCACGATTTCGTACAAACCCAACAAATATAGGTGCTTGGCTTAACCTCTTCTTCAGTTCTTAAAAACTGTCTTTACACTTATCTGTCCACAGATACTTCATTGTCTTCCTTGTCAAATTTGTTAACGGAATAGCTATCTTAGAGAAGTCTTGGATGAACCTTTAATAGTATCCCGCTAACCCTAGGAAACTCCACACCTCAGTCGGCATTTTCGGTTGTTCCCAATTAATAACTGCTTCCACCTTCGCTGGATCTACTGAAATCCCTTCCTTGTCAATGACGTGCCCCAAAAATTGCACTCTCTCTAACCAAAATTCACACTTAGTGAATTTCGTATACAACTTCTCCTTGCGTAGTGCTTGCAATACTAATCTTAAATGTTCAACGTGATTTTCTTTCATCTTTGAATAGACTAGAATATCATCAATGAACACTACAATGAACTTATCCAAATATTTTTTGAACACTATGTTCATCATATCCATGAATGCGGATGGCGCATTAGTCAACCCAAACGACATCACCTAGAACTCGTAATGACCATAACGAGTTTTGAATGCTGTCTTAGGTATATCCTCTTCTCTAACCTTCAACTGGTGATACCCCGTCCACAAATCTATCTTAGAAAAATATCTTGCCCCTTTCAACTGATCAAAGAGATCATCGATCCTAGGTAATGGGTATTTATTCTTTATCGTTAGTTTAATCAACTCTCAGTAGTCGATATAAAGCCTCAACGATCCGTCCTTTTTATTTACAAATAATAAAGGCGATCCCCACGGAGAAAAACTCGGTTGAATGTACTTTTTGTCCAACAGTTCTTGCAACTGAATCATCAAATCCTTCAATTCTACTGGCGCCATACGATATGGTGCCTTCGAAACTGGTGTCGTCCCTGGCACAACTAATGAGTAGGTTGAAAACCTATGATTCAATCTCATTTAGCTTGTTATATTGTAAGTTTTTAAGTATTGTTCGTATTATTTTTGGTGTTTTATGTTATAAGGGTTAGAGTTGGATTTGAGTGGAAAAGGATGAAAAAGGGGCAAGATGGCAGTCAGGCGTGGACAGTGCGGTTTACATAAGGGAAAAGGCGCGAAGTAGGCGTGATTGAAGTATAGTTGCTGCATATCCAGCGCGGACCGCGCATTGATAGTGTTAAATTAGGCGCAGAGCGCTCGAGTTCGAAGATCAGTCTCTGCCACCCAATCGCAAAGCGAGCAGCAGAAAGAAGGGACCACGCGTGGAGCGCGCGTGTTGGACGGGGGAAATTAGATTTATTTCTTTATTGAGAAGAAGATGATTGGAAATAGGATTGAAGGTTTACTAATTGTAATAGGATTTGTTTAGACTATAAATATTAGTTATTTTATTGATATTAGATATCTTTGAACTAGAAACTCTGGGAGGCTATTCATTAATCCAAACCCTAGTTTTGGAGAATCAATGCATGTCAAGCTAAATAACTCAATTCAATTCTGAAGGCGCAGAGCGCTCGAGTTCGAAGATCAGTCTCTGCCACCCAATCGCAAAGCGAGCAGCAGAAAGAAGGGACCACGCGTGGAGCGCGCGTGTTGGACGGGGGAAATTAGATTTATTTCTTTATTGAGAAGAAGATGATTGGAAATAGGATTGAAGGTTTACTAATTGTAATAGGATTTGTTTAGACTATAAATATTAGTTATTTTATTGATATTAGATATCTTTGAACTAGAAACTCTGGGAGGCTATTCATTAATCCAAACCCTAGTTTTGGAGAATCAATGCATGTCAAGCTAAATAACTCAATTCAATTCTGAAGGGATGTTGAACCTTATTTACTATTAATGGTTTGAGCAAGTTTATTTCATTACTCTTTCGTATGTGAAATTTATTCTGATTATCTACATAAACTTTCTTGTATGCTATTCAATTAACTAATTTGGTTTCTGCAGGATTAAATTAGTAAATTGATATCATCTACTAGAGTAAGATATATATTAAGCAAATGATGTATGTTTGATCATAGGTAGCAATTAATGATATTCGATTGTGGTCAAACTTTTGGATATTATTAAGATTTTCAGAAGACAAGTTAAAAAATTACTGATTGTGTAATTATTGCTTGGAACAATCTGATTCTCATTCTTCATGTTTCTATCATATTAAATTTAGACTGATAATTCTAGGTTATATGATAGTTAGGATCTTTTGTTGGCGATTGTAGCATTAGATTTATACATAAGGAGAATTTCGGATAACTAGCGATTGCGGTTGTCTAGGATTGTTAATCTCATCGAAGGATAAATATTATAAACACTTGGTTAATCCATAATTGTGAAAAAACAATACTGAACTGAAGAATTGAAGCTTATTACTCATTGATACTTCTTTTAAATTCAATTTCAATATTTCAACTTTTCAAACTAAAATTCCCCAATTCATTAGAAAATAATTGGATAAATATAAATAAAAACACTCTCTGTGGGATCGATCCTTGCTTGTTACTATACTAATTCTTGAGTTAGTGGAATAGGAGTAAGGTTAATTTTGGAGTGCTAAACGACAGCTCCCAAATTTTGGCGCCGTTGCTAGGGAGTGTTATTTGTTTTTATTTATTCAATTATTTTCAAAAAAAAATTATGCCTCGATCCTCTCACTCTCTTGAATTCAAATTTGATCCATAAATAGAGAGAACCGCATGAAGGCTTAGGAAGGAAGCTCGAAAATCCCAAGATACACTAATAAATTTCGACGAAACTCCATCACCAGGCCTCAACATCTCACTCACACTACTTTCAGATCATTCTTCTAGCGAATTAGACGAGGAGATGGCGGTGCCAAATAATAACAGGACTTTAAAGGAGTTGTCTACTCCTAATCTCACTCAACAACCTCTATGCATTGAATATCCTGCTTTAAATGTTGTATTTGAATTTAAATCCAGACTAATTCACCTTTTGCCTACTTTTCGTGGTCTTATAGGTGAGGATCCTTACAAGCATTTGAAGGAGTTCCATGTTGTGTGCTCAACCATGATGCAACCCAACATTACGGATGAGCAGATAAAACTAAGAGCTTTCACATTCTCACTGGTGGATTTAGCAAAAGATTGGTTGTATTATCTCCCCTCGGGATCAATACAATCATGGAATGCCATGAAAATGCTATTTTTGGAGAAATACTTTCTTGCTTCAAGAGTAGCCAACATAAGGAAAAAATTTTGCGGAATCCGACAATTCAGTGGTGAAACATTGTATGAATACTGGGAGAGATTCAAAAAGCTTTGCTCCGGCTGTCCACCCCACCAAATTGATGATTAACACCTTATCTAGTAATTTTATGAGGGACTTGTACCGATGGATAGGAGTATAATCGACGCTGCTAGTGCAGGGGCATTAGTGTATAAAACACCGGAGGCTGTAAAGAATTCGATTGCAAATATGGCCACCAATGCACAACAATATGGAACACAGAATGATCATCCAGCTTAAAGGGTAAGTGAGGTAAGCACGAGTAATATAGAGCAACAGATTTCTGACTTAACTGTTGTGGTGAAACATATAGCAACAGGTAACTTGCCGGTTGCAAAAGCTTGTGGAATATGTTTAATAGCGAGGCACCCTACAGATGCTTGCCCGAAATTACAAGAGGAAGATAATGCACAGTAAGCTAATGCAGTGGAAAATTACCAGGTACAGCAGCAGAGGAAATATGATCCTTTTTTCCAATATTTACAATCCAGGATGGAGGGATCATCCCAACTTGAGTTATGGGGGTGCTAAGCCGCAGGCGCAAGGGTTCTACCCAAATAAACAGCAATTTCAGCCAAATCAGCCATAGTACCAACCCAAACCAGCAGCACCGACCAATTATGGAACATCCTTGGAGGACATGTTCAAAGCATTTATGACACAGACACAATAGTTTCAACATGAGACGAAATCTTCCATCCATAGTTTGGAGAGTCAAATGAGCCAATTAGCTACTACTGTGGGTCGGTTGGACTCTCAAGGATCAGGGAAGCTCCCATCTCAAACTATTGTGAATTCTAAGGAGAATGCTAGTGCTATAACCTTGCGGAGTAGGAAAAAGATGGATACACCCACAACCACAGTTGAGTTTGAGAAAGAACAATCTAAGGAGGAACTGAAAAAATCTAAGGTACATCCTAATCCTTTTAGTCAGCTTAAAAAAATTCCTCTTCCCTTTCCTCCCAAAAATTCTAGAACTTCAAAGAAAGATGAACAGGAAAAAGAAATTCTAAAAACTTTTAGGAAAGTAAAAGTGAATATTCCATTATTTGATGCAATTAAACAAGTGCCACGGTATGCAAAATTTTTAAAAGAATTATGCACTAACAAACGAAAATTGGAAAATTATGAAATAGTCACAGTTGGGGAGAATAAATCAGTTGTTCTTCAAAGAAAAATGCCCCCTAAATGTAAAGATCCAGGCATGTTCACGATCCCATGCAAGATAGGAAACACTAGATTTGAGAAGGTCATGCTAGATTTAGGTCCTTCAATTAATGTGATGCCATTATCTTTTTATAAGTCTCTAAATCTAGGTCCTTTGAAATATACTGGTGTGATTATTCAATTGGCAGATCGTACTAACACTTACCCTCGAGGGGTAGTTGAAGATGTCTTGGTGCAGGTGAACGAACTAATCTTTTCTGCAGATTTTTACATAGTGGATATGGAGGATGATACATCACCGAACCCATCCCACATCTTGTTAGGAAGGCCCTTCCTAAGGACAGCGAGGACTATGATTGATGTGCACAATGGGACCTTAACAATGGAGTTTGATGGTGAAAAGATCCAATTTAACATCTATGATGCCATGAGGTACCCTAATGATATTTGTCAAGTTTTTGCAATTGATGTGTGTGACTCTTTAGTACAGGAAACGTTCGAACAAATTTAGAGAGACAACTTGGAGGTTGCTATTTTTAGCAGTTTGGATATGGATGGGAAGTATGAACTTGAGCAAAATCAGGAATTAAAGGAAACTGTGGCTACACTACACTCATTACCTAAACTCTCAGATAAGCATGCAGTCCATTTAATTCAATTACCTGTGTCTCACCAAAAGCTATTACCATCTGTTGAGCAAGCTCCAACACTTGAATTGAAACAATTACCTACACACTTGAAATATGCGTATTTGGGGACTAATGAGACTTTACCTGTGATAATTGCTAATAGTCTAACCAAAGTGCAGGAAGAAAAATTGTTGAGAGTCCTTAGGGACCATATCATAGTGTTTAGTTGGACCATAGCAGGCATCAAAGGTATTTGTCCCGCAATGTGCATGCATCAAATTTTGGTGGAAGACGGAGCTAAACCTATGAGGGATGCACAAAGACAATTGAACCCACCTATGATTGTGCCCCCAAATTCGGGTACCTTCAAACCCAAGATATGGTGCTATACGGTGCTACAATCTACTCATACATTCAACTGAAAGACTTCAATATCAATGCATAAGTTTACTAATTATTACATTCTATTAATCCCTTCCCAAGTATTCGTAACCAATACATTATTCTGTGTCATAATATCAGTAAATATAATATTAATACTATACTATTACAAAGGTCACTACTTGTCCAGTTTGGACTTGTCTTTGTCTTTACCGGATCATTCGGTCCGTTCGCTTTTAGCTAAAATCATTTAGTTTTAAGCAAGAATGAGCATAAATAGCTCAGCAAGTTAAACAGTATATCTTGAAACCACAAAATCAAGAATCATATCTCTTGGTCTTCAATAACTGTACAATAGTTATGAAGTACTTAAGAATAATCAAAATATCATTTTGATTCCTTTAAAACCATTCCCAAGGACTTTATAGCCTCTTCAGAATCCATCTTGGTCAACGACCACGAACCATATTTTAGTTCTCATTCATGAAAGGAACAACCCGACACGAAGGCCGTAAGTTCGATATAGCTTACGAGCACATCAATGTGATCAGCCTGTAGTACTCTATGTTGATCAACACTCATACATTAAACATTTTTATGTTTAATTGGTGGCAACCTCACGTGCCTGTCAAATTAACGACGTTTAAAATCTTCGTTTTATTCATGCTCAGGTTTACTTGAGAATCCATACCAAGCAATTGGCATAGGATCACCACATTGTATATATATATTTTGGAAAGATTTGTGGAAAAACCCACCAAAATATGCTAAGTCTCAGTCTAGCAGAATCAAATGGCATCGACTATGCCATAACAATTCATGCATAAACAATTATGCACAATGACCACTTGTCCAACCATAACGTATAGACAAGGGTTTAGCAAAACTCTCATTCATAATCAAGTATGAACGAAGTTAGGAAACTTGCATAACACAATGTTAATGCAAGAGTTAGAAAACTTGCCTTTGCGTCTTGTATACCTTTACGTAGTCTACTCCATATTTAGCACGTCTACAAAGTATAACACATAGTATACCAATTAGTAATCATAGTTGGTATACATTGTATTTGCCTAACTCCTCCTTCTTGTATAACTAAATCAAATTGTTAAACTAATAACATTCGTTCAACTTATTTATCGTTATTACGGCTTATTAACATTCATATGTTATATACCGAACTCTCATTGATCATCACTAATCATGATGATAATGAGACTTCACTTGTTCCTTAACTTACTCTTGGTTTATGGTTTCCAATCTTAAGTTTAATTACATTTAGTTAACATTTAATTCTCATAACCCTTGGTTAAACATGTCATTTAAAGGGTATACGTTCATGTTCATTCCTCACTTGCTAACACTTTACTACTTATGGAAAGAGTTGAGTAAACATTTCATTTGGTCAACAATATTTCTTGGACGGCGTGGTCCGCGCTCCATTTCCCTTGTAAACGGCGCGGTCAGTGATACCTATGCAGTAGACCTGATCCGAAACGGCGTGACCAGCGCTGTTTAAGGCGCGGCCCGCGTTGCACAGGTGCTGCAGAAAAATTTCCTAAGTTTTGAAAATTCTGAAATTCTCGAGCTCGTAACATGATCGTTATAACTCAGAATTGGCTCGTTCCAAAGCCCATAGTTCACAAATGATATGCTCTATCATCCTATCAAGTCAGAATTCATTTCCAAATCTGTCGGCTAGAAATTCGTCGATTAGTCCATTTTTATGTTTTCGCTAAACGTTCGCGAACGTTTGACGCTCAAATCTTCGTTTTAAGTCAGAATCAATCTGTTCTTGTTCCCGCAAGTCTTATTTACCTAATTACATGTTGCAATCTAAAACCATCATTTCTGACGCACACGGCGACTTTTGACTTCTAATCCGAGAAATTTACGTTTTCGACGATTATCGTCTAATCGCGTAACTTCCGATGAATCTTCGTTCTTCATTATTATTACTCCAAACCACTTGGAATCAATCCCATGGTTGATTATTACTAATTCTAATCATTCAAAACATTTAAGTTTTAATGATTTGATAAGTTCATTAGTCCATTTCATATGAATTCATTAAGTTCTTCCTTAGTACTTAATGAGTTCTTATTAGCTTAACATGCATGGTTTATTAGGGTTCATACCTCACCATCATAACATTCTTATAACTTCCTCATAATCATATCTCCTTCCATCACTTCTCTATCAAATCTATTATAGATAGAAAAGAGATGTTTATATATTTTTCAGGTTATACCTTTCTTGTTCTTGGTTTAATTGAGTATTAAACTCAAAGTCTTTCTTCTTCTTGGATGATGGAACTCTTCAAAAACACAAGCTAGCCTCTCTTTTTATCTTTCTCTCTTTCTATTTTGTTGGTGGGAATTTTGTGTAAACAACAAATGAAGAGCAAGGCTCTCTATTTATAGAATTGGCAAGGCTTAGGGTAGGATGGTAATTTAGGCCCAACCTCCTCTACTATTCCCACCTCTTCTCCTTTCTTTCCCACCAAGTTAAGGCCCATGTGCTAGCACATGGCCAACCATGTCTCCCCTTATGTTCTCCCATGTCCCCCCATGTGTCAACATGGGTAGTGGGTTAAACCATGGGTTAAACCCACCCGTTTACCCAACGGTTTGACCCATGGGTTAAACTTATTAACTTTAATTCAAATTAATCCTAATTCAATTCATTTTAACGTATTTACTCTGTATAAAATTCGTATTATACGTCGTATTAATTCTCGTATCCTCTACGCATAATTCTCGTACAATACCTCGTATTATACGCGTATTATTTTCGTATAATAATCATATATTATTATATGTAAACAATTAATCATTAATCTCACTTTCCCTAATGCTTAGGCTTTTTAAATTCGTACGCGAAAACTTCGTGAGTCATAAATGAAATATTATTATATATTCCATCTCGTATCAAAATCCTATCATTATGCGTTTCTCGAAATTTCAAAATAAATTCCCGAGCAGAAACGGATGAATAGTGATTCCCGCACTTTTCCTCCCGAGAAATCTTTTCTCGGCTAACTTAACTTTTCGTGGTATAGTACCGTCAAATCTTCCGACAGAATGTCATTTTGACATTCCGAACTCTCAAAATGGCCTAGGGACTCAAACCCTAACCCTTAGGGTTAAATAGTGCCTATTTCGTCTTTTCCCAAAATATTTTTATTCTCAAAAATCTTTTATTTTCGTCTTATAAATTCATATCAATTATTCCTAGCACGTAGCCAGAATTGTACTCATTTATGCATTATCTAGGTCATAAAACGACCTACAATTAGCTTACTCAGTTTAGTAAACAAATAATCCCAATTTTATTCAATAATCAGATAAAAATATTTACATAAACGCTCGATTTTCTCAGGCATTACAATGATGGAGGTAGTAAAGAAAGAGGTAATAAAATTGCTCGATGCATGAATTATCTACGCCATCTCCGACAGTCAATGTGTAAGTCTGGTGCAGGTAGTTCCAAAGAAATTCAGAATCACAATGGTCAAGAATGATAATAATGAATTAGTGCCCACACGGATGTAAACAGGATGAAGAGTGTGTATTGACTATAGGAGGCTAAATGCTGTAACTAGAAAAGATCACTTTCCCCTTCCTTTTATTGATCAAATGTTAGAACGATTAGCTGGGCATACTTATTATTGCTTTTTAGATGGTTTTTCAGGTTATAACCAGATTGTGATCGCACCCGAAGACCAATAAAATACCACATTCACATGTCCCTTTGATACCTTTGCCTATCGGCGAATATCCTTTGGACTCTGCAATGCCCCAGGTACTTTTCAAAGATGCATGGTGAGTATTTTTTTCGATCTTTTAGAAGAATGCATTGAGGTATTTATGGATGATTTCACAGTACATGGTAATTCGTTAGACACTTGCCTAGATAATCTGACTCGTGTATTGGATAGATGTTTGGAAACTAACCTTATGCTAAATTGGGAAAAATGTCACTTTATAGTAGAACAAGGAATTGTACTTGGTCATGTAGTGTCAGTTAATGGTTTAGAAGTCGATAAAGCTAAAATTGATATTATATCTGCATTGCCTTAACCCGCCACCGTAAGGGAGATACGCTCTTGTCTTGGACATGCATGATTTTATCACAGATTTATTGCAGATTTTTCCAAGATAGCATTTCCCTTATGCAAGTTTCTCCAGAAAGATGAGGAATTCCATTTTCATGATGAATGCAAGGTGGCTTTTGATAACTTAAAGAAATTGTTGACGTCAGCCCCTATCATTTAACCACCAAATTGGAAGTTTCCATTTGAGATAATATGTGATGCAAGCAACTATGCTGTCGGTGCAGTCTTGGGCAAAAAAATTAACAAAGCTGTCCATGCCATGTACTATGCTTCTACAACATTAAATGAGGATCAGATAAACTATTCAACAACTGAAAAAGAACTCCTATCGTTGTATTTGCTATAGATAAGTTTAGGTCATACTTACTTGGTACTAAACTGATAGTTTATTCTGACCATGCTGCTCTTAGGTACTTGCTTACTAAGAAAGAGTCCAAACCTCGAATCATAAGGTGGATCTTGCTGCTGTAAGAATTTGACTTGGAAATTAGAGATAAAAAGGGTGCGGATAACTTGGTAGTGGATCACTTGAGCAGAATTCTTAAGGAGAATGAAGCACAACCATTACAAGACATGTTTTTAGATGAGCATCTACTTTCCATTGGCAATACAACTCCCTGGTATGCAGTGATAATAGTGTGCATACAAGCCAATCATGTATGATGATAAAGCACATACTTTGTAAACAATCTTATTTATTTATTAATAAAATATTTATTTATTAAAGGCATTTAATTATCTATACGGTGCTATTTTTATAATATGTAAATAACCCATAGTTTTAAGCAATGCTTTTAGAATCATGATGATGATCATGCTAATGAGATCAAAATTCTTAGAAAGCTCTAAAACTAAAATAGTTCCCAATCGTGGGATTACTAAAAAGGGGATTAGTAAATTCGGATAGATTGGTACATATGTTGCTTGCTCATTGGATGAAGATGATTGATCTCATGATCATTTGTGTGGAGACACTAAAGCAAGTATGTAGGTGCTTATTGAAGAATAAGTTCACTGAACGTGACTCACTATGCAATACCTAATGGAGTTTTACTCGCCTGTCAATAGGAATTCCTAATGTGATAGTAGTACAAGTGATCCTTGGACTTGAGATCATCATAGTATCTTGTATGTAATAAATTATACTTTGACTTATTCCTTAAGGCCTTTTAAGGCATATATAGGGTATGCTTGGGTATAATGAGTTATATATGGAGATAATGTATGATCAATAAAGAATCTATCACCTCTAGTAAAGGAGGAGATATGTCCTATGTGATTCGTTAAATGACAACCCGGAATCCTTGGCCAAGGTGGAATGAAATTAGAAAGGAGTTTTTAATTTGTATTATTTGGAGTTGTGCATTTTCTAATCGAAATACATATAATTGAATAAAATAAGACTTGACAGTAAATCCATGTCTTATATTTAATTGGGACATTGTATGGTGGAAGGATTGAATTATACAGTAACTATTTACTCACAGGTTCTTTTATGATTAATGTTGAAATCTATATTATCTTGAAAGTCGTTGATCGCTAGGGAGGCTTATCCCTATTGTAGAATAAATATTATTTATTTAAATAGATTATTAGTTTAATTTATTTATTTAAATAACATTAAAATTGTTCTAATTGATTTATTCATAACCGGTTTAATATGGAGAACCTAAAGGGTCACATTATAAAAAGAAGAATAATTATTTAAGAAGCTAATGGAATAATCGTAATAATGCATTAAGTATAATTAATTTAATCTATGGTGATAGAATAAATTAAATTACTTAATATTTATTATTTAATATTTTGGAAATATTAAATATAAATTAATAAGAGGAGTCTTATTAATATTATTACAATTATTATTATTTTAATTTCTAAAGTAGTTTAGTAATTAATTTAATATTAGTACTCTCATTTATTCCTAATAAGATTAGGAGGCAAATTAATTAAATGAATTTAATTAATTATTCCCAATGTGGTGGGAAGCCTAAATTAATTAAAGGAGTTTAATTAATTAAATAAAATCCCATGTCTAACAGGATTAGAAGGGTTGACCAATATCTATATAAGTGAAATCTTATAATAGATATCGGTTGATGAAATTCTAATTATTGGATAGTACTCTTTTTCTATAGAGAATAGAAAACTAAGCCAACCACCCTCCTTCTTGATAATTCATCTTCCTTGGTGGATCACCTCTAGAGACCAAACACTTGGGTGGCTAACGTTGATCAAAAGAATAAATCTAACCCGAAAATTCAAGGAGATCACGAAGAACAAGGAATTGAACTCGTACCTGTGGAAGCTTCGTTCTACAAGGGTATGATTCTATAACTTCTAATTTATCGTTTTAGATTAATAATTTGCATAAAGGATGATCCGGGTGATGGTTTTGTAAATTTTTTTTTAAACTCTGATATACCATGTTTCCACTAATTTTGCAATTTGATTGCGTCACGATTTCGTACAAACCCAACAGTGGCGTCAGAGCCAAACCTTTATGTAATTATTAATTGTTTTGATTTCATATACATGTGGGTATGTATTTAGAATAATTTATTGGGCATAATTAATTATATAAAATTATTATTTTTATGAAAAAAAAATCAGAAATCATTCTTTTTCTTTCACTGAGATCTGTTTGTTCGCTAGTCCGCGTATTTTACAAAAGGTGAGAGCACTTCTTTTATAAAAGAAACATGAGGCTATCATATTACTTTTGAAATCATGGAGGAGGTGACCCACGTTTTTTTTTTTTGAAGTGATATCACTTCTTTTATAAAAGAATCAAAAGGTAATATAATGTTTTCAAAAGGTGGTTACGGACTGGGATGAAGTATATATATATATTAAAGTGACTACAACATGATTGCCAGGAAGTTTTTTTTAAAAGGTACGACTATATTATATATATATATATATTATATTCTAAATAATTTTATAATTAAAATAAAGAGTTTATTTTAATCTTGAAATTAGATTTCATGCAATTTAAAATTGCCCATTAAATGATACTCATATATATATGGAATGTTTTAATTCATGAGATGAATATTTATTTATTGATATATATGGTGATATTATGATAATAAATGGGGATTGATTATGGACTATTTGACCAATGTGATTGGATTTTATTTTAGTTGAATGCTTGAATGAATGAGTTTTATTAAATGGGGTCTGCGTACCTCGTCTTCTCTAATTTGTTTCTTGATGTAAAATTCTATCTCCCTCTTATGTACTTCCCCTTGACTGCTGATCAAGGTTTCTATTTAAATTAAATAGTTTAATATAATAGAAATAGTTAGAATTATCTTGAAGAAATCGGAGACCAAGGAGCAATGAGCGCGTGAAGACCCGTTTGTATGGAGCCCGGGTTTAAATGTAATAGTTACGTTTAAATTTAAATTCTTGCACTTCTAGGTTTGTCCTTTTGAATCACTTGGTGGCTTTAGTGAACCAAACTAGAATAAAAGTCCATAATCAATTCGGATAGAATATAGTATTTTATATAGCATGCTAAATATTATATATATTATATTTTATGCAAACATGCTTCGCATGTTTAATAAAATGACGCGTATTTTATATATATATGTGCATGCGCGCTAAACAAGATGAGACAAATAATAACAAACCCCTCAAAGAAATAATATTAAGTCCGAAGCGTTCAGTGATATTTGAAATATCGAACGTCGCCTTCTAGCATGATAAATTAATAGAGTATTAAATATTTAATATGAGCTTGTTGTGCTATCCACTAGGCGAGTATTGTGTATTTAAGATATTAATTAATCACATTTGATGCTTACCAAGAAAATTGAACGATCTAGTCTTGTTGTGCTATCCACAAGGACGAACATTTTTTTTTTGAATTTATGGAAGTGCTAGGCTGGACTTAACTTAAATCATTTTAGTTCGGATGTGCACACACTTGACCATTATGATTTAAGAGGCAAAATAAAAAGAATTACATGGTGATGTAATTGACAAAAGTTGTCTACCTATTTATTTGTATATCGCTTGTTGTGCTATCCACAAGGTTATATACATTTGAAATGAGATCCTTATTCTCACTAGCAAATCTTTAATTAGATGTTGCCGAAATATATAAGAGAGGGTAATATAGTTTGATGAAAATAGTGGGAGATACCAATTTAAAATAAAGACCCAAATTTATTTTGGTATGCAAAGTTAATAAAATGAATGTTTGCTAAAATGTTATTTTCTTTCACATGCAGAATTTTAAAAATGTCTAAATCACTAATCTCACTACGAAGCATACTTGATGCTAATAAGCTTACCGGGCCGAATTATACGGACTGGCTAAAAAATCTGAGAATAGTTCTCACTGCTAAAAAGATTTCTTATGTTCTAAACTCACCTGTCCCTGTAATTATTCCAGAAACAGCCTCTGAGGAAGAGATTGCCACCATTGTAAAGTGGCAAGATGATGCATCTGTGGCTCAATGCATCATGCTCGCATCCATGAATAACGAGCTTCAGCGTCATCACGAAAACATGGATGCTACTACTATGTTGATTCACCTCAAGAAGTTGTATGGTGAACAAAGTAGGACTGCTAGATATGAGATATCTAAGGAGCTCTTCTGATCTAGGATGACCAAGGGCAAGGTGAACATAAAGGAACAAAAGAAACCTGATCCAGCTAGCAAAGGAATGTGCTTCCATTGCAACGAGCCGGGTCATTGGAAGAGGAACTGCAAGAAGTTTCTGGCAGAGAAGAAGCTTGGAGAAGCTTCGACTTCCAATCAAGGTTTGTTCATGATTGAAATTAATTTTTCAGAAAGTCAAAATTCTACTTGGGTATTAGATACCGGCTGTAGTTCTCACATATGTAATAATGTAAAGGGACTGGTCAGAAATAGAAAGCTGAGCAATGATGAGGTCATCCTACGAGTGGGGAATGGAGCAAAGGTTGTTGCATTAGCTGTAGGGACTTATTGTTTAGCGACGCCTTTGGACAAGTTCATTTATTTAAATAATTGTTATTTTGTTCCGAATATTATTAAAAACATTATTTCTATTTCTGTATTAGATATGGAAGGATTTAACGTTATTATAAAGAACAATAGTTGTTCTATTTATAAAGACGATGTTTTATATGGTATTGGAAATTTGCAAAATGGACTTTATATACTTGACATGCAAGAAAATATATTTCAAATTGAACAAACTAAGAAAAGGAAAAGAGATGATATTAATTATACCTATATGTGGCACTGTAGACTCGGTCATATCAATGAAACAAGATTATCCAAGTTGCATAAGGATGGGCTATTAGAGCTATCTGATTATGAATCATATCCAACTTGTGAATCTTGTCTCATGGGTAAAATGACTAAATCCCCTTTTAGTGGAAAAGGAGAAAGAGTTACAGGGTTGTTAGCGTTGATTCACACAGACGTTTGTGGACCTATGACAACAAGTGCACGAGGTGGGTATTCTTATTTTATTACTTTCACTGATGATCACTCAAGATTTGGATATGTGTATTTAATGAAATACAAATCAGAATCATTTGAAAAGTTCAAAGAGTTCAGAACTGAAGTAGAGAAACAAACGGGCAAGAGTATTAAGATACTTCGATCAGATCGAGGTGGAGAATACTTAAGTGGTGAGTTTCTCAATTGTCTCAAAGAAAATGGTATAATCTCACAATGGACTCCTCCAGGTACACCATAGTTAAATGGAGTATCTGAAAGGACAAATTGAACATTGTTGGACATGGTTCGATATATGATGAGTTTTACTGACCTTCCAATTTTCTTCTTGGGATATGCCCTAGAAACGTCTGCATACCTACTTAACAAGGTATCTACCAAATCCGTCCAAAAGACTCCATATGAGATGTGGAAGGGGAGGAAACCAAATCTTAAGCATGTTAATATTTGGGGTTGTCCAGCTTATGTCAAAAAGTTTGAAAATTATAAGTTACAGACTAAATTCGATAAGTGTAGATTAGTGGGATACCCTAAAGAAACTTTAGGGTATTATTTCTATCATCCAACTGATCAAAAGGTGTTCGTTGCAAAACATGCTGCCTTCTTGGAAAAGGAGTTTATCCATGAAGGGGTCAGTGGGAGTAAGATATATCTTGAAGAAGTTCAAGAACCACACGTTACCACGGATCAAAGTCAGGTACCGCACCAAGTAGAAGAACCTATTGTACAACACCCTATTCCTAAATCTGGAATAGTACTGAAGATACTTGAGAGATATGGATTCATTATAGAGGATGAAGATGAGGTACACATTATGAATGATGATGATCCATTGAATTACGAACAGGCTATGAGTAATAAAGACTTAGAGAAATGACTTGAAGCCATGAAATCCGAATTGGACTCCATGTATAAAAACAAAGTATGGACTTCGGTTTCACCACCTAAAGGCATTAAGCCTATTGGGTGTAAATGGGTCTTTAAAAGAAAGACGGGAGCGGACGGCAAGGTAGAGACCTATAAAGCCCGACCGGTTGCAAAAGGTTTCAAACAAAGACAAGGAATTGACTATGATGAAACCTTCTCACCAGTAGCTATGCAAAAGTCCATTCGGATTTTGCTTGCGATTGTAGCTTATAACGACTATGAGATCTAGCAGATGGACGTGAAAACGGCCTTCCTCATTGGAAAACTTGAGGAGGATGTGTATATGACACAGCCAGAGGGATTTGTTTCAAAGGTCGGAACAAATCAAGTCTGTAAGCTACAACGATCCATTTATGGATTGAAGCAAGCTTCTCGTAGATGGAACATTCGTTTTGATGAGACAATCAAAGAGTTTGATTTTATCAAAAACGACAATGAACCATGTGTGTACAAGAAGGTTAGTGGGAGCGCAGTTTCATTCCTTGTATTATATATTGATGATATATTACTGATAGGGAATGACATTCCTATGCTACAATCAATTAAAATCTGGTTATCTAAACACTTCTCCATGAAGGACTTGGGAGAAGCATCCTATATTTTGGGGATAAAGATCTATAGAGATAGATCTAAAAGGATGCTTGATTTATCCCAAGGAACGTACATTGATTCGATGCTAAAGAGGTTTAGCATGGAAGATTCCAAAAGAGGTCTCATGCCGATGAGCCATGGAATACATCTCTCCAAGAAACAGGCCCCAAAGACACCTGAGGAGAGAGACCGTATGAGTAAGATCTCTTATGCTTCTGCAATAGGATCTATCATGTACGTTATGATATGTACTAGACCGAATATTGCTCATGCACTTAGTGTAACGAGCAGATACCAGTCGAATCCTGGAGAAGAGCACTGGAAGGCAGTGAAGAATATCTTAAAGTACTTGAGAAGGACTAAAGATATTTTTCTTGTCTACGGTGGGTCTGAATTAAAACTCGAGGGATTCAAGGACTCAAGTTTTCAAACAGACCAAGATGACAGTAAATCTATTTCGGGGTATGTGTTTACCTTGAACAGATGCGCAGTGAGTTGGAAGAGTTCCAAGCAGCAAACAGTTGCTGATTCAGTGACAGAGGCAGAGTATATAGCTGCAAGTGAAGCTGCAAAGGAAGCTGTTTGGATGAAGAAGTTAATAACTGAACTTGGTGTGGTTCCTAGCATTGGAGAAGCAGTTCCCATTTACTGTGACAACACAGGAGCAGTTGCATAGGCTAAGGAACCCAGGTCTTATCAGAAATCTAAATACGTATTGCGGCGATTTCACTTGATCAGGGAGATCATTGAAAGAGGAGACGTCACCTTGGAGCGTGTAGACTCTCAAGACAACATTGCAGATTCATTTACTAAAGCTTTAACACAACAGCAGTTTGATCGTCACTTAGAGAAGATGGGTATGAGATACCATGGCGATTGGCTTTAGTGCAAGTGGGAGATTGATAATAGTGTGCATACAAGCCAATCATGTATGATGATAAAGCACATACTTTGTAAACAATCTTATTTATTTATTAATAAAATATTCATTTATTAAAGGCATTTAATTATCTACATAGTGATATTTTTATAATATGTAAATAACCCGTAGTTTTAAGCAATGCTTTTAGAATCATGATGATGATCATGCTAATGAGATCAAAATTCTTAGAAAGCTCTAAAACTAAAATAGTTCCCAATCGTGGGATTACTAAAAAGGGGATTAGTAAATTCGGATAGATTGGTACATATGTTGCTTGCTCATTGGATGAATATGATTGATCTCATGATCATTTGTGTGGAGACACTAAAGCAAGTATGTAGGTGCTTATTGGAGAATAAGTTCACTGAACGTGACTCGCTATGGAATACCTAATGGAGTTTTACTCGCCTGTCAATAGGAATTCCTAATGTGATAGTAGTACAAGTGATCCTTGGACTTGAGATCATCATAGTATCTTGTATGTAACAAATTATACTTTGACTTATTCCTTAAGGCCTTTTAAGGCATATATAGGGTATGCTTGGGTATAATGAGTTACATATGGAGATAATGTATGATTAATAAAAAATCTATCATCTCTAGTAAAAGAGAAGATATGTCCTATGTGATTCGTTAAATGACAACCCAGGAATCCTTGGCCAAGGTGGAATGAAATTAGAAAGGAGTTTCTAATTTGTATTATTTGGAGTTGTGCATTTTCTAATCGAAATACATATAATTGAATAAAATAAGACTTGATAGTAAATCCATGTCTTATATTTAATTGGGACATTGTATGGTGGAATGATTGAATTGTACGGTAACTATTTACTCACAGGTTCTTTTATGATTAATGTTGAAATCTATATTATCTTGAAAGTCGTTGATCGCTAGGGAGGCTTATCCCTATTGTAGAATAAATATTATTTATTTAAATAGATTATTAGTTTAATTTATTTATTTAAATAACATTAGAATTGTTCTAATTGATTTATTCATAACCGGTTTAATATGGAGAACCTAAAGGGTCACACCATAAAAGGAAGAATAATTATTTAAGAAGCTAATGGAATAATCGTAATAATGCATTAAGTATAATTAATTTAATCTATGGTAATAGAATAAATTAAATTACTTAATATTTATTATTTAATATTTTGAAAATATTAAATATAAATTAATAAGAGGAGTCTTATTAATATTAGTACAATTATTATTATTTTAATTTCTAAAGTAGTTTAGTAATTAATTTAATATTAGTACTCTCATTAATTCCTAATAAGATTAGGAGTCAAATTAATTAAATGAATTTAATTAATTATTCCCAATGTGGTGGGAAGCCTAAATTAATTAAAGGAGTTTAATTAATTAAATGAAATCCCATGTCTAATAGGATTAGAAGGGTTGACCAATATCTATATAAGTGAAGTCTTATAATAGATATCGGTTGATGAAATTCCAATTATTGGAGAGTACTCCTTTTCTATAGAGGATAGAAAACTAAGCCAACCACCCTCCTTCTTGATAATTCCTCTTCCTTGGTGGATCACCTCTAGAGGCCAAACACTTGGGTGGCTAACGTTGATCAAAAGAAGGAATCTAACCCGAAAATTCAAAGAGATCACGAAGAACAAGGAGTTGAACTCGTACCTGTGGAAGCTTCGTTCTACAAGGGTATGATTCCATAACTTCTAATTTATCGTTTTAGATTAATAATTTGCATAAAGGATGATCCGGGTGATGGTTTTGTAGAATTTGTTTTAAACTCTGATATACCATGTTTCCGCTAATTTTGCAATTTGATTGCGTCACGATTTTGTACAAACCCAACATGCAGACATTATGAATTATTTGGTAAGTGCGTATTTATCGGGTGAGTTTTTAAAATCCCAAAAAGAAAAGCTCAGGAGTGATGCAAAACATTATGTGTGGGACAACCCATACTTGTAGAAATTTTATGATGATCAGATAGTTAGACGTTGTGTACCTGATAATGAGTTCAAATCTATTCTAGCTTTCTATCATTTTTATGCTTGTGGAGGTCATTTTGGACCTAAAAGAACATCACATAAGGTGTTAGAGAGTGGTTTCTTTTGGCCCTCAATTTTCAAAGACTCATATCAATTTTGCAAATCATGTGAAAATTGTCAAAGAACAGGAAATATATCACACAGACATCAAATGCCACAAAACCCTATTCTAATTGTTTAAATCTTTGATGTTTGGGGTATTGATTTTATGGGACCTTTTCCTGTTTCCTTTTGTAATGTTTACATCTTATTGGCAGCCAATTATGTTTCAAAGTGGGTGGAAGCTAAAGCCACCAGGACTGACGATTCTAAAGTTGTTGCAGATTTTGTCAGGACTCACATATTTGTCAGGTTTAGAGCACCACAGACCATCATTAATGATCGTGGAACTCACTTCTGTAATAGGGTATTAGCAGCTTTGTTCAGGAAATATAACGTTCTTCACAGGGTTTCTACATCCTATCATCCGCAAAGCAATGGCCAAGCTGAGGTATCCAACCGAGACACAAAATCCATTTTGGAGAAAGTAGTCAACCCGGATAGGATAGATTGGAGTCTTAGATTAGATGATGCACTATGGGCATATAGGACGACATACAAAACTCCAATTGGTATGTCGCCTTATAGGCTGGTGTTCGGGAATCCGTGCCACCTACATGTAGAGCTAGAGCATAAAGCTTTCTGGGCGATCAAACAGTGCAACATGGACTTGGACCAAGCTGGCGTCAATAGGAAGTTATAGTTACAAGAACTCGAGGAGTTGCATACTGAATCGTATGAGAATTCTAAATTGTATAAGGCTAAAACGAAAGCTTTTCATTATAAGAAGATTTTGCGAAAGAATTTTACTGTTAGGCAAAAAGTTCTCCTTTATAATTCACGATTGAAATTATTTCCAAGTGATGAGTAGGTTGAAAATATATGATTTAATCTCGTTTAGCTTGTCTTATTGTAAGTTTTTAAGTATTGTTCGTATTACTTTTGGTGATTTGTGTTTATAATGCTGGTATGAAGGTTACAGTGAAAAAGGATGAAAGTTGGACAAATCTGATGGAGAAGCGCTAACAGTGCTGCCTAAGGAAGGGAGCAAGTGTTGAGCGCGCGAGTTTGGACTAAAGTTGCTGCCAGCCAAGCGCTGACCGCACGATATTGAGATGAAGTCTCTGCATGTCGGGCGCTGACCGCGCGGCTATAGTGAAGACCCAAGCGCTGAGCGCGCGTGCTTGACGGGATTTACCAGATTTAGTTACTTTAGAATACAAAGTTGATTAGAAATAGGATTGCAGACTTGCCTTATTGTATTAGGGTTTGTCTAGGCTATTTATATGAGTTGTTTTCTTAGGTTTTGGGGATCATAGAATTTCATCTCTCATCTTGGAACTAGAGGAGGCTATTGATTTCATCTAAGCATGTCAGGCTAAGTTCTTTTATTCAATTCTGAAGGGATGTTGAACCTTATTATCAATTAATGGTTTAATTAGTTTTATTTTATTTATTCTTTCATATTGAGATTTATTCTGATTATCTATACAAATTTTCATGTATGCTATTCAATTGACTAATTTGGTTTCTGCAGGATTAAATTAGTAAATTGATATCATCTGCTAGATGAAGTCATACATTAAGAAAACGATATATGTATAATCAAAGTAGCAAATAATGATATTTTATTGTGGTCAAGCTTTGAAATATTGTTAAGATTTTCAGAAAATAAGTTAAATAATTCTTGATTGTGTAATTATTGCTTGGAATAATCTAATTCTCATTCTTCATGCTTCTATCATATTAAATCTAGACTGATAGTTTAGGTTGTATGTTAGTTAGGATTTTTTGTTGGCGATCGTCGCATTAGATTTATACTTAAAGGAGAATTTCAGGTAATTTGCAATCGCGGTTATTTATGGTTATTAATCTCATTGGAAGATAAATAGTGTGAACACTTGATTAATTCATAATTGAGAAAAGGGGATACTGAACTGAAGAATTTAAGTTTTTTTACTCATTGATATTTTCTTTAAATTCACTTTAGTTAATTATACTTTTCAAAACTAAAAACACCAATTCATTGGAAATACTTGGATAGATATAAGATAATTCACTCTCTGTGGGATCGATCCTTGCTTATTACTATACTAATTCTTGAGTTAGTTGAATAAAGAGTAAGGTAAATTTTTTAGTGCTAGACGACAGCTATCAAAATTTGGCGCCGTTGCCTGGGAGTGTTATTTGTTTTTTTTATTCAATTGTTTTCATTTTTTTATTTTTTATACCTTGATCCTCCCAGTTTCTTGAATTGAAATTTGATCCAGAAATAGAGATAACCGCACGAAGGCTTAGGAAGGAAGCTCGAAAAACCTAAGGTCCACTTGTAGATTTCGAAGAAGCTCAATCACCGGGCCTCAATGTCGCACTTACACTACTTTCGGACCAATCTTCTTCAAGCGAATTATAAGAGGAGATGGCGGTGCCAAATAACAGGACTTTAAAGGAGTTGTCAACTCCTAATCTTACTCAACAACCCCTTTGTATTGAATATCCTGCTTTGAATGCTGCGTTTGAACTAAAATCTGGACTAATTCATCTTTTGCCTACTTTTTGTGATCTTATAGGTGAAGATCCGTACAAGAATTTGAAGGAATTCCATGTTGTGTGCTCAACCATGAAGCCACACAATGTTACGGAGGAGCAGATAAAGCTGAGAGCTTTCCCATTCTCACTGGGAGATTTAGCAAAGGATTGGTTGTATTATCTTCCCTAAGTATCAATAAAATCATGGAACGACATGAAAAATGCTGTTTTTGGAGAAGTACTTTCCTGCTTCAAGAGTAGCCAACATACAGAAGGAAATTTGCGAAGTCCGACAATTCAACGGTGAAACAATGTATGAATACTGGGAGAGATTCAAAAAGCTTTGCTCCAGCTGTCCACCCCACTAGATTGACAATCAACACCTTATCATATACTTTTATGAGGGACTTGTACCGATGGATAGGAGTATGATCGACGCTGCTAGTGGAGGAACATTAATGGATAAAACCCCAGAGTCTGCAAAGAACTTGATTGCAAACATGGCAGCCAATGCACAACAATATTGAACACGGAATGATTATCCAGAGTAAAGAGTAAGTGAGGTAAGCACGACTAATATAGAGCAACAGATTTCTGACTTAACTGCTGTGGTGAAACAATTAGAAACAAGTACCTTTCCAGTTGCACAAGCTTGCCAGATATGTTTAATGGCGAGGCACCCTACAGATGCATGCCCGACATTACAAGAAGATGAGAATGCTCAGCAAGCTAATGCAGTGGGGAATTACCAAGCACAGTCGCAGAGGAAATATGACCCTTTTTCCAACACATACAATCCAGGATGTAGAGATCATCCTAACTTAAGTAATGGGGGTGCTAGGCCGCAGGCGCAAGGGTTTTACCCAGTTAAATCGCAATTTCAGCCAAATCAGCCACAGTACCAACCAAGACCAGCAGCACCGGCCAATTCTGGAACATCCTTGGAGGACATGTTCAAGGCATTTATGACACAGACACAACAGTTCCAACAAGGGACGAAGTCTTCCATCCATAATTTGGAGAGTCAGATGAGCCAAATAGCTACTACTATAGGTCGGTTGTACTCTCAAGGTTCAGGGAAGCTTCCATCGCAAACTGTTGTGAATCCGAAGGAGAATGCCAGTGCTATAACATTGCTGAGCGAAAAGTAGATGGGAACACCCACAACTAAAGTTGAGTTTGAGAAAGAGCAAGCAAAGGAGGAACCAGAGAAATCTAAGGTACATCCTAACCCTCCTTGTCAGATTAAAGATATTCCACTTCCTTTTCCTCATAGAAATTCTAGAAATTCAAAGAAAGATGAACAAGAAAAAGAAATTATGGAAACTTTTAGGAAAGTAGAAGTGAATATTCCATTGCTTGATGCAATTAAACAAGTGCCACGGTATGCGAAATGTTTGAAAAAATTGTGCACTAATAAACGTAAATTGGAAAATGATGAGAAAGTCACAGTTGGGGAGAATGTATCAGCTGTTCTTCAAAGAAAAATGCCACCTAAATGTAAAGATCCAGGCATGTTCACGATCCTATATAAGATAGGAAACACTAGATTTGAGAAGTTCATGTTAGACTTAGGTGCTTCAATTAATGTGATGCCATTATCTACTTATAAGTCTCTGAATCTAGGTCCTTTGAAAAATACTAGTGTAATTATTCAATTGGCAGATCGTACTAACACCTACCCTCGAGGGGTAGTTGAATATGTTTTGGTGCAGGTGAACGAACTAATATTTCCTGCAGATTTTTACATAGTGGATATGGAAGATGATACCTCACCCAACCCATCACACATCTTGCTAGGGAGACCCTTTCTAAAAACAGCGAGAACTGTGATCGATGTGCATAATGGGACCTTAACAATGGAATTTGATGGCAATAAGAACCAATTTAACATCTATGATGCCATGAGGTACCCTAGTGATATTTGTCAGGTTTTTGCAATTGATGTGTGTGACTCTTTAGTGCAGAAAACTTTTGAACAAATTTAAAGAGACAGCTTGGAGGTCGCTATTTCTAGCAGTTTGGACATTAATGGGACATATGAACTTGAGCACAGTTAGGAATTGAAAGAAACTGTAGCTGCACTACAGCCATTGCCTAAACTCACAGATAAGCATGCAGTTTAGTTAATTCAATTACCTGTGTCTCACCAAAAATAATTACCATCTCTAGAGCAAGCTCCAACACTTGAATTGAAACAAATACCCGCACACTTGAAATATGTATATTTAGGGACTAATGAAACTTTACTGTGATAATTGCTAGTAATCTAACCAATGTGCAGGAAGAAAAATTGTTGAGAGTCCTTAGGGACCACATCACAGTGTTTAGTTGGACCATAGCAGACATCCAGGGTATTAGTCCCGCGATGTACATGCATTGGAGTTTGCTGGAGGAAGGAGCTAAACCTACGAGAGATGCACAAAGACAGTTGAACCCACCGATAATGCAGGTAGTGAAGAAAGAGGTAATTAAATTGCTTGATGCAGGAATCATCTACCCCATCTCCGACAGTCAATGGGTAAGTCCAGTGCTAGTAGTTCCTAAGAAATCCGGAATCACGGTTGTCAAAAACGATAATAATGAATTAGTGTCCACACGAATGCAAACAGGTTGAAGATTGTGTATTGTCTATAGGAGATAAAATGTTGTAACTATAAAAGACCACTTTCCCCTTCCTTTTATTGATCAAATGTTAGAACGATTAGCTGGGAAATCTTATTATTGCCTTCTAAATGGTTTTTTAGGTTATAACCAGATTGTGATTGTACCCTAAGACCAGGAAAAGACAACATTCACATGTCTCTTCGGTACCTTTGCCTATCGGCGAATGTTGTTTGGACTTTGCAATGCCCCATGTACTTTTCAAAGATGCATGGTGAGTATATTTTCTGATCTTTTAGAAGAATGCATCGAGGTCTTTATGGATGATTTCACAGTTCATGGTGATTCATCAAAAGCCTGCTTAGATAATCTGACATGTGTATTGGATAGATGTTTGGAAACAAACCTTGTGCTAAATTGGGAAAAATGTCACTTTATGCTAGAACAAGGAGTAGTTCTTGGTCATGTAGTGTCAATTAATGGTTTAGAAGTCAATAAAGCAAAGATTGATATTATGTCTGCATTGCCTTACCCTGTAAGCGTGCGGGAGATACGCTCGTTTCTTGGACATGCAAGATTTTATCGCAGGTTTATCAAAGATTTCGCCAAGATAGCATTGCCCTTACGCAAGCTGCTTCTGAAAGATGAGGAATTTCAGTTTAATAATGAATGTAAGGTGGCTTTTGATACCTTGAAGAAATTGTTGACGTCAGCCCCTATCATTCAACCACCAAATTGGAAGTTCCCTTTTGAGATAATGTGTGATGCAAGCAACTATATTGTCGGCGCAGTCTTAGGCCTAAAAGATTGACAAAGTTGTCCATGCCATCTACTATGCTTCTAGAACTTTAAATGCAGCTCAGATAAACTATTCCACAACTGAAAAAGAACTCTTCTATGTTGTATTTGCTTTGGATAAGTTTAGATCATACTTACTTGGAACTAAAGTGATAGTTTATTCTGACCATGCTGCTCTCAGGTACTTGCTTACTAAGAAGGAGTCCAAACCTCAAATCATACAATAGATCTTGCTGCTGCAAGAATTTGACTTGGAAATTAAAGATAAAAAGGGTGCGGACAACTTGGTAGCGGATCACTTGAGCAGAATTATTAAGGATGAGGAAGCACTACCATTACAAGACATGTTCCCAGGCGAGCATCTACTTTCCATTGGCAATACAACTCCGTGGTATGCTGATATTGTGAATTATTTGGTAAGTGCATATTTACCGAGTGAATTTTCCAAATTCCAGAAAGAAAAGCTTAGGAGTGATGCAAAACATTATGTGTGGGATGACCCATACTTGTGGAAATTTTGTTATGATCAGATAGTTAGACGTTGTGTACCTGATAATGAGTTTCGATCTATTCTAACTTTCTGTCATTCCTATGCTTGTGGAGGTCAGTTTGGACCTAAGAGAACATCACGTAAGGTGTTAGAGAGTGGTTTCTTTTGGCCCTCTATTTTCAAAGACTCGTACTTATTCTTTAAATCATGTGTAAATTGTCAAATAACTGGTAATATATCTCATAGAAATTAGATGCCATAAAACCCTATCCTAATTGTTGAAATATTTGATTTGTGGGGCATTGATTTTATGGGACTTTTTCCTATTTCTTTTGGAAATATTTATATCTTTTTGGAAGTTGATTATGATTCAAAATGGGTGGAATCTAAAGCCACTAGGGCTGACGATTCTAAAGTTGTTGCAGATTTTGTCAAGACTAACATATTTGTCAGGTTTGGAGCACCACGGGCCATCATCAGTGATCGCGACACTCACTTCTGTAATAGGGTGTTAGCAGCCTTGTTGAAGAAGTACAATGTTCTTCATAGGGTATCTACATCCTATCATCCGCACAATAATGGCCAAATAGAGGTATCCAACCGAGAGATCAAATCTATTTTTGAGAAAGTAGTCAACCCGAACAGGAAGGATTGGAGTCTTCTATTAGATGATGCACTATGGGCATATAGGACGGCATACAAAACTCCGATTGGTATGTCGCCTTATCGGCTAGTGTTCGGGAAAGCATGCCACCTACCTGTGGAGCTAGAACATAAGGCTTTCTGGGTGATCAAACAGTACAACATGAACGTGGATCAAGTTGGCGTCTATAGTAAGCTACAGTTACAAGAACTCGAGGAGTTGCATAATAAAGCATATGAGAGATCTAAAGTGTACAAGACGAAGACAAAAGCTTTCCATGATAAGCAAATTTTGAGAAAGAATTTCACTGTTGGATAGAAATTTCTACTTTTTAATTCACGACTGAAATTATTTCCTGGTAAGTTGCGTTCTCGTTAGGAGGGTCCATTTATTGTTACTGACGTGTTTCCTCATGGTGCTATAGATATACAAAATCCAAAGACAGGGAATGTCTTCAAGGTGAATGGCCAAAGGTTGAAGCCATTTCTAGAGAACAGTCAGGTGGAAGAAGTTGAGATATTGACGCTAATGGAGCCGGTTTTCGGATAGCTGAATGAATTCCAGTGGAGCTAACGACGTTAAACAAGGGCAGCTATTGGGAGGCAACCCAAATTTTTAATCCTTAGTAGTTTTTATTATTGCAGTTTCTATCTATATATATATATATATATATATATATGTAGTTAGAGGTCCAGAATATTCAATCCATAATTTGCTGAAAGTTTCAATTTAATTGTGTTAGGATAACAAGGGAAAACAAAAGGAGAATGAATTTCAGGAAGGCGCTAACCATGCTTCACAAGCGCTGACAGCGCGGATCATGTAGTGAACATCATCTAATTTGGCCAGGAAGGCGCTGATCGCGCGTCTACAGGCGCTGTCCGCGCGGAGTATATAGAAAATAACCAGAATATGACTCGAGCATGCGCTTAGGGCGCCCCTAAGAGCGCTGACCGCGCGACGCGGCAGATTCAACTTTAAGTTTTAATTTTGAGTGATTTCCTGCACAACAAAACCACTTACCCCTTTCTATTTCTCCTTCAACTTCCTACATCCCTTCTCCAATTCTATAACTACCCAAAATCTCCACTTTCTCTCTTACTTAATCTCTACAAAGACAACACCCATTGTCGTTACACATCAAATTCTTCATCTTTTCCTAATTCTCTCTCTTTAACTCGTGACTTATAAAACCTAAACCCTCTAAACTCCATAATCCACATACAATCTCCGCAAAACCCCTTTATAATCCAAAATCAACACAAACTTTTGCTATCCATCTCATCTTCACAAAGGGTAAGTATAACCACAAAGGATTCAAACTCTCAAATGGTAACAAATTGAATTGTTCTTATTGAAATTCATATCATATTCAATTTTGTTAGTATTTTTTGCTATAACTGTGATTGGGATACCTTGGGGACCCAAGGCTTTTTTTACTAATTTGTGGATTAGATAGTGATAGCAAGGAAGTTAGGTTTGGGGGAAAAAGAAGGGTGCACGCCAAGTGTTCGACGAATTGTCCCAGTCAAAAATTCAGTGCAAACTCTTCCATCAAGGCATCAAAAAGGCCTAGAACGTTGACCTCTGGAGCTCGGCCAACATATAACCAATCTAAGTTTGTGAGTGAGGCGGCGGTGACTCGATACCACGCCGTGCTAGCCAAAAAGTCTCTTATTCCAGAACAAGGGTTGACACCCGATGCTAACTTGGATGGTGACATGGCACTGATGATCGTCGAGAGGCAATGGTTTCAGCTGGTGGAACAACCACGACCCGCAGTGCTCAACATTGTAAAGGAGTTATATGCCAACGCTATATAGCATGAAGGGAGGGTTGTGCGAGTCAGAGGCAAATCAGTTTCCTTCTGCCACATGGCGATCAATGCGCACTTTGGGTTGGAAACACCAATGGGGGATCGCTATGAAGACAACCTCCCGAGCTTGGATGAGATAATCACTTGCCTAAGCAAGCCGAGTACACAATGGGTAACCAGGCCTGGGACAGACATTAAGTCACGTTTCCTCATTCAGAGTTAAGCAAATATGGCAAAGCATGGTATGCTTTCATATGTGCTAGGCTAATGCCTACACGTCATCAGTCAGATGTCACGATAGATAGGGCACACCTCCTCTACGAGATCGTACATCATTGGTATGAAAGGCCGAATGTCGTGGAAATCTCTCAGGTGGATGTCGGCATGTGCATCCAATAGTCCATTGATAGGGTATTGCGTGGCGGCATGGATTTTTGATCATTGAATTATGCCAAAAGGCAGGAGTACAGTGGGATGCATCGAAGCCTGTCCAGCAGCCCACGGGGGCCATTGATTACAAGACTATCCTCACCTACAGAGGATAGTCGGGCACACGGTCACATCCTCGGGGCGAGGGCTACATTATGATACCAGCTTCAACAACGCCCTCACCACCGCCAGCCACAGACGAAGCGGGACCATCTACGACGTCCACTACAAGGAGTCAAAAATAGATGCTCCACCTTTCCCAACTCCAAGACTCAATGTATGCGTACAACACTAGTGCGTTCACGACAATGGCGGAGGCCTTCTCCCGATTTAATCCAAATGAACCAGTCCGGCTACCAAATCCTACCACTCTACCTGCCTATCCCCCTTCGGATGATGAAGGATCTATAGACGAGCATTGACTCGTCTCACAGGGAAGTCCTCGTTTTCAATATTTTCTATGCCAAGTAATGAGGACATTACTTGAATTAAGTTGGGGGGGGGGGAAATTTTATATTTTTGTGTTTTTGCATACTAGGTTGCATGTAGATTAAGTTAATTTATTTAGTTCATATGCATTAAAAAATATATTTGCATTCATGTAGGAATTATGTTAGGTTGCATAGAGATTGAGCAAATAATCCTTGTTAGTTATGATGGAAACCAATGAGGAATTTTATTTATAATTTGCATGCCTAAATTGATGATCATGTGTTGACTAATTTTGACCATAGGAACTTTATAACATGAGTTTTGTGTTTTCTAAAAATCAAGCACACCAACTGATTTTCAATAATAATGAGGAAATATATGCAAGATAAAACATGGGCATGTATTCATTTGATCATGGATTAAGATTAAACAGTGGTTTGCACATAAGTTTGGGGGAATTGTGGCTCAAAAGAAAAGGAAAGAAAAAGAAGAAAAAGGAAAAAATAGTTCTGAAATAAATGACTTAGTTCAATTTCGTGGCCTTTGTTACTCGGACAAGTAAACCCTAGGGGATGTCTTAACACCTAGCGCCCTAAAGCCTTCATGTTTGGGAGTCGTTGGCCAAAAGTCCGTTACATGGGTAGCATTGAAAAGCCTAAGGAAATTGACATTGCACAAGTCAGACTTAAGAAATAATTAGTGAGATGGAGCATTAAAATGCACTCACTTGGTATAAAGAGCTTGGTTCAAAATGTTGATTTCCCTTGTAACTATGTGTACATTATGATTGAAGTACAAGTCTGGTTTTAGATGTTCTCTATGGTATGAATTTATCTGTGTTGCTCATTGTTGTTATTAGAGTTATGTTGGGCACACACACACACATAAATTTACAAATCTTATGTTTGTGAGGTAAGGATGTGAGAAGTTAAGTTAACACGTGGTGCAATATTGATGTCATAATAATTGCTGATCTCTGAGGCATATGATTCATCTAATTACCATGGTTATTGTTCGATCTCTGTAGTTGCGTTCATCGTAGTTTTAGTATTACTAGCATTGTGTTTGCTTGAGGACAAGCAATGATTCAAGTTTGGGGGAATTTGATGAGTAGGTTGAAAACATATGATTTAAGCTCATTTAGCTTGTCTTATTGTAAGTTTTTAAGTATTGTTCGTATTACTTTTGGTGTTTTGTGTTTATAATACAGGTATGAAGGTTAGAGTTGAATTAGAGTGAAAAAGGATGAAAGTTGGACAAATCTGATGGAGAAGCGCTGACCGCGCTGCCTAAGGAAGGGAGCAAGCGCTGAGCGCGCAAGTTCAGACCAAAGTTACTGCTAGCCAAGCGCTGATCGCGCGTCATTAGTGTTGAAAGGAGCGCTGACCGCGCGATATTGAGATGAAGTCTCTGCATGTTGGGCGCTGAGCGCGCGGCTATAGTGAAGACCCAAGCGCTGAGCGCGCGTGCCTGACGAGATTTACCAAATTTAGTTACTTTAGAATACAAAGTTGATTAGAAATAGGATTGCAGACTTGCCTTATTGTATTTGGGTTTGTCTAGGCTATTTATATGAGTTATTTTCTTAGGTTTTAGGGATAATAGAATTTCATCTCTCATCTTGGAACTAGAGGAGGCTATTGATTTCATCAAAGCATGTCAAGCTAAGTTCTTTTATTCAATCTTGAAGGGATGTTGAACCTTATTATCAATTAATGGTTTAATCAGTTTTATTCTATTTATTCTTTCATATTGAGATTTATTCTGATTATCTATACAAACTTTCATGTATGCTATTCAATTGACTAATTTGGTTTCTGCAGGATTAAATTAGTAATTTGATATCATCTGCTAGATGAAGTCATACATTAAGCAAACGATGTATGTCTAATCAAAGTTGCAATTAATGATATTTTATTGTGGTCAAGCTTTGAAATATTGTTAAGGTTTTCAGAAAATAAGTTAAATAATTCCTGAGTATGTAATTATTGCTTGGAATAATCTAATTCTCATTCTTCATGCTTCTATCATATTAAATCTAGACTAATAGTTCTAGGTTGTATGTTGGTCGGGATCTTTTGTTGGCGATCGTCTCATTAGATTTATACTTAAGGTGAATTTCGGGTAATTTGCGATCGCGGTTATCTAGGGTTATTAATCTCATTGGAAGATAAATAGTGTGAACACTTAATTAATTCATAATTGAGACAAGGGGATACTAAACTGAAGAATTGAATTTTTTTTACTCATTGATATTTTCTTTAAATTCACTTTAGTTAATTATACTTTTCAAAACTAAAAACCCCAATTCATTGGAAATACTTGGATAGATATAAGAGAATTCACTCTCTGTGGGATCGATCCTTGCTTATTACTATACTAATTCTTGAGTTAGTTGAATCAAGAGTAAGGTAAATTTTGTAGTTTTAGACGACAGCTACCACCAGGTAAGTTGCGTTCTCGTTGGGAGGGTCCATTTGTTGTTACTAATGTGTTTCCCCATGGTTCTATAGATATACAAAATCCAAAGATATGGAATGCGTTCAAGGTGAACGGCCATAGGTTGAACCCATTTTTGGATAGTAGCCAGGTTGAGGAGATTGAGATGTTGACGCTGATGGATCCGGCTTCCGGCTTCCGGATGATTGAGTGGATTGCAGTTGAGCTAATGACGTTAAACAACAGCAGCTGTGTGGGAGGCAACCCATAATTTTATAAGATTTTTGTTATTAATATTATTTTAATTACATGTATTACTTCGTTAATTGATTTTCTAATATTTAGCATCTTAGGATTCTGATATGTGCTCTATAAATGTGTAGGAGAGCAAAAGTAAAGGAGCAAATTAGTCAAACAAAATGGAAGGACACGGAGCGTGCCTCATCAAGCGCTGAACATGCCATCCCTGCAACATATTGCTCATAAACAAGTTCTATTGAGGCGCGGGCCGCATAGCATAAAGCGCTGAGCTCGAGATCTATACAGCAGGTTACAAGCTCATTTTTTTCAGAGAAGCGCGTGGCGCGCAAGCTATGTAGCAGTCTCAGCCTATTTCGCCACAAGAAGGCGCAAAGTGCGCTTATATATGCGCGGACTGCGCGATTCAGCTGAATCAACTTAAGTTGAAATTTTTGATCGGGTTCGTCACACCCATACACCACTTGTCCCTTTCCTTTTCATTTTCAACTTCAAAAATCACTTCTCCTCTTCTACTTCCAACCCAATCTCCTCTCCTACTTAAACCCTAAATCGTCAAACTAACTCTGCACACATCCATATCAACATTCAATTTCCTCAATTGTTTGATACAAACCACAACCCCTCTCTAATCTACCATCAACATACAATCTCCACAAAGCCAGACACTCTCTCCTACACCACACTATGGCAACATCACTCCCACATATCATTGTTCATCTCAATGACGGTAAAGTTCATAGGCATTCAGTTCAAATATACAAGAGGTAACAAATATGAAGTAATATACTTCACGAAAATTCTTCTTTTCTATCATCAATTGTGTTTCTTTCTCTATATAAATTGTGATTGGGATACCTTGGGTTACTGATGACCCAAGGATTTTATTGCTAATTTAGGGAAAAAGTTGTGATATAAAGGAAACCAAGTTTGGGGGAAAAACAGAGCTGCCTACCACTTGTTCGATAAATTGTCAAAATCAAAAATTGGGTGCAATCTTCCCATCATGACATCAAAAAGACCACGAACGTCAACCTCTAGTGCTCGGCCAATGTTTGATACAACAAAGTTTGTGAGCGAGGCAGCGACGACTCGTTACAACGATGTGCTTGCCAAAAAGACGCTTGTTCTAGAACGGGGGATGAAGCCCGATGCTAACTTGGATGGTGATATGGCTCTTATGATCGTGGAAAGGAACTAGTTTCAGCTGGTGCAACAATAACTACCCGCAGTGATAAACATTGTAAAAGAATTCTATGCCAACGCCATAGAACATGAAGGGCGTGTTGTGCAAGTTAGGGGCAAACCAGTCTCATTCCACTACACGGCGATAAATGAACACTTTGGGCTGGAAACACCAATAGGGGACCGATATGAAGACCACCTCCCGAGCTTGGATGATTTTATTACTTGCCTATGCAAGCCCGGAAGGTAATGGGCAACCAAGCTTGGGACGGACATTAAAGTCACGTTTCCAAACTCGGCATTGAGCAAGTATGGAAAAGCATGGTACGCATTCATCTGTGATAGGCTAATGCCTACACGCTATCAGATTGAAGTCACAAAAGAAAGGGCACGCCTCCTCTATGGGATCGTACATTATTGGTTTGAAAGGCCTAATGAAGGGGAAATCTTACAGGTGGATGTCGGCATGTGTATCCAAGAGTCAATTGACAGGGAATTGCGCGGAAGCACCACATGAGGCCTATTACACAGATTTCTGATCACAGACTTGTGCCGAAAGGCTGGAGTGCAGTGGGATTCATCAGAGCCTGTTCAGATGCTCACGGGGGTTATTGATCACAAAACAATCGTCACCTATAGATCCTGGGCAGGAGCACATTCTCACCCACGGGGTGAGGGTTATATCATGATTCCACCATCATCGCCACTAGCCACAGACGTGCCGATGACTGATGAGGCAGAAGTAAGACCATCTACGACTTCTACAACCAGGAGTCAAAAGCAGATGCTACGGCTTGCTCAACGCCAAGATTCAATGCATGCATACAACATTGGCGCATTCACAGCGTTGGTAGATGCTTTCTCCCGTTTCAATCCGAATGAACCAGTTCAGCTTCCAATTCCTCTTATTCTACCTGCTTACCCCCTTTCGGATGATGAAGGTCCTCAAGACGAGCATTGACTCGTCTCGCAGGGAAGTCCTTGTGCTTAAATTGCTTTATTTTCACTTAATGAGGACATTACTATTGATAAGTTTGGGGGAGGTAATTAAATTTAATATTATATTTAGGTTGAATACAATATAGTTTCATTATATAAAAAAAATATTCGCATTCATGTAGGATTTGTGTTAGTTTGCATGGAGATTGAGCACTTAAGCCTTGATAGTTGTGATAAGAGCCAATGAGGAATCTGATTTACGACTTGCTAAATTGATTATCATGTGTTGATTAATTTTAACTATAGGAACTTCATAACATAAGTCTTATGTTTTTCTATTCTCAAGCACACTAACTGATTATCAATAATAACAAGAAAGTAGATTAGAGATAAAAATAGGGCATGTATTCATTTGATCACAGATTAGAATTAAACATTGACTTATACATAAGTTTGGTGGAATTGTGGATCGAAAGAAAAGAAAAGAAAATTCAAAAAAAATATAGGAAAATCAAAAAAGAAAAAAATATAGTTCTTGAATAAAAACTGACGCAGTTCAATTTCGTGGCCTTTGTTACTTGGACAAGTAAACCCTAGGGGATGTCTTAACACCTAGCGCCCTAAAGCCTTCGGGTTTGGGAGTCGTTGGTCGAAAGTCCGTTACACGAGTAGTATTGAAAAGCCTAAGGAAGTTAAACATTGCACAAGTCGGACTTAAGAAATAATTAGTGAGATGGAGCATTAAAATGCACTCACTTGGTATAGAGAGCTTGGTTCCAAATTTTGATTTCCCTCGTATTTATGTGTATGCTATGATTGAATTACAAGTCTGGTCTTGGATGATTTGCATGTGTATGAATTTATCTGTGTTTCTCATTGTTATTTTTGGATTAATGTTGGACACACACACACAGAGAAACATGCAAATATTATGTTTGTGAGGTGGGGATGTGAGAAGTTAAGGTAACGCTCTTATAATATAACATTACAACGTTTGTCATTACATGACTTCAGCCATTTACAACATTATCCTGCAATTATTTTTAAAAAATTAGGATTTATAAAAGACTACCCTTTATTTATTCAAAAGTGGGTTTTACGTCACTACTAGCTACACAATATTTATATAGCTAAACTAACTAGACTACATCTGCCGAACGGTATTAGCGTAATCCTCATCGGCCATACTGGCCACAATATCCCGGCTAATCGTATGTCGAGTCTTCCCCTCCTCTACAGGATACTCAGCAATCTGATGCTGATAATCCTCATGTGAACTCCTATGTATATAGAACATTCGACATATCTTTTACTTCTTGTTCAGAAGCTCAGCCTTCAGTTCCTGGACCTCAAGTTTAAGATCCCGGACCTTATCCCTAGCCAGCACTTTCTTGTCGTGCTCGACCTCCCAGAAGACTTCCATGTCCCCCTTATCGTCTTGGATGTCGTGAACTTCCTCCCAAAGATCACGAACCTCCTTCCTAAGCTGGACGTTCCGGTCTAACACTTCCATAAACAAAGCCATCATGGACCCCGCCGGTGTCGACTCCTCTATCTTCTTAGTAGGCAGTACCAGATTAATCGGCACTGTCTCCACCTCTTCCTCAGACATATCATCAAACAATGAAGAAAAGTCAAAGTTATCAGAGTATTCTGACAGATCCTCCTCCTCTGGATCAGTCTTCTCTAGATTCACAACAGGTACCTCTGCTACAGGCATCGGTACTATCTCTACAAAGTTGACTGATTCCTCACTTATTTCCTACACTTCACTATACTGTGTTCAAATCTCCAAATATCTATAATAAGACACCATAAATTGATTAGTACACAATCAAAATATTATAAACACATATCACATTTAATATGTTTAAGGTTACTTTCTTCTTTGAAATTCAGGTAGAGTTTATATACTTCTAACTTCTACTTCTCTTCTCAAGGTTATAGCCTAAGGTTTTTCCGCCCTTAAGTTTTATGACCTACAGCTTTTGTAATACCCGAGAATTTCCTATTATTATTAAATAATTATATTAATGAAAATGAGAATTTATTTGAATATAAATGATTTTGTGTTATGAGTATGATTAAATTCAATTATATTAAATTGAATATCTATGACAATTGAGAAAAATGTGGAGTTTACGATAAACTCGTTGAGAGCCTAGTGTGGCACAGTGATGGGAAATATTAATAATTATATTAATTAATGAATGAATTATTAAGTAAATAATTAATCTATATTAATTGTTAATTGCTATTGTAAAATATTAGTTGATGGTTATGGAATATTAACTGTGATTGATTAATAATACGTGATTATTATTATTGCAAGAAATATAATAATAATAAACCACTTGTTTATAATTGTGCTGAGATTTATACTTGTTAATGTGATAATGAATCCTATGATTATTAATTAGGTGTTATTAGTAATCGATGAGGAATGGATTAATTAATATTATTGTTAATTAATTGATAAGATAAATAATTTATTTATTTGACATTATGAATAATAAAACAAATAAGTAAGTTATTAATATAATAAGATTATATTGATTGTTATGTACAAGCATGCAATAATATATAATACGACTATATTATATAGTGTAGAGAAACACTTAGGTGTGACCATACAAGTATACATAAACTATGCTATATAATGCAATGTGAATATATTACACATATGGACCATGTATTAAGATTAATTAAACTATGTGAGCTACATGATTAATACCTATGTGACAATGTGTATGTAAGTATACATTAAAATGATATATCATGAATATATTGAAATCACTTGTTGATTGTAGAATTTAATGAAGAAAATAATGTGATGTGATTATATCCGGTATTAATAAATGTACATGGATGATATGTATGTTACATTGCCATATCACATCTACTACCTTGAAATATTAAGCATGTGACTTACACTATAATGTTAATTATAGTATGAATAAATATATAATAGCCTAAGTGTATATGTATATATGGCCTTAGTGTTAATACACTTCATGTTGCAAATGCTGAGTTTCATATTGCCTTGTCCCTAAATGATAGTCACTATCTCTTCTCCCACGTGAAAGGCCAAAGGCCTAAGCTACTCCCTCATGTCAACTTCCTAGCTAGCCAATGATGCTCATGATGAAGAAGGATGTGGGTGATGGGGGTGGTTGGACACTATTCCATCAACTCCCCTCAATCCTCTAGTTCTTCATTTCCCCCATTGTTTCAAACCTTGGGGCAATTGCTTTGTATGGATATTGAATTCTCCTATAAATACCAAGCCTCTCTTCATTTTCTATGTTGCTAAAATTTGTGCTAAGTTGATATAGAGAGAGTATTGAGAGTTTATAATCTGAATTTGAGAACAAGTCTTGTGCAAGTTTGAGCTCAAGAGGTATAACCTCTAAACCCATTTAAATTTCAATTCATAGAGATTGCATGATATTGTTGAAATTAGTGTGTGATAAGGTGCTAGCATAAGTTGTTAAGTATATCTATGTGTTAGGAATGTAAAGTGATGGTAGGCAAGCATGCTAGCTAAGTACATTATGAGAAATTCTGAAGCTCTGCAATAACAGAACATCTTCTGGTCTAGAACGGGAGCCGCGCGGCCGCGCGTCTCCCTAGTACAATTTGGGCGCGGCCGCGCGCCATTGCAGAATTTGTTGATGATTTCTTTTATATCTTCTGATGTATTGAGCATGATGTACTGTTAGGATATGCATATAACTCACATTAACATATGGAATAAGGTTACTAGGTTATAGCAATCTATGCTAGTTGTTTTAGTTGAATATTTCAAAGAAAACTTAAAGTTATGAAAAGAGGAACTTGGATATATAAATACCATAATAGTATTCTGACTTTTGAGACACGTTTGTATGACCTAGAAACACATGGAATGCATATTGACTTAAGTATATATGTATCGTGATATAATATGAACATGTGAACCCAACTAGTGCACCTTTCTAACAAAAATACAAGTTTTGAAGGTTGATATTGACATGTAAAGACCATGTATACATTCTGACTTTTCAAGCATGTTATGTGACCTTGAAATGCGGGTCAAATATGTTAACATATGAATCTAGATAGCATGAGCATGTTAGGCCTTATTAGCAAGCTTTACTAATGACAACATAAGCTTTAAATGTGGACTTTGACATGTTATATTAGGACTCTACATTCTGATATTTTCAACATGATTGAATGTAGTTTGAAGGCATCATATATGTACGTACTTGTTAGATGTAATGCAAGTTAATCAAGCATGAGTTTGAATAAGTCACGAACTAGTAATAATGCTAGAATCACATATCCATGACATAAGAAACATATGAACATGCGTATCAATAAAATATATGACTACTTTATATGTCTAAATGATAAGCATGACAATTTATGTGAATTCATGACATTGTATAACCCTAAGTCATTAGGGATCGTGAATTAAAACAAAATCATAAATGATTAGAACGAGGAAAGATTGTATACAAACATAAAAGTATCCTTTAAAAATGTATACATGCTACGTGATATTATATGATGTCACTTGAACCCGATTTTGACGGTTAACTTATGAGAATGCCATAACTTGCTAAAATAAAATATATTTAGTATTGATTGTAGTCTTATGTGATATTAATAATATGCGAATATGTTTGCTAATTGTGGTAGTCTCATATGATAGTAACGATGTATGAATATGATCAACTTGAGAAAAGAGAAAGTTAAGAATAAAAATTAGATACTAAATAATTGTGTAGCTAGGGTAAAACTTAGCTTGTGTGTTGATCGTATATTCGAAGATATATTGTGAAGTTAAATTATATGACTAATGACTATCATTACGATAGGAATTCAAAAGTGTTGACTAGCTTTACGTGAGTAAACTACGCATAAGGCAAGTATCCTAAACCCTTGCATTACTTTATTCAACGGATATCGTAAGCGAGTATCTAAAACTTATCTCTTTGGATACAAGTATTCTATCTTTGTATATTGCGAACTAGTTTCCTACTTAATTGTTTGAATTGAATTAGCATACTTGAACTCTTATTTCATTAAAGCTATTATTCATGTTGAACTTAGTATTGTTCTTGAATATTGTGAAAGTGTCTATGCCATTTGATTCGGCTAGACTTATGTTATTGAAAAATGACCCAAACTAATTGATTGGTGCGGGATCTTGTATTTGACTGAGAAGAACAACCTTCTTTGAAGGGAATATATAATTGTCGGAGAACCGACGTGCACACTTGAGTATGATTGATTGTTATGCATAACGATGGTACTTTAGGCTGATCACCTGTTGTACCTGTTTTTATTGGATTTTCAGTTTATTACTGTCAATTCTAGTAGAAGTTCATAGTCCTTAGTGACTGCTCAGTATTCAGTTATTTGAAATCTTGAATTGACTTATTATTGAATCATATCCTGTCCTTAGCGACTGTTATTGAGAACTGTTGATATTCTTGTTATTCTTGATCTATCAAACCTTGCTATACCCTTTCGAGAATTGAGAATCTTATTATTCACCCTTATTGTATATTGCTTGCTGGGCAATTTGTGCTCATTCTTGCTTCCCTAAAACATTTCAGTTAAGGCAGAGCATGGCGAACCTTCGGGCGTTGATAAGGGCAAGGGCAAGGCTACTAACTAGCTTGTCTCTTTTACGTTTTTAAATATTTTAATGTTGTATTAAGATGATGTAGTAAGACTAGTTTTTATTATGTCTAAGCTTAAGACAGGTTATGTAATAAGTCGTTAATTGATATTATTATATAATCTATTAAGTACTGTAGGTTGCGAGACTTGGGGGAATAATTATAATAAATCATTGTAAATTATTCTAGAATAGATTTTCCGCTGTGATCGTATGATATTTAATTATTATTATTGTGATGTATTACCATGAGCACGTGATGAACCGAATTCGAGAGACCAAGTGGCGGTCCTGGAATTTGGGGGCGTCACAGCTTTGATACCAACCTGTGACGCCCCCAAATCTGGGTACCTTCAAACCCTGGACATGGTGCTACACGGTGCTACTATCTATTCATACATTCAATTGAAGATTTCAATAACATGCATAAGTTAACTAAATATTACATTATGTAAATACCTTCCCAGGTTCTTTGTAACCATTACATTCGTTTAGTGTCATAATATCATTCATTACAGTAATAATACTATGTTATTACAAGGATAACTATTTGTCCATCTTGGACTTTCCCTTGTCCTTACTGGATCCCTCGGCCCGTTCGGTCTTAGCTGAAATCATATAACTTTAAGAAAGAATGAGCATAACTAGCTCAGCAAGTTTAGCATTGTATTTTGAAACCACAAAATCAAGAATCATATGGCTTCATCTTCAATAACTGTACAATAGTTATGAAGTACTACGAATAATCAAAATAGTGTTTTGATTCCTTTAAAATCATTCCCAATGACTTATAGCCTCTTAGGAATCTGAGCTGGTCAATGATCATGAACATTCATTAAGTTTTCATTCGTGAAAAGATAAACCCGGTGCTGAAGCCGTAAGTTCGATATAGCTTACAAGTACATTTTCCAGAAGATCAGCCTGTAGTACTCTATGTTGAGCAACACTCATACATTAAACGTATTTACGTTTAATTGGTAGCAACTTTAAGTACCCATTGAGTTAACGACGTAAAACATTTATTTATTCATACTCAGGCTTATATTTGAATCCGTACCAAGAAATTGGCATAGGATAGCAATATTATAAATATTTTGGAAAGATTTGTGGAAAAACCAACCAAAATACTCTAAGTCTCAGTCTAGCTGAAGCAAAATGCATCAACTTATTCAATAACAGTTTATGCATATGAAATCATGCATATTGACAGCTTGTCTAACATAAAGGGTAAACAAAAGTTTAGAAAACTTGCCTTTACGTCTACTTTACTAGGTCTTTACAACTTCTACAAAGCATAAACATATAGCATACCAATGAGATTTCCACAATTGATATACATTGTATAACCTATCTTCTCCTTCTTGTATAACTTAGCCGAATTATTAAACTAACAACATCCGTTCAAGTTATTTAACATTTGTTATGGCTTATTAACATCTATATGTCATAAACCGACTATTGTCGATCATCGTTATGCACAATGACGAACAAAACCCTAATCGATTCGCTAGTCAAACACATTTCCATCGAATTCCCTGTTCTCGGACTCCGTATAGGAATTAAGTAAGTTTTAACTTCATTTGATAGCATTCATGTATTACGCACCTCTATTACATCTTATATAACTTTAAGGCTCGCTCTAAAGTCGATTACGATTCACGGTTTACAATATCGGATTTTAAGTTTTAAATTTAAATACGTTTATTCAATATTTAATTCTTAAAACCAGTCTTAAACATGTTGCTTAAGTGATTTCTCTTCATGAATATTAACCATATACTTGCCCCATAATTACCATATAGCAAGTTAGGTTAACAAACATTCACGTCGAAAAAAAAATAGTAAAGGGCGCTGCATTGCCAACCTTAGGCTTAAAGGCAGTGCTGCGGCACTGTCTCGCAGTAACATTCCCCCGTCCTGGCGCTGCAGCGCTGGAACACAAGGCTTGGGCAGAGTTGCAGCGCCGGCTCCCAGCCTCGGAATTTTTTTGCAAAAGCTGAAATTCATGAGCTCGTAACACGATCGTTACAACTCGGAATTTGCTTGTTCCAAAGCCATTAGTTCATATATTCCATATTCTACGATTCCATCAAGTCGGAATTCATTTTTGAATCTGTTGGTGAGAAATTCGCCGATGTCCATTTTTACTCGTTCGTTATATACGTTGGTGAACGTTCGACGCTCAATTCTTCGTTTTAAATCCAAATTCATTCGTTCTTGCTCCTGCAAGTCTTATTTACCTAATTATATGTTACGCCATTGAAAACCAAGGTTTCCAAGTCAAACGACGACTTTTGACTTCTATTTTGGGAAAATTCACGATTTCGACGCTTAACGTCTAATTGCGTAACTTTTGCCATAACTTTGTTATTCAAGATTTTTACTTCGAACCAAATTTATTCGTGAGTGATTCTAACCAATACAAACTTCCATGTTTTAATGGTTTTACTTACTTATCATTAAACCTATCAAAAGTTTGATAGTTCTTCATTAGGTTCTTTAATCAACCATTATAATTACACTTTATGCATGGCTTATTAGTGCTATAAGTCCACTACAAGGCCATCCTTATTACCTCTTACTAATCATGCTCCACCAATTCACTTCTCTATCAATTCTATATTGAAAGACAAATGATTATCATAATTTTCTTATTATTATACCATTGGTTGTTCTTGGAGTTCTTGATAAAGAGACTAATGAACTTCTTGCTCCTTGTTTGCTTGGTTCTTATCAAAGGAATAAGCTAGCTTCTCGCTCTCTGTCTCTCTCTCTCTCTCTCTCTCTATAATGGTTGTAAAATTTGTTAAACCTCCAAATGATCAACCAAGGCCCTTATTTATAGGTTTTGCAAGACCAAGGGTCATTTGGTCTTTAGACCAAACCTCCTCTTGCCATGTAAATTCCATGTGCTAGAATGTGCTAGCACATGCACCCCACATGTCCACCTATGTCCCCCCCATGTCTCCTCATGTGCTCATGGGTTGCCCCATGGGTTGCCCTAAGGGTTTAATCCACCCGTTAACCCATCGGTTCGATCCACGTGTTTAGTATTAAAATTAATTCAAATTGAATCTATTTACTACGTATAAAATTCGTACTATACGTCGTATTAATTTTCGTATCCTCTTCGTATTATAATCGTATAATATCTTGTATTATACTCGTATTCATTCCGTATAATAATCATTTATTATTATACTTAACAAATTTATTATTAGGTTTTACTTTCCCTAACCCTTAGGGTTTTAAGTCCTCACGCAAAATTTCGTGAGCCATAACTGAAATATTATTAGATATTCCATCCCGTCCTTAAATCCTATCATTACGCGTTTATCAAAAATTTAAAAATAATTCCCGAGCAGAAACGGATGAATAGTAATTTTACGAAAAATTTTCTAAAAACTTTTATTTTTATCTTGGAAATTCGCATCATTTATTTCTAGTACATAGCTAGAATCCTAACCATATCTGCATTCTCTAGGTCATAGAACGACCTTTAATTAGCTTACTCAGTTTAATACACAAATAATTAAATCTTATTCAATAAAATCAAATAAAATTCATTTACATAAAAGTTTAATTTTCTCGGGCGTTACAAAATTCATTGGTGAAATGGTAAGGTTGTGAATTGTGAGTTACCTGATGATGCATTAATTAGATTTCTGTGAGTTTAGTGTTAATAGTTATGATTTGTATCTTGAAATCTTTTGACATAATGGTTGGATAGAATTTTTCTGGAAATCAGACTTTTATTTTACACGATGACGTGTAAAAAGATAAGTGTGGGGGAATTTGATGAGTATGAAATATGTTATATTTTTATTCCTTAATGCCTAATCTTTTGTATTTATTTTGTGCCTAAATATACTCATTGTTCTTATATTTTTATTTTAGGTACAATTGAAGGGTTGCGTGATTTTGGAAATAATTTGGAGGCAATTCAAGCATTATTGTGCTGACCCAATTCAGCCAATTCTAATTTAGCACATTCAGATCCATGCAATTAGGATGTGGGCCTTTCGTTGCGCGGAAAGGAGATCTGAACCCGACAATTATGGGATGATTTTTGGATAATAGAAAATTAGTTTTTACAATTCTATCCCCCATACATCAAATACTTCCACTTCCAAAACTGAGTTTAGTGGCATTTCATTGCGTTTGGAAATGTTGCCCACCCGTTGGCATCTATCAAATTCTTTAACAAACTAATGAGCATCTCTGAATAATGTAGGCAAATAGAATCCTGCTTGAAGCACCTTAGTTGCAGTCCTCTCAGTCCCATAGTGACCTCCATATAGTGAAGAGTGGCATGCATGCAAAATACTAGCTGTCTCACTCTATGGGATGCATCTACGAATCATACGATCTGCACACTGCCTAAACAAGAATGGCTCATCCCATATGTATCTCTTCACTTCATGCAAAAACTTCTTCTTTTGTTGACGAGTTAAATTTGGTGGAAATACATTGCTCACAAGATAGTTGACAAAGTTGGCAAACTATGGGATTTCTAAAGTAAACGCAAACAACTGTACATCAGGGAAGTATTCATTTATCACTGCCTTGTCCTTCATATCATGCTCTAGACTCATTAATATGGAAAGATGGTCAGCCACTTGATTTTATGTGCCCTTCTTGTCCCAAATTTCCAAATCAAACTCCTAAAGAAGAAGAATCCATCTGATTAATCTAGGTTTTGCATCTTTCTTGGATATCTGATGAGTATGAAATATGTTATATTTTTATTCCTTAATGTTTAATCTTTTGTATTTATTTTGTGCCTAAATATACTCATTGTTCTTATATTTTTATTTTAAGTACAATTGAAGGGTTGCGTGATTTTGGAAATAATTTGGAGGCAATTCAAGCATTATTTATCTTACCCAATTCAGCCAATTCTAATTTAACTCATTCAGATCCATGCAATCAGGATGTGGGCCGTTAGTTGCACGGAAAGGAGATCTGAACACGGTAATTATTGGATTATTTTTGGATAATAGAAAATTATTTTTTACAATTCTATTATAATTAGGAATGTTTTACACTGAGATTTTATTTCCAAATTGGATTCTATTTCTTTACGGAAATTAGTTATATTTTGTAATTTCTTTTAGGATTTGGATTTCTAATTTTATAGGATTTAAGACCTTGTCTAACACTATAAATAGAGGATGATAGTCAGGATTTTATTCATTCAATCTTCTATCAACTATCATACCTCATTGAAGTGCAGCTAAGGATCATGTTAGGCTAGTTACTTTATTCAGTTCTAAAGGGAGGTGGAACCTTGATACAAGTAATTGATTAATTGAGTATTATTATATATTCTTTCTTATGTGAAATTTCTTCTGATAATCTGTTTTCATTAATTGCATGCTAGTTGATCTAATTGATTTGATATGGCCAATTGAGTTAATTTGATTGATATCATCTTTTAGATTAAGATTTGTATTACGTGTAATTGATATATGTCTTCATCATAAGTAGCAACTTGGTAATACTAATTGTGGACAAGCTTTTGTGTATTGCTAAGATTATCAGTAAACAAGTTAAACAAATCGAGCTTATGCGTTTGTTGCTTTGATTAGCGTAATTCTTTATTTCTTAACGCTTCTATCATGTTAAATCTAGACAGCTTGTTCTAGGTTGTATGCTAGTTGAATCGGGTGAAGAGCTTGTTTCATACAATGAATATTTAAGTATAATTTTGGATATTAGAGCTTATTGTTACAAGGGCTAATAGTTTCATTGAAGGGAAAATAATAATAACTCGATTAATTGATTGCTGTACTTGGTGAAACTGAACTGCAGAACTAAAGTTTTTACATATTTGGTTAACTTCATCATTAATTCTTGTTTTCTTAGTTTAAAAATAAATTTCAAAAGTCCCCCGATCTTTATTTTCTGTTAAAATAGTAAAATAAATCTAAAATAAACTTACTCTCTGTGGGATCGATCCTTGCTTACTACTGTGCTAATTATTTAAATTTGTGAAGTGAAAGTGAGGTTAATTTTGGACTATCAACGACAGCTCCAAATATCATATATCTAATAGCGGCATGATCTGTGTACACCACTACTCTTGTCCCAATGAGATAAGACCTGAACTTGTCAAAAGTGTAAACAATTGCTAACAGCTCCTTCTCAATGGTGGTGTAGTTTAACTGAGCATCTGATAGAGTCTTGCTGGCATAATATATGACATGAAAGATCTTTTTCTTGCGCTGACCCAACACCGCCCCTACTGCATAATCCCTGGCATCACACATCAACTCGAATGGTAATTACCAATCAGGTGCCACAATTATAGGTGTTGATGCTAGCTTTTTCATTAATAGGTCAAATACAGCCAAGAAATCCTCATCAAACCTAATCGGGGCATCCTTTTCCAATAAATTGCATAATGGTTTTGTAATCTTGGAGAAGTCCTTAATGAATCTTCTATAAAAAAACCCAACATGTCCTAGAAAACTGCAAACCCCCTTGACTGATGTAGGCGGTGGCAAATTATCGGTAGTTTCTAATTTGGCTTTATCAACTTCCAATCCTTTTGCTAAAACTTTGTGTCCAAGTATAATTCCTTCCTGTAACATGAAATGACACTTTTTCCAGTTTAATACAAGGTTGGTTTCCACACAATGCCTTAGCACCATGATCAGATTCTCAAGATAGCTATTAAAAGAGTCTCCAAACACAGAGAAGTCATCCATGAAAACTTCAACATTTTTCTCAATAATGTTTGAGAAAATAGCCATAATGCCTCTTTAAAATGTAGCAAGAGCATTGCAAAGCCCAAATGACATCCGTCTGAATGCGAAGGTACCATAAGGACAAGTAAAAGTCATCTTCTTTTGGTCTTTTGGAGCTATGACAATTTGATTATACCCAGAATATCCATCTAGCACGCAGTAGTACTCGTGTCCAGCAAGTCTGTCCAACATCTGGACAATGAATGGTAATGTAAAATGATCCTTCCTAGTTACTTTATTGTGCTTCCTATAGTCCATACACACTCTCCAACCCGTCACAGTCCGTGTTGGTATCAACTCGTTATTCTCATTTTTAACCACTGTCATCCCCTCTTTCTTAGGCACGCATTACACAGAGCTCACCCATGAACTGTCTGAGATAGGGTAAATTATCTCAGCGTCTAACCATTTTAGTATCTCCTTCTTGACCACTTCCTTCATGATAGAATTTAGCCTTCTTTGTTGTTCCTTTGTAAGCTTGTTGTCATCCTCCATAAAGATTTGTGCATGCAGAATGAATGTTTAATTCCTTCGATGTCTACAATTGTCCATCCAATAGCATTCTTGAACTCTCGTAGGACTCTAATCAGCTTACTTTCCTGAAATGTGGTTAGTGCAGATGCAATAATAACACGTAAATTATCTTATTAGCATAAGTATGCATACCTGAGATGAGAAGGTAGTGGTTTGAGCTCAAGTGTTAGAGGTACCTCTAGGGATGGCCTCAAACGATCTGAAGATTTATCTTAATTTTCTAGTGGCTCAAACGGTACCTTAAACTTGTTCACTCTTTGTAGTGCATCTAACAACTGGAGATATTCAATCAATTCTAGCTCATCTATTTCAATATCCCCCATCAGTGTGGTCTCCAACGGGTCCTTATGCATAACCCTCAAAAACTCATCATCCACGGCTCTATCCACCACATCCATCCTAAAGCATTCCTCTTCGTCTGTAGGGAACTTCATAGCTTTAAACACATTGAATGTGACTTCTTGATCTTGGACTCTCATAGTAAGTTCTCCTTTTTGCACATCGATGAGAGTCCTCTACGTAGCTAAAAACAGTCTCCCCAGAATAATAGGAATGTCTTTGTCTTCTTCATACTTAAGAATGATAAAATCGGCTGGGAAGATGAACTTATCCACCTTTACAAGGATGTTCTCCACAATACCTCGCGGATAAGTAATAGACCTATCTGTAAACTGAAGAGATATGTTTGTTGGTTTTGCTGCCGGTAGACCCAACTGTGTGTACACCGATAAGGGCATGAGGTTTATGCTAGCACCCAAGTCACACAGACACTTGTTGAATGCTAAACTACCAATAGAGCATGGGATATTAAAACTGTCAGGATCCTTTAGTTTGGGAGGTAGCTTCCTTTGTAATACCACACTGCATTCCTCAGTCAAGGCCACTGTCTCAAAATCTTCTAATTTCTTCTTTCTAGACAGAATCCCTTTCATGAATTTTGCATAGCTCGACATCTGTTCTAAAGTTTCTACGAAAGGGATGTTAATTTGTAGTATCTTAAATACCTCGAGGAACTTGGAAAATTGTTTGTCCAATTTCTATTTTTGAAACCTTTGAGGATAAGGAATCGGTGGATACACTCTTGGTGGAGTAACATGTGTTTTCTTTACTGTTTCCTTCTATTCTGAATCAGTTCCTTCCTTACCATCTTTTTCCTCTGAAAATTCAGCATTTTCAAAAGCTGATGTTGGGCGCGGCCGCTCAGCTCCCCTTTTGTATTTCAGGCATAGCTGCGCGATCCACTGGTGATGCAATCTCTTTTCCACTTCTACGTATGACAGCTTGGCATTGCTCTTTCCTTTCCCTCCTTGGGTTTGCTTCTGTATTGCTGGAAAGAGTTCCTTGTGGTCTATTTGTCAACATGCTAGCCATTTGTCCCATTCGATTCTCCAAATTTTTTATAGCCACCGCTTGGCTCTTTATCATCACCTCGGTGTTAGCCATATACTTCAACATCATCTCCTCCATTTCTGATTTCTTTTTTGGTTGCAAAATTGGAGCTTGTTGATGGTTTTGGTTTTGGAATCCTGGGGGGTATGTTTGTCTTAGAGCTTGTTGATGGTTTTGGTTGTTGCTCCATGAAAAGTTGGGGTGATTTCTATTCCAAGGATTGTAAGTGTTATGATATTCGTTTAATTGTCTTTGGTAATTACCCACAAACTGAACCGCTTCAGGAATTATAGCACATTGATCGGTGGGATGTGATCCCACACATAGCTCACACACATAGGCAACTTGTTGCACTTTTGACTCTGCAATGGAATCAATTTTCTTTGTCATAGCCGATAACTGAGCTGCTAAAGCTGTGATTGCATCTACTTCTAATAATTTTGCTACTTTTTGCTGATTCAGTCTAGAAGTAGGCTATTGGTAATCATCTACAGCCATGGTCTCTAACAACTCATATGCCTCTTTATAACTATTGGCCATGAATACCCCTCCTGAAGCTGCATCAATGCTAGACCGAGTGTGAGTTCCCAATCCATTGTAAAATGTATTTATTTCTATCCATTGGTGTAATCCATGATGAGGGCATTTTTTTTAGCAATTCTTTGTATCTCTCCCACGCTTCATATAGATATTCACCATGTTGTTGCTCGAAGGTAGAAATTGCATTTCTCATTTTTGCGGCCTTTGCCGGTGGGTAGAATTTTGCCAAATATTTTTGTGCCAAGTCTTGCCAAGTAGTGATGGACCCCAGTGGTAACGAGTGAAGCCAACTCTTTGCCTTGTCTTTCAATGTGAATGGGAAGAGTCTAAGTCTCATCGCATCATCCGATACTCCATTAAACTTAAAGGTATCACATATCACAATGAAGCTCAGTAAATGCTCAATCGGGTCATTATTAGCCATACCCCCAAACTGAACTGAGTTTTGCACTATTTGTATTATCCCTGATTTGATTTTGAAGGAATTAGCGGCTATTGCTGGCCTTGTGATACTTGACTTTAATTCATTGATTCGCGGCATTGCATAGTCTCTCAATGCTTTATGTTCTTTTGCCGCCATGAATACCGGTGTTTCAGTTCTCTCTTGAATGCTAGGAGTACCCTTACTCAATTGCAGAATGCTTTCGTTGATGTTATCCTTTCTAGGCACCAAAGTAGGTTTCTTAGACCGAGTTTGCATACACTATTCGAGAGTGCCTGAAACAAAAGAAAATATAAACAGAAATAAGATAAGAAAGATTTGTTTAACTAAGACCAATATAATTGAAACTGATTACGAAAGTAATAAAAATAATCAAAAATTTCCCCGACAACGGCGCCAAATACTTGTTGATTGTTTGGGTGTTAATCAAAACAACACACACACGAAAGTGCATGTGGTTCACAAGTAATATAGAGTGAGTAGAGTATCGTTCCCACAAAGAATAATGATTGCATTTTAATCTATCATGCAACAGTTTTGTAATTATCTCGGTCTACTTAAACAGCTGAACAATTTGTATCTTAGCTAAAAATGCTAAAAGCAAGATAATAGTCAAGTAACTAGTAAAATAGCCAACTAAGGGGAATATGAGGTATATAACTTCACTTAATGCTTCATTCAAGATACTACACTTCTTTATAAGTTTGGTTAATTATTTTGGGTCGTTAGTCGAGAACACAAAAGTAAGATATGACCATCTCTCGATGTACAATACCCGTATATTACATTCAATCCACAAAAGATAGAAAAAATGCAAAAACCCAAGTTGACTAATGCACTATATGTCTATGTGAATTACAATAAAATCGGGTTGAAGCTCAAGTACTCATTAGACTATATATGGTGCTTTGGTATATTTTTATCCTAGGTACTAAACATAAACTCCATCTCAATGTAGAATTCATGAACATGTGCTAACATGATTAGTTCTAAGCCTATAATCCATTTTTCAAGTTCATATAGACTAACATAGTAATTGGTGATCAAGCAATTAAACATTTAACGCAAATCACATTAGACAATCCAATATAGATAATCAACCAAATCTCATAAGGAAATATAAAAATCTAAACTACACATTAAGATTCATCATAACCCCATAATGGAAATTAGTTCATATATAAATCAAAATCCATCACTAGAGATTGTTCATACATTGGAAGCCAAAATGAAAAGAAAGAGATACTAAAGAATGAAAGATGCAAATCTGATCTCCTTCTCAAATCTGAGCATTCAATGTTGGATCAAAGCTCCAATGTTCCCAACTTTAGCCCTAATCTAAGCTAACTATGAAAATTGCTAGAGAAACCAAGAGAGAATCATAGATATGGAAGAAGAGGATAAAACTATCGCTCTGTGTTTCTCTAACCCAAAAAAGGCAATAAAAACTGTAGACATCAGGAAAAATTCCTGTCGCGTTGGACCAAATCTTTCTCTCTTCCTAAGTCTTTTGTTTTCTACCCTTATTACCTTGTCTGTTTTATGAACGGTGATGTTTTTTAGGAAAAGGACAACATGTATCATATCAACGATTTGAACGGTTTATAGAGTCGCCAGTTGGTAGATTTGAAAGGGTTATACCAACTCAACCGAGTTTTGTTTGCAAGTAAGCCCAATTGTTAGACACTATCGAAACTTGATCTTTGAAACTGAAGTTCTAAGTTCGGGGGCTTGGTTAAGTGGGGGGAAGGTGTTAGGCACCCCTCAACTCCCGTGAAACACGGTACCGCATCTTTTCAATATTTCCCTTTTTATTTGCAATGTGTGTGTGAATGCTGGAAGAAATTGGGCCTACGTTTGTATGATTTGAAAATATTGTCGTGCTTCGTTGAGCCTATATACGAAGGGTTTGATTTGATTTGCAAAAGTCCTTTTTAGACAAGATATTTAAAATTATATTTTTGAAAGCAGGTTTTCAAACCCTTACGCTAGCATAGGAATTGAAGCATGTTGATACTTCTATTTTTTTTTTATCTTTTTAGCCTTTTGGCTCAATTTGAACGGTGAATTGTCGGGCTGAGAAGCATCCTCGTCCACAAAATATATACAAGTGTCGATCTTCTCATAGGCATGATAGCCATCGGAGTGACTTTAGCACGACAAACCATTATTTATAGATAGCACGACAAGCCATCGGAGTAACTCTAGCCGTTTTAAGGTCTTTCAGATGTAAATTTTTACAGAAAAACTGGCTGGGTACATTTGTAATGTGGAGTTTGTCCATCGTGGGAATCAGATTCTGATCAGTTTGATCGTGAATCCCACAATTCCTAGGCTCATAGAGGGAAGCCAAGAAAACCTGCACAGCACAGATATTTTATAAAAAATGGATATCTACATCCAGATGTCGCAAAAACAAAGGATTCATTAGCTAAATCCTGGCATACGCGTAGCCAAAGCTTTTCGTTCCCACTAGATAGCGATCTAAGGGTATTGAGGTTGCTTTAAAATGAATAAAACTAGAAAGAAAGCTATATTTAAATAAATCTTAGCCATTCTAGATTCCCGATTTTGGTTGGACCTATTTTGAACCGTTTGAAAGGTAGAAAGGGCTAGATTTAAAGAAATTTAGTTTGCCAAATGGATATCAATGCCAATTCATATCAAATGAATATTAAAAGCAATAATTTAATCACAATGAATAAAGAATATACATATATATATATATATAATTATATATATACGAAAACTGTAAAGGGCGATGGGTTTTCACTCTCAGGCCCATACTGGAATGTAATATATATATATATATATATATATATATATATATATACATATATATAAACTATAAAAAGCCACGAAGTAATCAAGGCTTGATAGAATGGAAATATATATAAGCAATAAAAGGCGGCAGATTTCAAATCCTATGCCCGGACTGGAATGGAAATATATATATATATTTTTATAAAAGCTGTAAAAAACCACAGAGTAATCCAGGCTTGACATAATTGAAATATATATATAAAAAAACTGTAAATGTGCCACGAATTAATCTAGGCTCAACGAAATATATATATATATATATATATATATATATATATATATATATTATAAAAGCTATACAAGAGCCACAGAGTAATCCAGGCTCAACAGAATGTAAATATATATATATATATATATATATATATATATATATGTAAAAGTAGTAAAAAGGCCACTAATTTCCAATACAGGCCAAACTAAAATATAAAGGTTAATATATATACAGTTAGTATATATATATTAAACTAATAAAGGCCACGAATTTAGCAATCCAGAAAAACAAAGTCAGAAAAATTTATATATATATATATAGTTATAAATATATAAGAAGTAACTGCCACGGATTTGCCATTCGAGCTTGACATAATTCAAAAGTTAGTATATATATAGTTAAATATACACATAATAAAGCCAAAACGGCCACGAGTCAATGACCCAGGCCGAAAAGAGTTAATATATATATATATATATATATATATATATATATATAAAAGCGAGTAAAAGCCACGGATCATTGATCCAGGCTATGCAAATGCGAAAAAAACGTATAAATGTACAAACATGTACTAAAAAGTACGTAAAAATAGCCACAAAACTGAATTTCGAAAAAAATCAGAAGATGAAACTTTACGTGCACGTGTATAAATGCGCAATGAAGTAGGAAACAAGTTTTGATCGTAAAAATACTTAGAATGAACTGCTACACTAGCTTTTTTCCACTTCGTAGGCTTCAAACAAGCGTTTCCACAGGTCCATTTTTGGTATGTTATAGTATATGAGTATACCTACGTGTTAGAGTAATAAAAACGAGCTCTAGAGTACAAAAAGTCGGGCTATGAAGCAAAATAGGCGAAGTTTCAGAGAGTTTTCTATTTTTTTCGTCTTTTTTGGCAATGGGGGCATTTGTATTTCAAGTCCCGATGGAAGCGGGCCTACCCGTGGCAGCCGATGGTCTACCTGCGGCTCCACGTGGCAGGTCCACATGGTGGGTCCCTTCGTCTAGAAGTACGTGCACTCCGAGCAATGCGATGTTTGGTTTAAAACTTTCTAAATTTTGATCAGAGCGTTCGTTTGAGGTGTGCTATATCTTTTCGGAAAGCCCTCACCGAGAGCGTCACACTAACATAGGATTAAACCTTTTTCTAAGTCCAAGAAGATGGGTTTATAACCGGATCTTTGTTTCTTCGTAGTTTGTCCGTTGAGCTGTATTGTGTTGTTTTCACTTGGGATTAATGTTATGGTTCTTTCTAACCTTCATTGCATCAATTCTGCTTGATTTTGACAGGAATGGTTTTAAGTTGGTAAAATGACCATTTTGCCTCTCAAGGGGTTATTTTCGAGATTTTGATCCCAGCCGACTCTATTTGAACTCAGGGTTGTCTCCAAGGCTGACTTGGTTTCCTAGGGTTGTCTCTAGGGATGATGTGATGCTTCGGGGTTATCTCTGAAGTTGATTTGGCCTCCTAGGTTATGACCGGGGCTTGACCTGACCTCCCGGATTATGACCGGGGCTGCTTGGCATCCCGGTATGGTTAGCAGGGCTTCACTTGACATCCAGGTGTTGTCGGGGTTTGACATGACATCCTGGTATAGTGACTGGGGTTGATCTTGACATCCCGGGGTTGTCACCGGGGCTGCTTAACATCCCGGTATGGTTACCGGACCTTCACTTGACATCCTGGTTTTGCCGGGGTTTGACTTGACATTCCGGTATAGTAACCGGGGGTTGAGCCTTTCTCGGGGTTGTCACCGGGGCTGCTTGACATCCCGGTATGGTTACCAGGGCTTCACTTGACATCCCGGTGTTGTCGGGGTATGACTTGACATCCCGGTATAGTGACCGGGGTTGAGTTTGACTTCCCGGGGTTGTCACCGGGGCTGCTTGACATCCAGGTATGGTTACCGGGTAAAAAGATGGGTTTACCCTCCTGCAGGGTTAGGAACAAGAACGTAAATTTTTTGATTGTCTACAACAGGAATACAAAAATTTTGAGTGTCTACAGTTTCCCTCTTTATCATGTTTATGCAATGCAATGAAATGAATAAGATTAAGATTGCTAGACACTGGAAATATGATAGATGCAAATGAAATGCGATTCATGGCATGATATGTTATGAATGTTAGATACCTTCGTGGTAATGGGGCTATCACTGGCTGTTTACGTCATTTTCTGCTGGGGATGACATTATCCGTGATAACTCTAGGAAAATTGCTAGAGAAACCAAGAGAGAATCATAGATATGGAAGAAGAGGATAAAACTATCGCTCTGTGTTTCTCTAACCCTAAAAAGGCAATAAAAATTATAGACGTCAGGAAAAAATCCTGTCGCGTTGGACCAAATCTTTCTCTCTTCCTAAGTCTTTTATTTTCTACCCTTATTACCTTGTCTGTTTTATGAAGGGTGCAGTTTTTAGGAAAAGGACAACTTGTATCATGTCGACGATTTGAACGATTTATAGAGTCGCCAGTTGGTAGATTTCAAAGGTTATACCAACTCAACCGAGTTTTGTTTGCAAGTAAGCCCAATTGTTGGACACTGTCGAAACTTGATCTTTGAAACTTAAGTTCTAAGTTCGGGGGTTTGGTTAAGTGGGGGGAAGGTGTTAGGCACCCCTCAACTCCCGTGAAACACGGTACCGCATCTTTTCAATATTTCTCTTTTTATTTGCAATGTGTGTGTGAATGCTGGAAGAAATTGGGCCTACATTTGTATGATTTGAAAATATTATCGTGCTTCGTTGAGCCTATATACGAAGGGTTTGATTTGATTTGCAAAAGTCCTTTTTAGACAAGATATTTAAAATGATATTTTTGAAAGCAGGTTTTCAAACCCTTACGCTAGCATAGGAATTGAAGCATGTTGATACTTCTATTTTTTTTATCTTTTTAGCCTTTTGGCTCAATTTGAACGGTGAATTGTCGGGCTGAGAAGCATCCTCGTCCACAAAATATATACAAGTGTCGATCTTCTCATAGGCATGATAGCCATCGGAGTGACTCTAACATGACAAACCATTATTTCTAGATAGCACGACAAGCCATCGGAGTAACTCTAGTCGTTTTAAGGTCTTTCAGATGTAAATTTTTACAGAAAAACTGGCAGGGTACATTTGTAATGTGGAGTTTGTCCATCGTGGGAATCAGATTCTGATCAGTTTGATCGTGAATCCCACAATTCCTAGGCTCACAGAGGGAAGCCAAGAAAACCTGCACAGCATATATATTTTATAAAAAATGGATATCTACATCCAGATGTCGCAAAAACAAAGGATTCATTAGTCAAATCCTGGCATGCGCGTAGCCAAAGCTTTTCGTTCCCACTAGATAACGATCTAAGGGTCGCGAGGTTGCTTTAAAATGAATAAAACTAGAAAGAAAGCTAGATTTAAATAAATCTTAGCCATTCTAGATTCCCGATTTTGGTTGGACCTATTTTGAACCGTTTGAAAGGTAGAAAGGGCTAGATTTAAAGAAATTTAGTTTGCCAAATGGATATCAATGCCAATTCATATCAAATGAATATTAAAAGCAGTAATTTAATCACAATGAATAAATAATATACATATATATATATATAATTATATATATACAAAAGCTGTAAAGGGCGATGGGTTTTCACTCTCAGGCTCGTACTGGAATGTAAATATATATATATATATATATATATATATAAACTATAAAAAGCCACGAAGTAATCAAGGCTTGATAGAATGGAAATATATATATATATATATATATAAGCAATAAAAGGCGACAGATTTCAAATCCTATGCCCGGACTGGAATGGAAATATATATATATATATTTATAAAAGCTGTAAAAAACCACAGAGTAATCCAGGCTTGACATAATTGAAATATATATATAAACAAACTGTAAATGAGCCACGAATTAATCTAGGCTCAACGAAATATATATATATATATATGTAAAAGTAGTAAAAAGGCCACTAATTTTCAATCCAGGCCAAACTAAAATATAAAGGTTAATATATATATAAAGTTAGTATATATATATTAAAGCAATAAAGGTCACGGATTTAGCAATCCAGAAAAACGAAGTCAGAAAAATTTATATATATATATATAGTTATAAATATATAAGAAGTAACTGCCACGGATTTGCCATCCGAGCTTGACAGAATTCAAAACTTAGTTTATATATAGTTAAATATATACATAATAAAGCCAAAACGGCCACGAGTCAATGACCCAGGCCGAAAAAGTTAATATATATATATATATATATATATATATATATATATATATACAAGCGAGTAAAAGCCACGGATCATTGATCCAGGCTGTGCAAATGCGAAAAAAACGTATAAATGTATAAACATGTACTAAAAAGTAAGTAAAAACAGCCACGAAACTGAGTTCCGAAAAAAATCAGAAGATGAAACTTTACGTGCACCTGTACAAATGCGCAATGAAGTAGGAAACGAGTTTTGATTGTAAAAATACTTACAATGAACTGCTACACTAGCTTTTTGCCACTTCGTAGGCTTCAATTGAGCGTTTCCACAGGTCCATTTTTGGTATGTTGTAGTATATGAGTATACCTACGTGTTAGAGTAATAAAAACGAGGTCTGGAGTACAAAAAGTCGGGCTATGAAGCAAAATAGGCGTAGTTTCAAAGAGTTTTCTATTTTTTATATCTTTTTTGGCAATGGGGGCATTTGTATTTCAAGTCCCGATGGAAGCGGGCCTACCCGTGGCAGCCGATGGTCTACCTGCGGCTCCACGTGGCAGGCCCACATGGTGTGTCCCTTCGTCTCGAAGTACGTGCACTCCGAGCAATGCGATGTTTGGTTTAAAACTTTCTAAATTTTTATCAGAGCGTTCGTTTGAGGTGTGCTATATCTTTTTGGAAAGCCCTCACCGAGAGCATCACACTAACATAGGATTAAACCTTTTTCCAAGTCCAAGAAGACGGGTTTATAACCGGATCTTTGTTTCTTCGTAGTTTGTCCGTTGAGCTGTATTGTGTTGTTTTCACTTGGGATTAATGTTATGGTTCTTTCTAACCTTCATTGCATCAATTCGGCTTGATTTTGACAGGAATGGTTTTAAGTTGGTAAAATGACCATTTTGCCTCTCAAGGGGTTATTTTCGAGATTTTGATCCCAGCCGACTCTATTTGAACTTAGGGTTGTCTCCAAGGCTGACTTGGTGTCCTAGGGTTGTCTCTAGGGATGATGTGATGCTTCGGGGTTATCTCTGAAGTTGATTTGGCCTCCTAGGTTATGACCGGGGCTTGACCTGACCTCCCGAATTATGACTGGGGCTGCTTGACATCCCGGTATGGTTAGCAGGGCTTCACTTGACATCCAGGTGTTGTCGGGGTTTGACATGACATCCCGGTATAGTGACTGGGGTTGATCTTGACATCCCGGGGTTGTCACCGGGGCTGCTTAACATCCCGGTATGGTTACTGGACCTTCACTTGACATCCTGGTGTTGCCGGGGTTTGACTTGACATTCCGGTATAGTGACCGGGGTTGAGCTTATCTTCTCAGGGTTGTCACCGGGGCTGCTTGACATACTGGTATGGTTACCAGGGCTTCACTTGACATCCCGGTGTTGCCGGGGTATGACTTGACATCCCGGTATAGTGACCTAGGTTGAGCTTGACTTCCCGGGGTTGTCACCGGGGCTGCTTGACTTCCCGGTATGGTTACCGGGTAAAAAGACGGGTTTACCCTCCTGCAGGGTTAGTAACAAGAACGCAAAATTTTTGATTGTCTACAACAGGAATGCAAAAATTTTTGACTGTCTACAGTTGCCCTCTTTATCATGTTTATGCAATGCAATGAATGAATAAGATTAAGATTGCTAGACACTGGAAATATGATAGATGCAAATGCAATGCGATTCATGGCATGATATATTATGAATGTTAGATTCCTTCGTGGTAATGGGGCTATCAGTGGCTGTTTACGTCATTTTCTGCTGGGGATGACATTATCTGTGATAACCCTAGGTGCTAGTCTATTATTGTCTGTTTATGCCATTTTCTGCCGATAGGCTATCACGGGTAGGCCCTTACTGGCTGTTTTTATCACTTTTGCTGGGGACAATGTTATCCATGATAGCCTTTTGGGGAAGATTTTTCCTTGGCTGATGCCGTTGGGCATTTTTGAACTCGACGTTGGGGTTGTCATCAACATTATTCACTTTCAGATAAGCTTTCTAATTTTCATCTCTGCTACGGTTATTCTTCTATTCTGAGTTACCTTATTAGAGAATCTCGATGCCTATCCTGATGATAGTTCCCACCGGTTTACGTCATCGGACCTTTCCCAATGCTACGTTGGAGTTGTCGCTAACTGTTTGAATTATTATTCAGTCGATGTCGACATTTCTGTTGATGCCTACCCAACTGGTAGCCTAAATAGGTTAATTGATCTTGACTCGGTTCATACTCGAATGGTAGTTTGCAGAGTCGACCATCACAGAAACTTCTCGTTGCTCACTCGAACGGCGGTTGCAACGGTCGGTTGAATCACTGATCCTTCTCGGTGCTCCCTCTATAGATTTGTATAACAGATTCCATCATCTGTCCTCTGTGGGGATAAATTAATACACTGTTTTCATCACCGGCTCAATTTTGATGCTTCGCTGGAGTGATCGCCAATGACTGATAGTTTTAGACCCTCTGACCTTTGTTGAAGTAGCCTTCAACGGCCGATACCACCGGACTGTTCCTGATGCTTCGTTGGAGTTGTCGCTAACGACTGAAATGTCAATCCATTTGATCTTCGCTGAAGTAGCCTTCAACGGCTGATATCACTGGACTATTTTTGATGCTTCGCTGGGGTTGTCGCCAGCAGCTGATAGTGTCAGATACTCTGACCTTCGCTAAAGTAGCCTTTAACTGTTGATATCACCAGACCGTTCCTGATGCTTCGCTGGGGTTGTTGCCAGCGGTTGATAGTGTCATATACTGTGACCTTTGCTGAAGTAGCCTTCAACGGCTGATATCACTAGACCGTTCCCGATGATTCATTGGGGTTGTCGCCAGCGGCTGATAATGTCATATACTCTGACCTTCGCTGAAGTAACCTTCAACGACTAAGATCACCGGACCGTTCCCGATGCTTCATTGGGGTTGTCGCCAATGGCTTATAGTGTCATTCCTGATCAATCTTAATGTGGGGGGTATTCTTTCTGACAAATCACACCCTTGGATCAACCTGGATGCTCTGATACAGTCAGAACCTGTCATTCACACCGTCGGACCTTCCCGACGCCTTGACAGAGGCAGTTTTCAGCAGTTTTTCACAATTTTTTGTAGTTTTCAGCAATTTTTAGCATTGTTCTCTGGATATCACTTCGGGATGATAATCAATGGCTTACATGAAGTTCTTCTTTCCGTCAGGAATCCGCCGCTCATAAGCAGGATTTCAGGCCAATCCGCTCAATCACGTAGCAGTTTTTTTTGGATTTAACTTTTCAGCTCCTGTAAACTCCATTTCCACTCAAACTGGACCGAGCCAGAGGGAGTGGGCCCTACCCTGGGGAGCATCAGGTAGGGGTACAGCAGCCACAGGTGGTGCTGCTCCCTCCTGCAAGTTTAAGTTGAGCTCCCGTGCCTTTACAAATTCATTTTTAGTTTTGAATCCTAAAGGAAATCCGATTTTATTTCTCAGATCTTCGGAGTTCGGGCAGCTTTTTTCAGATTCCGTCACCGCATAAACGCTCTGCACATCTCTGGTAACGTTTACATCCTTTCTTTTCTAGTTTTGACCGTTAGAATGTTGTAAACCACATAGTGTGCTTTAAACGCAATGTATCAAATATATATGCATATATAACTTGATAAAAATTTTCAGACTTAGTAAATATGCATATTTTACTTTGCTGAACGTTTTTATGTAAGAAAATATGAATTCTGAGACAGTCAATTGATGCCTTTTTTGATCAGTTTACTCATCTTTTTTTGAGGCCTAGTGAGCCTAATTTTTCAACTAAAAATGTCCATGGTAATTTAGCTACTATGTGGAGTTTACTTTTGATTTTTTTTATACATATGAACTGTTTCTATTTTTGTGTAGGTGTGCTACTGAATGGCCACCTAGTCACACATGTGTGCATGCGGACAGTCCATTTTACAAAGGAGACTCTAGCAAAAAAAATTCAAAAGCCCGAGAATTTAATAAACATGCAATTTTGACTTTAATGGGGATTTTGGTTGACACATGCATGTTTTAGGACTTACAAATGCAGGAATCACTGATTTAATTTAAAAAGGCACAGGTTTTAGGCTTACCTCACCCATTTTGAGGTGATTTGGAGACTTTGTCCAGGTTATGGAGTTAAATAGACCCGGTAGTGCCAGCAGGGTCGTTCCAAGAGTTAAACGGAGGATAGTCTTTGATGTTCCTCAGCCACGACCGGCTCGGCCTCGTCGCAGATTGGCTGAGTCAGTGATTCTTCATATCTGGGTTGATCCACCAGTTGATGTGGACGATGAGGATGCACCTTTTGTTGATCCTGTCCCACCTCAGGCTCCACGTGCGGAGTTTCCAGGCATTGTGGTGCCTCTTCAAGAGCTTCTAGGAGATTTGAGGCTAATAAGTAGGTTTTATACCTACTTATTGGCTATCTACTTACTAGAATTATAGCTTAATCTCAAGTGTTTTAGTTTCTTTTGATGCATTTTATCTTTGTTTTATAGGTTGCATGAAGGAAACTCAAATGGGAAGCAAATGGCATTTAAGGGCATGGATATGGCATGATGGCAAGATGGCAAGGCTATGGTGGGTTGAAGATGGCATATGGTATGTGGAAATGGCCTCTGATCAGTGGAAAATGAAAGAAAAAGAAGAACTAAGGCATCAACAAAGGAACAACAATGCACCAGCAAGCACCTTGCAGGAAAGCCCAATAGCGCGACCGCGCCAGCATAAAGAACAAAGTCAGCTCGGCCGCGCCAGGAAGAAAACAAATCGCATGCCAGCGCGCCTGTGCCCCAAATAGCTTACGGGGTGGCGCAGACGCGCTAATCAAATTTTCACCAGTGTTGACTTCTACTTAAAAATTTATGTAACAGTGTTTTTCCTTTAAAGGGTGTAATTGCAAGTTATGAGACAATCTTTTAATCATTTTAATTTCTATTCTAAGGTTTAGTAGCAACATAGAGAGTTCATAGCTATTCTTCCTACTTTTGGCTTCTCTTTTGTGTGATTAGTAGATTTTGAATATTAAGGTTTTTGTGACGCCCCCAAATTCGGGCCACGACGCCTCGAATTCGGTTCATCACGTTCTAACAATAATAACTAAAATCATACAGTCACAGCGGATAATCAAGAATAATATACAATGATTTATTATATTTATTCCCCCAAGTCTCGCAACCTAAAGTACTTAATAGATTACATAATAATATCAAATAAAGACTTATTACATAGCCCTACTTAAGTTTAAACATAGTTCTGAATTAGTCATAGTACATTATCATAGTTGTCAGAATACAACACAAGAACTTCTAAAAACATAGAGGGACTAGCTAGTCGGTAGCCTTGCCCTTGCCATTATCGACTCCAGAAGGTCCGCCCTTCTCTGCCTTAACTAAAATATTTTAGGGAAAGCAAGAATGAACAACAAGTTTGCTCAGCAAGTAATATAGCAATAAGGGTGAGTAATTTAGTTTTCGAATTCCAAAAAGATATAACAAGATATGATAGTTCAAGGATAGCAAGAAATATCAATAGTTCTCAATAACAGTCGCTAAGGACAAAATATCAATAAGATTCAATGCCAGATCAATTCAAGATTTCAAGATAATTGAATACTGAGCAGTCATTATAACTTAGTCTTATAACTTAATACAAGATTCCCCACCAATCAATTGGTTTGGATAGTTTTCTAATCAGTAAAATACAAGATTCCCCACCAATCAATTGGTTTGGATAGTTTTCTAAATATGCATATAGCCTAGTCGAATCTAATGGCATAGACACTTTCACGATATTTAAGAACAATACTAAGTTCAACATGAATAATAACTTTCATAAGATTCAAATGAAAAAAGAGTTTATTCAATAAACATACTAACTCAATATAAACGAGTAAGTAAGAAAAATTGCTTTCACAAGGATCCATTGCAAAGGCTAGGATACTTGCAATTAACAATACAAGAACGGGTTCAAGAAAACTTGCACAGTAAAGAGTGTAAGTTGGGGAAACTTGTATCCAAAGAGATAAGGTTTATATACTTGCCTTAAGCGTAGTCTATCCACGTAAAGTTAATCAACACTTTTGAACTCCTATCGTAATATATTTATGTATAGGATATTCATTAGCTAAGTATATTCGATTTATATGCTCGATATGTAATTCAAGTATACACATATGGTTCTAACTTAGTCTTATAACTTAATACGTACGTCATTGCGTACTTGTACGCTCGTAGCACAAAATCAGTTTATGCAATCAAGTAATATAGTTATATCATGTATGGCAATATAGCAATTCATAACACTATATTGATTATGACTTTTTTATTCATAGAGTTCCGTTTATAAATTAAATATCATCATGCTTCACTACAAATACTTGTAAATACATACTAATAGAGATCTGACCAAGTTTAACAGCTTAGGCAACATTCATATGTTAACCAACACAACCAGAAACAAGCAGACTGCACCAATCCAGAAAACAGACTAGCGTAGCTGCGCCCTGGTTAGGCCTAGGGACGGCGCAGCTGCGCTGTCCTGCGCCGTCCCTATGCCAGACCAAGGTTGAGCTTTTTCTTAGCTGCTCCTGTCCATCTAGTAAGTATTTATCGACATACAGAATATACACATGTTTAAGAGTATTGCATGCTTACATAGTCCTTTTAAGTTCAATCTTTCATGACATGGTTCAAGATTAACATCTTAAATAATTTAAGGCCTTACAACGCCATTAATTCACATATGCTATCATGCTTGTCATTTAAACATATAAGGTCGTAATATATTTTGTTGATAAGCATGCTCACATGTTTCAATGTCATATATGCATAACTAATATTGTTATTGGTTTTGAAAACATGCTTAAGCTCATACGTGGTTACCTTGCATTGTATCTAACAAGTATGTGTATATGTATGACATCTTAGTGAGGTTAAGAGAACCCTCATGCATGTTCAAAATATCAGAACACTATGACTTCGGTTCATGCAACTTTAGTTTTCCAGAAGTTTCAAGTTTAACCTTTGAAATCGTTTTAAAAGTAAATCATGTATACTAGTGTAATCTCAACATGTTAGACTATCACTTCATGCATAACTAAACCATATAATCATGCTTAAGAGGTCAGAACATCAATATGATACATACATACCAAAGTTCACTTTAAGAACTATAAGTTCAATTTCAAACTTCAAGTCTTTTCATCAATAATGTATACCAACATAGCTATGAACATGCATGTCATCTCAAGTAACATATATACATGGGTGAAACCAGTTTTCATGCTTGTCTAGATGGTATAAGTATGTTAGCACGTAACAGTTTACTAACAAAAATATAAAACTGAAACCAGGGACTGGTGCAGCTGCGCTGCGCCCTAGTTCAATACTGGCGCAGCTGCGCCGGGTCTCAGCCAGCACTGAAATGCTTCTGCTTCGGCAGATAACAAAGCCAATTTTCAAATTTCTCAACAACTTGATTCTAGACACGCTACATTGTCATACTAACATACATATCAGCAACTAACAACCATTCTTTATCCAACTAGCATGTATTGCAACCATAATCAAGAATTCAAGGAAATTTAAGAAAATAAGAAATAAAGAACATGGACTTGTTATTATTATACCTCTGCTAAATTGCTTGGAGCTTGCTGCTAAATCAACTTCTTCCTCAACTGAAATATATGCTCACTCTCTATTCTCTCTTACTTATGAATTCTCAGTATTTTGATTTGTGAAGAGGAGGGCCTATATTTGTAGAAGAAATATTATACAAACAATGCTTTTCCCTCCTAAATCAAACTAATGGAAATGCGGATTGCATGATGGTTAATGAAGAGTGGTTGATTGGTTGTTGAATCCCATCATGATTCCCACTCCCCCATTGATCATTTGCTACAAGGCTATCTAAGTTTGCTGAAATTGAGAAGAAGGCTAGGATTAGGCCTTGCGAGCTATACACGTGAGAATGAAGGGCCTCTCATTATGGGACAAGCAAAGCTCATCATTTTGGAATTAAGGGGCATTATTACTAAGTCTACATACGTATACATATAATATATACTTAGGTTATAACTTCAATTAGACACACATATAATTCCAATAAATAAATAATATTGCAATGTAGTAAATTTACTTTGCACATATATAATCCATGTACACTTGGGTCCTTATAAAATAATATTGCAATATAATAAGTTGGGATACATATATGTATAATCATATAATCCATGTACGTTGTGACGCCCCCAAATCCAGGTCCCAAGAACCTCGGACTTGGTACGTTATGGTACTTCATTTTCACACATATTTTATCATCTACAGCAAAATATATAAACATATATTGTTTATTTTACATGATTCTATAATATTTCTCCAGGTTTATTAACCTTAACTGAATACATATCTTCAACATTACAAAAGGTTTACATCAGATAACTAAATAGTTATTCTTGCATAACAATATTCTACTATTGTACTTTGCTCTTGATTGTGTCCTTCTTCAAGCCTTTGTCTTAATCTGAAATTGGTTATCATGATATAGCAAGGGTGAGCAACAAGTTTGCCAAGCAAGTTTAAGTTCAAATGAAGATATATCATGATTGAAAAGAATAGTAAGCTGACAAACTTTCAATAATATGATAGTTGTGAAAGAATATCAATTAATTTTTCATAACTGAATGACCGAGTCAATAATAATGAATGGCCAACAATGAATATGAACAAATTCAACTGAACCCTATAGTAATGAAGGTGATCAGCCTTTCATACCTTATAAACATACGCAACATGCACTAAGTCTTCAAAACGAATTTGAGTTAAAAAATTTTAAACATGCATGATTTAGCTGACACAACTAGCATAGATCCATCTCATAAGCAGTTCATGAATAAAAGAACTTTAGTCGATTCACAGTTCAATGAATAGTAGAACAGGAATTCAATTTTCACAAGTGTGATTCACAATAATTCATCAGAATGTGGAAAAATCAACAATATTTATCCACCAACATGCTTGAAAAATAATAACTCGAGTTTGAGTTAGGAAACTTGCCTGTTTGACGAGCTACAGCTTACTAGCTTTAATTAACACTCTTTGAATGACCTAACATTGATAATGTAGATCTATCAATTAGTACTGCGTATAATTGTTCATCAATACGCTTACTCGTATTATTATCTAACCAATAATACACTCACAAGGTACATATATCTAATGTACTATCATTAATCTTATAAGATATTTAATTGATCTTAGATTAATGATTTAATAATTAATAAGGCTTTCCTTAAGTGATAAACACTTATTAGTTCTTTAAATAAATTATTATAATTGTTTAATTAAGGATTTATTTAATTTTCTTCAATTATTAACGCCCTCTTCCTTCGATTACTATTTAATATTAGTTAAATAGTAATTAACTAATTACCTTTAGTTATTACTTACTAATAACCAATTATAACTCTCCATTATTTAATGTTAATTAAATAATAGACAATTAAATTATTATTTGTTTTTAAATAATAATTAATAAATTCCTCATCCTTGAATAAATAATTGTTGATTTATTCACTTTATTCTTCTTTAATCATTCCTTATTATTATTAACAGAATAATTAATTAACATTCGTCCTTATTTATTATTTAAATAATAAATAATTAATTCTATAAAGTTTCATATCAAAGTAAGTAAGTAATTACTTCATTATTATTTAATCTTACTTAAATACCCTTTAATCATTATTTAATATTAATCAAATAATAATTAGTTAATTGATAACTCAAATTATTATTTAATCCTCATTAAATAATAAATAGTTATTTTATTAACACTAACTCATTTTAATTATTACTTAACATCATTTACATAATAATTAATTAATTAATTATATTTTACTTTATATGTAATTAACTTACTAGTCCATTAGTGGTTTTAAAGTTATTTATTATAATAACTCACTTTCATTTCACTTCATATTGTTACTCTAATTTTCACCCAAAATTTCAGATTTGGGGTCTTTCACGTAAACGTTTGTAGAACGAAGTCTACAACTCGGATTTAGGTTCTGTCAAAGGCGTTGGATTCGTATCTTCTTGAACTCCAATTTGCATCTATCAAACATAAAATTATGATTAGTTTAGGTCTCAGAAATTAGTGTTAAAGTGACTGATCAGCAAAGACGTTTATAGCAGTTGGTTCGTTTTCCAGATTTGGGGTAATTTACGAAAATGCTCATATCTCGAGATCTACATCTCGGATTTAGGTCCATTTGGTATCGTTGAATTTGTATTTTCCCGAACTACATTTTTCATATATCAAAAACCAAATTTGAGTTTGTTTTGATTACTGAAAATAGCCCAAAATTGACTAATCAGTAGCGTGATTACAACAGTTGGGTAGTTTGGAATTAAATTCATAACTTGCTCATTTTTAAACATATTTGAGTGATTACAAATGGGTTTTGCCCTTAACTCATGTATCTAGCATACTAAGAAAGAAAACCTCAAATATCATTTGTAAATTTCAACATGCACATGTCATAGCACAGTAGTTAAATAAAAATTTCCTCAAAAATCCATCCAACTTCCTTTTTCCAAACATTATCATATGAACTCATATAAATCCACAAGTTTCACTTATTAAACTCAAGATCTAACATTCTAACATGATATTAACCACATACAACATGCATCCCAAGAATCTAACATAAAGTTACCTAGTGCATGCATGCTCTTTTCTCTACCCATTTGGTACAAATATCTCTTTTGATCTAACTTTCAACTTGAAAAATATTTTGATCCCCGTATAAAAAATTTATACACATATAGATGAAGAGTTTTTAAAGATCTAACTTAAGGCTCTTTGTTTCATCAAAATTCAACAAATAAGAAATCTAAACTTGAAGATTTTGAGAATTATTACCTAGTTCTTCTTGCTATCCTTCTTATTTTTCCAAAGTAGCTTAGATACTTAGCATGCATGAATATCAAAGCTCTCCTTTAGACCCCCTCCTTGGCCAAATTCTCCACTCTATCTTGCTTTCTCTATTTTTTTTTTCTTTTGCTAGCTAACTTGGAGAATGAAAAAAATAAAGAAAACTTTTTAATTGGAATGAAGGGAATGGTATTTATAGTGGGAGATATACATATATATATATATATATATATAACATATGTATGTATATTACATCTTCTAACAAATCTCCATCTTCTCTCTCTAATATCTTTTCATATCTCATCTTCTCTCTCCATATATCTTCTTAGATCTTGCAAAATCTATCCAAAATCTCTTATTTCTCTTTCATAATCCTAACATTTCTTCTCAAATCTTTTCATATCTATCCATAAGATTTAATTCACATGCTACATTTCCTTTCTAGCTTAGGCCGACCACTTGGACCTTCCTTTGGCCCAAGTTTTGTTTTCTTAATTCCTCACTTAACTTACTAAAGGTCTAATAATTCCTCTCTCCCATTGGGCTAAGCTTGGGTTTTTGATTTAATTCATTTTGGGCTTGCAAATAAATTATATTTTGCTTACTAGTTAAAATAAGCTTGGGCTTCCTCCCGTAGTTAAATTAGGCCATCACTATATTGCTATATACATAATATATTGAGCTAGATTAATAATTTAATTGCCCTTAATTCACTTTATCTACAAGTCACATGCTTAATAAAATAATTGGGCTTGTTTAAACTATTTATTCTCCTTAGTCCATGAAATAAATTATTATTTTAGACTCTTATACATTATTATTAATATAAACACATTCTCATATATCAATAATATCAATTAACTTACATAATCCAATTAGACTTTTCTCCATAGAAGTCAACTGTTGACTTTGACCAAAAAGTCAAACCCCTACACATTTTGTGTTTATTGTCATTTCTGACTAAACTTGACGTTCCGGACGCAACCGAGCAGTCCGTGCTTCAAAATTCTATCTCTAACTAAAATTTTGAGTTTTAACTTACTCCATTTTTATTGCTAATTATATTAGCTAATAACTTTCCACTTATTCCTCTTCTTATTTGTCAATCAAGGCCAACATTCAAACTATGTTAATTACTAACATAGTTTTATCTTGATTCTCATATCCTTAACTTAATTCATCATTCCTCTTGCTAAAATATATAGCACCTTACTAAGTATATATATATATAATTATATATATTTCTATACATATACTCATCTTCGTTTAACCTCATAGTATCTCTTTATGGAAAATTTTATTTCCTTAATAAATGTCCACGTATATCATTATAACATTTCTAACACTATTCAATTCACATTGAATTTATAGGTATCACAATACCTTATTCTTAACATTCTTTCAAATATATATAACTCTTTTCTAGGGTTTGAAATTTTGTAACCCATATATTCTCTATTCTCATTCAAATAGCAAACCATATAGGTTTTACTTGAAAAAAATTTAAATAAATCCTCAAATTTTCATCTAGGATTTATTCTTTAACCTTTAATATAATCATTCAAGATTTTATAATTTTTGGGTTGTCACATTCACCCATTCTTATAAGAATTTCGTCCTCGAAATTACAGTCTACTAGTCTCCCCTCCTTTTATTCATCAAAACTAGGTTTTCAAGTTAACCTTTATATGATCTCGTGCTCAATTTAATGAGTACATCTTGCTTCTTTCTATGAGGAGCTCTGCTATAATCACATTCTTCCATGACTACTTTCTAAGGAGTTAAAACTTTTTATATCGGGCTGAGGGTCATATAGACCGTGAACTCTCAGGTTTAACGGTATTCACAATAACCAAATCTGTTAACCATGCTGTATTTGATATGTTTACAATCACAAAGAAGGTAAACTACCGATACGGGTACGTTAGGTGATCAATCTATTATACCTTAGTTCTCAGAACGGCTGTATGCGTTCAAGGATTAGAATATATCGTCCAACCAGTGTATCCCCATTTTTTTGTGGTTGTTCACCTCAGTCTTAACATCATAGTCTGTACCAAATCAATTTGGTTCGGGATAAATTCTCAAAGAGATACTGGAACTTCATAAACATTTGTCTAGCTGAATCAATTAGCTTAGACGTATACCAATAACTCGAATATCAATCGAAACATATATCTGGCCAAATCCAATTGGCACTCAACTTTTTTTTAAAATTTAGAAAATTATTTTATGACGTCATGATACCGCACTATATTCACAGTTCGTTTGAGGATTTCGTCATTTCATGACTCGTCATACTACATCGTACCATAGTGGCATGACGATCCTTAGATCACATCCAACCCTAGGTAATTCTGCATTGATAACTCCATCATTCTTATCATTCTACATCAGGTTTCATGATGCATTGATGATATATAAAATACATTTTGACATCTCAAATTATTTTTGTCTAGCCGAAATAATTAGCGTAGACTTTTCTTTAAATAGCTCAAAACCATAGCAAAATCATTTTTGATGTTATCATGCCGCAACTGGTAACGATGTGTTAGTGGTACGAACTTCTACACAATTGTAACCATGTGTTGCTGATAACAAAAATTCATTTTATTTCGAAAGGCACATCAGTGCGAATTTATCTTGATGTCAAAAATTTGAAGTCTAGCACAACTAGAAGATTTGGAATACCTATGCTTCCATCATCAACTTCAATTTCTCTAATGATCAATTGCTTAATCATTCTATCTATTCTATCACCATTAGAATTTAACAATTCTTCATTCTTCATCCATCACTTTTCTATACCCAGTATAGTTTATCAAACATACCACACGTTATGAGTTCAGGAACTTTCGACAAAAATATGAGTTTAGGAACTTATCCTAGCAATACGTAGTTCAAGAACCAACTAGGAACTGTCCGTACGCTTAGGGGTTCAAAAACATACCATACGATTATGAGTCACGAACTTACCATAAGTATGAGTTTTAAGAACTCGTACTTATTCTTATATTCTCTACCTATCCGTCATACACATGAGAAAAGAATCACCTTCTCATCATACATATAGCGAATAGTGCGACATCAACATTTCAATGATTATCAATATAAGAAGCTAACTGGTTGTCGAACCAAACACAATCCCCTGTCTATACAAGGAACTGGTCAACTCAGCCACTAATCAATATAGGAAGCTAAGCGGTTTGTTAAACCAAGGACAACTCTCTGCCCATACAAGGAATTGTTCAACTTAACCACTATATCAATGTAGGAAGCTAAGTGGTTCTAAAACCAAGCATAAATTCCCCGCCCATACAAGGAATCATACAACTCAACTACTAACATGAGTCCTCAATTGAAATCTCACATAACTCTATCTTGTTCATAACTTCTCGCTCTATGCTCGATATGGATTTTTTTTATATCTCCTCATTTATAACTCCTCATGAGTTTATCTCGTACTATCTCATAGTACATTCTCTTCTTTGCTCAATACGAATTTCATTTAATCCGTATTTCATCCTTTTTGACTCTTTCGAGTTTAACTCGTACTATTTCATAGTACCATATTCGTATAGCCATTATGCTATAAAGTCTTCAATTAATAGATTGATTATCTGTTCTCCTAGGACCTCATCGGATCACGTTGTGATCTAATCTTACAATAGTATTATATTACGATTCTTTTCTATCTCATGATCGTTTTATTTTTTGATCTTCTTTCCTTTAATCATATTATATTATGATTTTACACTTTTCATCATATAGACTTTGTCTATTTATTATCACTTTCATCTTTATTATTGGAGTCAGGTAACTTCGAATTCTCATCTTTAAAACTTTTCAAGATTCTTCTTTGAATCTTATTTATCATCTTCTTAACTTGATAATGAATTTCCTGAATTCATTTCTTATCACTTAAACTCTATTTGAGTTTATTCCTCATCACCATCTTTGTGGATGTGACAACCTGAATTTTTAAATTATTATAATAAGAATTTAATAAATAAAATTCTTATTACGAGATATTTTGAGTTTGGATATGTGTATATATGTGGTGAAGTATATGATGTGGTGTGAATATAGAAGATATATATATATATATATATATATATATATTCATAGGTTGGAGGAATGAGGTTTAGTAGTTAATTTATTTTAACTATTAAAGAAGCGAAACGAAATTGTTTGAAAAGAAAATTAAGTTAATTAAGTTGGAAGTTATATTATTGAATAATATAATTTGATTATTATGCCTTGTTGGCACTATAATTGTTATGAATTAAATTTCATAAATAATGAGAGTAATTCACTTAATTAAAATAGTGAATTAATATAAATATATTTGTTTTAATAAAATGAGAGGGTAATGTGTTACATATAAATGTAATATGTTAATGTAATTTGATTGAGAATTTCGTAAATAGTTATGATAATTATCGAGTAAAATAAATATTTTAGTTGAGATATTTATTAAATAAAGTAAATATTTGATGGAAATTATTATGGAATAATTTATTCATGTATGATAATATTAAGTAAATTGATGATAAACAATTTTATAATCGGTGCGTATTTTATTACGCTAATGGAATGACAATGCTCTAATTTAATTAAATAATTAAATTAGAGGATGAATGATTTATTAAATAAATTTATTATGTTGATAAGGAGTGATTTGATAAATTAAGTGATTAATAAACCCAATGTAACTTAATATGAAATTTTAAGGTTGGTTTGGTTATGTGTGACAAATGTACCATATAATAGAGGAATATTAAAATAAATTAAAAAATGATAATTGGATTCCAGCCAAACATGGCCTTGAGACCCTTGGGCTTTTGTAACTGAGAAAGCCATATTGATGTACATATTATGTTTATATTAGTTATATGAATTTTACGTATTTTATTCCTAAAGCTTAAAAAAACAAAGAAGAACAAATACAGAGAAGAGAGGAAGAGAGAAATTGAGAAGAGGGAGCTTAGAGAAGAAATTCTCTGTAATTGAAGAGGAGTTTCAGAATCAAAGGAGGGAGAAACAAGAAATTGTTCAATCTTTATAACAAATCAAAGGTAAAGTTTCTAGGTTTCTAGTTTATGGTTTTGTTTTCTAAATTCTCTGTAATCGAGTTTTGGTGGTTGAGTTTGTTGAGGTATAGTTTGTATATGTTTTTAGATGGATATAATTTGTTAATGGTCATCTAGAAGCAATTTTGGAGTGTTTAAACTCATGAAAACATGTTAAAGATGAAGAATTGAGTTTTGGTTGAATATGTGCATTTTGGTCATTTTTGAGACTAAAATTAGTATGAAATCTTGATGGAAACCTTAAATTGTTGATGGATGTTGTAAGAACATTGAAAAACAAAAAAAAACGCAAGTTGAATGAATCAATTTGGTTAAGAAACGAATTCGTTGTGAATGAATTCGCTAAACATGTTAAAACATGAAAGTTTAGTATGAACATGAGTTTTGAGTCAAGATTTAGGTTAGATAATGGTTATGTAAATTATGGATTTCCTTGCTATGTTGTAGTTCTATGAATTACGAATCCATAGAGTCGAAAACGGACTCAATCGGATGTGTATAGCTTGATTTATGATGATTGGAAGGAGGAAAGGGTTGGAAAATTTGCCAGAACAACATACTGGAAGAAAAAGTCGTGTATACTGCTGCCAGGGGCGCAGCTGCGCTGCCCCCAAGGCTGGTTGGGGCGCAGCTAGCGCCGGGAGGAAAATTCAGTCCGGGACTAGTTTTGACCTCCTGTGGTAAAATGGCCATAACGTTTTCATACGGACTCGGATTGAGGTGATTCAAGATGATCCGGAACGAGCACGAATAGACCTACAACTTTCGTTCTTTAAGGTTTTCAATTTGAGATCGTTAGCTAGGGTAAAAATGATCATTTTTGGGACTGATGTATTTTTGGAGGCAATCGGGGGGCGTCGGGCATGCACGTATGCACATGTAATGCTCCCGACTATGTAAAATGATATTCTAACTTCCATAACATGACTATTAGGTATTATAATGATACTTAATATTAATCTTTGAGTATTATACAATTTGGTTGGCGTGCTAAGCGTGCACAAATGTGTGTCATTTGGGCGTTCGAATAGGCAAGTTTGGCGTACGAACGTGCAAGCGTCTCAATGCCGTAATGAGTGTGTATGACCTTGTTTAATATTATGTTTTTAATAAGAATGAAACATTATAGAGTAATGTAACCCAATATAGGAGCATGCAAAGCACATGCAAAAGAGGCGAGTTAGGCGTGTGACGTATAAACGTCGAAACGCCGTGTAATGTGGTAATACACTTAAATAGTATTTCGATTCTAATGAAATGAATATTATAATATATGAAATGTGGTTAATATAAAACCAATAGGTAGTCCTAGCAGGACTTAAACACTTGAATGAATTTCGAATATTACGAAAAAGAATTATAGTGAAATATAAGTCGATAGTTAACACAATCAAATTGAACATTGTGTATTGATAATAGGAAGGGTTATGAGATGTAGAGTAAAGTTTACGTTATAACTAATATGCATTGCTATGTGACTGATAATTGATGTGCATGATTATATAATTGTGTAGGGCACGTGAAGTGCAGATATCTGTAAGCTGTTAAACTGTTATTGGTAAACAACGATCAAGGAAAGTCTTTCAGTTCCTATTTTCTACGTGAACTTGATGATGAACTATTTTAAATTGTTTTGTAAAGAGTATGATATGTTGTATATATATTGTAAGCATGAAATGTTAAACTCAATTTATGACTACATTGATTGATTAAAGAATGTTGATTGAGTAAGGAACTCAATCTTTATATTTGTTATGTGAAGTAAAGCATGTATGTCATGTTACTTTAATTATTATGAGATGTATGTTGAGCATGTATTTATGTGCTATGTGATGCATGAAAGCTGTTAGATCTTGCTGAGCTGTCGAGCTCATTCTTGCAAATAATCACTTTTGCAGGTTAAAGATTCAAGGTAACGCTATGTGCTACTTGAAAGAAATGAATCAGATGTAACGCATGAAGATTTATATACTTTGGCTGAATTATTTTTATTTTGGACCCTGTTTAAGGTTTCAGATAATGTACTTGATAATGTATGATGCCTAACAGATGTTGAGTTGTAAAGTTTAAATTTTATCCGATGTATAAGGTTATTGAATGTGGTTGTAAGTTTTAGTTTATAATAACTCTGACGAAGCGATTCATGAAATAAGGTTGAATCAAAGTTATGTAATGATAAAGGTTGAGATTCAGGGATAATAAAGAAGGAATAATATAAAAGTTTTAAATATTCCGTATTTTTAGTGATTGTATCATGGATTAATGATGTAAAGTCTGAATAAGAATGTATTGTTAACGACCGATGTCGAGAGTTGTATTGTATGAATTTTGGGGTCGTTACAGTTGGTATCAAAGCTGATAGGTTATACACCTTAGGTAAGAGTACCTTAGGCTATGACCTTAGAGAATGAGAAGTTAAGTTACGTATAACGAAAAGGTGATTCCTTTCACATACGTAGAAGTATAGAATGAGTTAAGTCCTAGAAATGTTATAGGAAGAAGGTGAGAATAACGAGGAATAAAACTCGAATAAAATGTTGAACTTTATGAACGAAGTTAGAAATTCTTAAAAGAAGAGTTGTTAAATAAACAAGAAGATTCAAAGAAGAATCTTGAAGAGATATGAAGATGAGAATCAGGAGTTACCTAACTCCAATAATAAAGATGACGAATAACCTAGAGTACTTGCAGAGAGTGTTTTCAGTCTGTGTGATTGCTAAACATTCTGTTAAAGATGGTTTACAGTGGTGATGCACTATTAAACCTGGAGAAGAGTTCAAGGTCTTATGACCCCTCAGCATGAATTGGAATCTTTTAAATTCCTGTTATTCATATCGCTTCCCAATTATTGAACAATTGTGGAAGATTCTTATTATTCTGAAGGTGAAGGTGGCAAGAATTATATTCCCTAGAAAGAAATAGTTGTGGAACACAACAAGTTAGTGAATAAAATTAACGTAAAATCTACTTTGATAAATTGAATGAATGAAGATTAATGTAAATTTCGAGGACGAAATTCTTAGAAGAAGGGGTGAATGTGATAACCCGAATACTCATAAGATAGTGAATTATGAAGTATATGTCTTCGACGAGTAAAGTATATGGTAATGATCCTTAGAAAGGAAATGAACGAGTTAGAAAATATATAATATTTGAAACATAATTGTGTTTAATTGAAGGTTATGAAATAAAACCTAAAATTTGTTGAAGAACTGAATGTAGAAGAATATATATGTATAACCTATATTAAGGTAATGAGTTGAAGTTATTCAACGTTAAATGTTTTTAAAGAGATTTGATGGAAACCTGAGTAAGGTAGGGTTTTGGTGATTCCGAGGACGGAATCCTTATAAGGAGGGAAGGATGTGACAACCTGAATTTTTAAAATTATTATAATAAGAATTTAATAAATAAAATTCTTATTACGAGATATTTTGAGTTTGGATATGTGTATATATGTGGTGAAGTATATGATGTGGTGTGAATATAGAAGATATATATATATATATATATATATATATATATATATATTCATAGGTTGGAGGAATGAGGTTTAGTAGTTAATTTATTTTAACTATTAAAGAAGGGAAACGAAATTGTTTGAAAAGAAAATTAAGTTAATTAAGTTGGAAGTTATATTATTGAATAATATAATTTGATTATTATGCCTTGTTGGCACTATAATTGTTATGAATTAAATTTCATAAATAATGAGAGTAATTCACTTAATTAAAATAGTGAATTAATATAAATATATTTGTTTTAATAAAATGAGAGGGTAATGTGTTACATATAAATGTAATATGTTAATGTAATTTGATTGAGAATTTCGTAAATAGTTATGATAATTATCGAGTAAAATAAATATTTTAGTTGAGATATTTATTAAATAAAGTAAATATTTGATGGAAATTATTATGGAATAATTTATTCATGTATGATGATATTAAGTAAATTGATGATAAACAATTTTATAATCGGTGCGTATTTTATTACGCTAATGGAATGACAATGCTCTAATTTAATTAAATAATTAAATTAGAGGATGAATGATTTATTAAATAAATTTATTATGTTGATAAGGAGTGATTTGATAAATTAAGTGATTAATAAACCCAATGTAACTTAATATGAAATTTTAAGGTTGGTTTGGTTATGTGTGACAAATGTACCATATAATAGAGGAATATTAAAATAAATTAAAAAATGATAATTGGATTCCAGCCAAACATGGCCTTGAGACCCTTGGGCTTTTGTAACTGAGAAAGCCATATTGATGTACATATTATGTTTATATTAGTTATATGAATTTTACGTATTTTATTCCTAAAGCTTAAAAAAACAAAGAAGAACAAATACAGAGAAGAGAGGAAGAGAGAAATTGAGAAGAGGGAGCTTAGAGAAGAAATTCTCTGTAATTGAAGAGGAGTTTCAGAATCAAAGGAGGGAGAAACAAGAAATTGTTCAATCTTTATAACAAATCAAAGGTAAAATTTCTAGGTTTCTAGTTTATGGTTTTGTTTTCTAAATTCTCTGTAATCGAGTTTTGGTGGTTGAGTTTGTTGAGGTATAGTTTGTATATGTTTTTAGATGGATATAATTTGTTAATGGTCATCTAGAAGCAATTTTGGAGTGTTTAAACTCATGAAAACATGTTAAAGATGAAGAATTGAGTTTTGGTTGAATATGTACATTTTGGTCATTTTTGAGACTAAAATTAGTATGAAATCTTGATGGAAACCTTAAATTATTGATGGATGTTGTAAGAACATTGAAAAACAAAAAAAAAACGCAAGTTGAATGAATCAATTTGGTTAAGAAACGAATTCGTTGTGAATGAATTCGCTAAACATGTTAAAACATGAAAGTTTAGTATGAACATGAGTTTTGAGTCAAGATTTAGGTTAGATAATGGTTATGTAAATTATGGATTTCCTTGCTATGTTGTAGTTCTATGAATTACGAATCCATAGAGTCGAAAACGGACTCAATCGGATGTGTATAGCTTGATTTATGATGATTGGAAGGAGGAAAGGGTTGGAAAATTTGCCAGAACAACATACTGGAAGAAAAAGTCGCGTAACATGCTGCCAGGGGCGCAGCTGCGCTGCCCCCAAGGCTGGTTGGGGCGCAGCTGCGCTGCCCCCAAGGCTGGTTGGGGCGCAGCTGCGCCGGGAGGAAAATTCAGTCCGGGACTGTTTTGACCTCCTGTGGTAAAATGGCCATAACGTTTTCATACGGACTCGGATTGAGGTGATTCAAGATGATCCGGAACGAGCACGAGTAGACCTACAACTTTCGTTCTTTAAGGTTTTCAATTTGAGTTCGTTAGCTAGGGTCCAAATGATCATTTTTGGGACTGATGTATTTTTGGAGGCAATCGGGGGGCGTCGGGCATGCACGTATGCACATGTAATGCTCCCGACCATGTAAATGATATTCTAACTTCCATAACATGACTATTAGGTATTATAATGATACTTAACATTAATCTTTGAGTATTATACAATTTGGTTGGGCGTGCTAAGCGTGCACAAATGTGTGTCGTTTGGGCCTTCGAATAGGCAAGTTTGGCGTACGAACGTGCAAGCGTCTCAATGTCGTAACGAGTGTGTATGACCTTGTTTAATATTATGTTTTTAATAAGAATGAAACATTATAGAGTAATGTAACCCAATATAGGAGCATGCAAAGCACATACAAAAGAGGCGAGTTAGGCGTGTGACGTATAAACGTCGAAACGCCGTGTAATGTGGTAATACACTTAAATAGTGTTTCGATTCTAATGAAATGAATATTATAATATATGAAATGTGGTTAATATAAAACCAATAGGTAGTCCTAGCAGGACTTAAACACTTGAATGAATTTCGAATATTACGAAAAAGAATTATAGTGAAATATAAGTCGATAGTTAACACAATCAAATTGAACATTGTGTATTGATAATAGGAAGGGTTATGAGATGTAGAGTAAAGTTTACGTTATAACTAATATGAATTGCTATGTGATTGATAATTGATGTGCATGATTATATAATTGTGTAGGGCACGTGATGTGCAGATATCTGTAAGCTGTTAAACTGTTATTGGTAAACAACGATCAAGGCAAGTCTTTCAGTTCCTATTTTCTACGTGAACTTGATGATGAACTATTTTAAATTGTTTTGTAAAGAGTATGATATGTTGTATATATATTGTAAGCATGAAATGTTAAACTCAATTTATGACTACATTGATTGATTAAAGAATGTTGATTGAGTAAGGAACTCAATCTTTATATTTGTTATGTGAAGTAAAGCATGTATGCCATGTTACTTTAATTATTATGAGATGTATGTTGAGCATGTATTTATGTGCTATGTGATGCATGAAAGCTGTTATATCTTGCTGAGCTGTCGAGCTCATTCTTGCAAATAATCACTTTTGCAGGTTAAGGATTCAAGGTAACGCTATGTGCTACTTGAAAGAAATGAATCAGATGTAACGCATGAAGATTTATATACTTTGGCTGAATTATTTTTATTTTGGACCCTGTTTAAGGTTTCAGATAATGTACTTGATAATGTATGATGCCTAACAGATGTTGAGTTGTAAAGTTTAAATTTTATCCGATGTATAAGGTTATTGAATGTGGTTGGAAGTTTTAGTTTATAATAACTCTGACGAAGCGATTGATGAAATAAGGTTGAATCAAAGTTATGTAATGATAAAGGTTGAGATTCAGGGATAATAAAGAAGGAATAATATAAAAGTTTTAAATATTTTGTATTTTTAGTGATTGTATCATGGATTAATGATGTAAAGTCTGAATAAGGATGTATTGTTAACGACCGATGTCGAGAGTTGTATTGTATGAATTTTGGGGTCGTTACAGTGGTTATAGCCTAAGGTACACCTACCTAAGGTTTATAACATATCAGCTCTGATACCAACCTGTGACGCCCCCAAATGTAGGTCCCAAGAACCTCGGACTTGGTACGTTACGGTACTTCATTTTCACACGTATTCTATTATCTACTGCAGAACATATAAACATATATTGTTTATTTCACATGATTCTATAACATTTCCCCAGATTTATTAACCTTAACTGAATACATACATTCAACATTACAAAAGGTTTACATAAGATAACTAAATAGTTATTCTTGCGTAACAATATTCTACTATTGTATTTTGCTCTAGATTGTGTCCTTCTTCAAGCCTTTGTCTTAATCTGAAATTGGTTATCATGATATAGCAAGGGTGAGCAACAAGTTTGCCCAGCAAGTTTAAGTTCAAATGAAGATATATCATGATTGAAAAGAATAGTAACCAGACAAACTATCAACAATATGATAGTTGTGAAAGAATATAAATCAATTTTTCATAACTGAATGACCGAGTCAATAATGATGAATGGCCAACAATGAATATGAACAAATTCAACTGAACCCTATGGTAATAAAGGTGATCAGCCTTTCATACTTGATAAACATACGCAACATGCACTAAGTCTTCAAAATTAATTTGAGTTAACAAATTTTAAACATGGTTGATCTAGCTGACACAACTAGCATAGATCCATCTCATAAGCAATTCATGAATAAAAGAACTTTAGTCGATTCACAGTTCAATAAATAGTAGAATAATAATTCAATTTGCACAAGTGCGATTCACAATAATTCATCAGGATGTGGAAAAATCAACAATATTTATCCACCAACATGCTTGAAAAATAATAACTCGAGTTTGAGTTTGGAAACTTGCCTGTTTGATGAGCTATAGCTTACTAGCTTTAATTAACACTCTTTAAATGACCTAACATTGATAATATAGATCTATCAATTAGCACTGCGTATAATTGTTCATAAATACACTTACTCGTATTATTATCTAGCCAATAATACAATCACAAGGTACATACATCTAATGTACTATCATTAATCTTATAATATATTTAATTGATCTTAGGTTAATGATTTAATAATTAATAAGACTTTTCTTATGTGATAAACACTTTTTAGTTCTTTAAACAATTTATTATAATTATTTAATTAAGGAGTTATTTAATTTCCTTTAATTGTTAACTCCATCTTCCTTCGATTACTATTTAATATTAGTTAAATAGTAATTAACTAATTACCTTTAGTTATTGCTTACTAATAACCAATTATAACTCCTCATTATTTAATGTTAATTAAGTAATGGACAATTAAATTATTATTTGTCTTTAAATAATAATTAATAAATCCCTCATCCTTGAATAAATAATAATTGATTTATTCACTTCATTCTTCTTTAATCATTCCTTATTATTATTAGAAGAATAATTAATTAACATTCGTCTATATTTATTATTTAAATAATAAATAAGTAATTCTATAAACTTTCATATCAAAGTAAGTAAGTAATTACTTCATTATTACTTAATCTTACTTAAATACCCTTTAATCATTATTTAATATTAATTAAATAATAATTAATTAATTGATTAACTCAAAATATTATTTAATCTTCATTAAATAATAAATAGTTATTTTATTAACACTAACTCATTTTAATTATTACTTAACATCATTTAAATAATAATTATATAATTAAGTATATTTCACTTTATATGTAATTAACTTACTAGCCCATTAGTGGCTTTAAAGTTATTTATTATAATAACTCACTTTCATTTCACTTCATATTGTTACTCTAATTTTCACCCAAAATTTCAGATTTGGGGTCCTTCACGGAAACGCTTGTAGAACGAAGTTTACAACTCGGATTTAGGTTCCGTCGAAGGCGTTGGATTCGTATCTTCTTGAACTCCAATTTCCATTTATCACACATCAAATTTTAATCTGTTTAGGTCCCGGAAATCAGTGTTAAAGTGACTGATCAGCAAGGACATTTACAGCAGTTGGTTTGTTTTCCAGATTTGGGGTTATTTACGGAAACACTCATATCTCGAGATATACATCTCAGATTTAGGTCCATTTGATATCGTTGGATTCGCATTTTCCCGATCTACATTTCCATATATCAAAAACCAAATTTGAGTTTGTTTTGTTTACTGAAAATAGCCCAGAAGTGACTAATCAGTAGCATGATTACAACAGTTGGGTAGTTTGGGATTAAATTCATAACTTGCTCATTTTTAAGCATATTTGAGTGATTACAAAGGGGTTTTGCCCTTAACTCATGTATCTAGCATACCAAGAAAGAAAACCTCAAATATCACTTGTAGATTTCAACATGCACATGTTATAGTACACTAGTTAAATAAAAATTTTCTCAAAAATTCATCTAACTTTCTTTTTCCAAATATTATCATATGAACTCATATAAATCCATAAGTTTCACTTATTAAACTCAAGATCTAACATTCTAACATGATATTAACCATATACAACATACATCTCAAGAATCTAACATAAAGTTACCTAGTGCATGCATGCTCTTTTCTCTACGCATTTGGTATAAATCTATCTTTTGATCTAACTTTCAACTTCAAAAATATTTTGATCCCCATATAAAACATTTATACATATATAGATGAAGAGTTTTTAAAGATCAAACTTAAGTCTCTTTGTTTCATCAAAATCCAACAAATAAGAAATCTAAACTTGAAGATTTTGAGAATCATTACCTAGTTCTTCTTGCTATCCTTCTTATTCTTCCAAAGTAGCTTAGATACTTAGCATGCATGAAGATCATAGCTCTCCTTTAGACCCCCTCCTCTCTCTCTTGCTTTCTCTATTTTTTTCTTTCGCTAACTAACTTGGAGAATGAAAAAAAATGAAGAAAACTTTTTAATTAGAATGAAGGGAAGGTATTTATAATAGGATATATATATATATATATATATATATATAATGTATTATGTATATTAAATCTCCTAATAAATCTCCATCTTCTCTCCCTAATATCTTTTCATATCTCATCTTCTCTCTCCATATATCTTCTTAGATCTTGCAAAATCTATCCAAAATCTTTTATTTCTCTTTCATAATCCTAACAAATCTTTTCATATCTATCCAATATCTATCCATAAGATTTAATTCACATGCTCCATTTCCTTTCTAGCTTGGGCTGGCTACTTAGGCCTTCCTTTGGCCCAAGTTTTGTTTTCTTAATTTCTTACTTAACTTACTAAAGGTCTAATAATTCCTCTCTCCCATTAGGCTGAGCTTGGGCTTTTGATTTAATTCATTTTGGGCTTGCAAATAAATTCTATTTTGCTTACTAGTTAAAATAAGCTTGGGCTTCCTCCCGTAGTTAAATTGAGCCATCACTATATTGCTCCATACATATATTGGGCTAGTTTAATAATTTAATTGCCCTTAATTCATATTATCTACAAGTCCTATGCTTAATAAAATAATTGGGCTTGTTTAAACTATTTATTCTCCTTAATCCATGAAATAAATTATCATTTTAGACACTTATACATTATTATTAATATAAACACATTCTCATATATCAATAATATCAATTAACTTACATAACCCAATTAGACTTTTCTCCATAGAAGTCAACTGTTGACTTTGACCAAAAAGTCAAACCCCTACACATTTTGTGTTTGTTGTCCTTTCTGACTAAACTTGATGTTCCGGACGCAACCGAGCAGTCTATGCTTCAAAATGCTATCTCTAACTCAAATTTTGAGTTATAACGTACTCTATTTTTATTTCTAATTATATTAGCTAATAACTTTCCACTTATTCCTCTTCTTATTTGTCAATCAAGGCCAACATTCAAACTATGTTAATTACTAACATAGTTTTATCTTGATTCTCATATCCTTAACTTAATTCATCATTCCTCTTGCTAAAATATATAGCATCATACTAAGTATATATATATATATATATATATATATATATATATATATTTCTATACATATACTCATCTTCGATTAATCTCATAGTATCTCTTCATAAAAATTTTATTTTCTTAATAAATGTCCACGTATATCATTATAACATTTCTAACACTATTCAATTCACATTGAATTTATAGGTATCACAATACCTTATTCTTAACATTCCTTCAAATATATATAACTCTTTTCTAGGGTTTGAAATTTTGTAACCCATATTTTCTCTATTCTCATTCGAATAGTAAACCATATAGGTTTTACTTGAATTTTTTTTAATAAAATCCTCAAATTCTCATCTAGGTTTTATTCTTTAACCTTTATTCTAATCATTCAAGATTTTATAATTGTTGGGCTGTCACATACGTATCATAATACCGAACACAGTTTAATCGGGTATTATTACATTATATCATCCCAACTCTATTATTTCAATTATATTAATATATTGAAGTAACCATAAATTATCAATTGTTTACAATATATTCATGAGGTACTAATTTAATGTTCACACACTCACATTGTCACATATCCTCATGATGTATTCATATAACTTATTAATCCTAATATATAGTTCTCATATATTGTATAGTCACACATAAGTGTCACATTGCACTTTACACTTTATATAATATATATGTAACTACTATATATTATACATGTAATTTTCGCACGCTTTTCACATAACAATTAGTCGAGTAAATATAATCTTATTATATTCATTTTATTATTCATAATCATAATTACTCAACATTAATTAATTAATCATTAATATTCTATTACTCACAATAACAAATTATCAACACGTTATCAATTAATTACTCATTGATAGTTATTTCTCATAACATCAATTAATTGACAATGATATTAAATAAATCCTTCACTTATTTAATCCCACTCTTTAATAGGTTATCACTTATAATAACAATTAATCAATATAATACTAATTAATCATTTATTAATTCCTTCATCCTTTAAATTAATCAAATCATAATTCTCATTATCGCGCCACACAAGGCGTTCTTCGAGCTTATCGTAAGCTCCATATTTTTCTCAATTAACATAAATTCAATTTGAAGTAATTGAGTTAACTCATCTCGTTACCACATAAACATTATATTCGAATAAATATTTATTTTCATTAATATATTTATTTAATAATATTAAAAAATTCTCTGGTATTACATCCTCCCCCCCTTATAAAAATTTCATCCTTGGAATTGCTACAAGGTTACACAAATAGAATGGGATAGTCCCTCATCATCCTATCTTCTAATTCTCACGTAGCCTCCTCGATATCGTGGTTACGCCAAAGTACTTTTATAGATGAAATAATTTTATTCCTTAATATATGTCCTTTCCTATCTAGAATTTGGACAGAAATTTCTTCATATGCCAAATTTTTCTCCACTTGAATGAGCTCGTAAGAGATCACATGCTTGTAGTCGGCCTTGTACGGACGCAACACGGAGATGTGAAACACGTTGTGGATGTATTCCAACTCAGGTGGTAATGCAACTTTGTATGCCACTTCGCCCACTCGCTTCAAAATCTCGAACGGTCCTATGAATCTTGGACTCAACTTTCCTTTCTTGCCGAATCGTATTTTTCCCTTCCAAGGAGATACCTTCAAGAATACAAAACTGCCGACTTTAAAGTCCCGGTCTTGTCAATGCAAGTCTGCGTACTTTTTCTGGCGATCTTGAGCTGCTACCAATCTGGCTCTTATCACTGTCACCACGTCCGCGGTTTGTTATACTAACTCTGGTCCTAGAATTCGTCGTTCTCCGACTTCGTCCCAACATAACGGCGTTCTGTATTTCCTCCCGTAAAAAGCTTCGTACGGTGGCATGTCAATATTTGTGATTAGTGGTTTTTATGACCACTTATTCGGATATTAACCATCTTGTTCTGTTGCCAAAACTCAAGTATTCTTGTGCTTTTAATGTGTTTTTGCTTTGTTTTATAGTTTTCATGTTGTGGAACTCTCTTGGTGCTTAATGGACTAAAACGTCTGAAAGAATGCTAAAAAGGACGACAGGCTAAGCAATGGATTGATAGCATGATGGCATGCTATGGCAAAGGAGTAAAGCGTGCAATGTTCAAGTGTGCAAGGAAGCGAAAACCAAGTGCAGCAGCAAAAGAAGACTTGCACCAGTAGAAAATCAAGGCTAGCGCGGCCGCGCCGGGTTTGCCTTGAAGAGCCGCGCGCCCGTGCCATTACCCAGACCAGGAAACTCATATTCAACAGCCGCACAGCCGCGCCAGGAAAACATGCATGGGTCAGTCAAAATCCCTAGTAGAGTCAAAACTGCATGTTTATTAAATGCTCAGGCTTTTGAAAAAAAATTGCCACAGTCTCTTTTGTAAAGTGGATTGTCCGCATGCACACACGCATGACTAGGTGGCCATTCATTAGCATACCTTCCCAAAAATAGAAACAATTCATATTTATGAAAAAATTAAAAATAAACTTCACATGGTAGCCAAATTATCATGGACATTTTTTAGTTGAAAATCCAGGCTCACTAGACCTCAAAAAGGATGAGTAAACTGATCAAAAAGAGCAAAAATAGACTGTCTTAGAATTCAAATTTTCTTACATCAAAACGTGCATTGCAATAAAATATGCATACTTATGAAGTCAGAAAATTTTTATCAAGTCATATAAGTAAACATTTTTGATACATTGCGTGCAAAAGCATTCTAAAATCACCCTACGTGGTTTATAGCATTCTAACTATCAAACTGACAAAGAAAGAATGTAAACGTTACCTGAGATGTGCAGAACACGTGGCTGCTGAAGGAATCTGAAAAAAGCTGCTTGAACTCCGTAGATCTGAAAAAAGAAAATCAAATTTTCTATTGAAACTAAAAATTGAAAATGAGATTGTGAGGTTGCTGCTGCCCAATATAAATCCACAGGAAGGAGCGGCCCCACCCGCGGCAGCCGTACCTCTTCTTATAGCTCCCTAGGGTGGGCCCCACCCCCTCTGGCTCGATTCAGTTTGAGTTAAAATATAAATGCCTATGTATTATTTGATTCGGGTGCCACCTGTTCTTTTGTATCTGAAGAATTTGCTAGTAGACTTAGTACACCTCGAGAACTATTAGAAAATCCTTTGATCATAGAAGTTGCTAATAAGGAAGTGATCCCTGTAGAATACGTTTATCGAAATTATCGCGCAAATATTAGTAAACATGAACTGAGCGTAGACTTGATTCCTATTAGACTGGGAGAATTTGGCGTAATACTGGGAATGGATTGGTTGTATAACCATGCTGCGATAATTGACTGTCAGAACAAATGTGTGAACCTTCAGACTCCGAGTAAGTCTAAGGTAGTGTTTTATGGTAGCTCATCGCTTAAGCAATCGTGTTGCGTTACGATAATGCAGGCCAAGAAATTGTTAAGGAAAGGATGTATAGGATATTTAGCTTACATCGTTGATACTCAGAAAAAGGGAGTAGAAATTAAGGATATATCCGTAGTTAATGAATTTCAAGACGTGTTTCCGGACGATCTGCCTGGTCTTCCGCCAGACAGAGAAATCGAATTCGTAATAGACTTAGCACCGGGAACGGCACCGATTTCGAAAGCTCCATATCGTATAGCGCCAGTAGAAATGAAGGAATTGATGATACAATTACAAGAATTGTTGGATAAGGGTTACATTCGACCGAGTGTTTCTCCTTGGGGAGCACCAGTACTATTCGTTAAGAAGAAGGACGGATCGATGAGGCTCTGTATCGATTATCGAGAATTTAACAGAGTAACGATCAAGAACCGGTATCCACTACCGAGGATAGACGACTTATTTGATCAACTGAAGGGAGCAAAGTGTTTCTCAAAGATCGACCTACGAACAGGATATCATCAACTGAAAGTGAGGGACGAGGACATACCAAAGACTGCGTTTCGAACCCGTTATGGACACTACGAGTTTTTGGTAATGTCATTCGGATTGACTAATGCTCCGGCAGCATTTATGGACTTGATGAACCGAGTTTTCAAGCCATACTTGGATAAATTTGTAGTGGTTTTTATCGACGACATTTTGATCTACTCAAAGACAGAGGAAGAACACGCCGAACATCTAAAGATTATTTTGGAGGCACTAAGGAAGGAGAAGATGTATGCAAAATTTTCTAAGTGCGAATTTTGGATGGAAAAGGTTCAATTCTTAGGCCACGTGGTGGATAAGAATGGAATCTCTGTAGACCCTGCGAAGGTTGAAGCAGTAAGTAATTGGGAACAACCGAGAACACCGACGGAGGTGAGAAGCTTTCTAGGGTTAGCTGGGTACTATCGAAGATTCATCCAAGATTTTTCTAAGATAGCAACCCCGTTGACCAATTTGACTAGAAAGACGGTGAAATTTGTATGGACCGACAAATGCGAAGAAAGTTTTCAAGAACTGAAAAGGAGATTGAGCGAAACACCTGTGTTATCATTACCAGATGATGCGGGAAATTTTGTGGTGTATAGTGATGCATCGCACAAGGGGCTTGGCTGTGTGCTCATGCAACATGGCAAGGTTATTGCATATGCGTCACGACAATTGAAGGATTACGAGAAACGATACCCTACTCATGACTTAGAGTTAGCGGCAGTAGTTTTTGCGTTAAAGATATGGAGACATTATCTATACGGAGAAAAATGTGAGATATACACGGACCACAAAAGTCTGAAATATATCTTCACACAGAAGGAGTTAAACATGCGGCAGAGAAGGTGGTTAGAATTAATCAAAGACTATGACTGCGATATTCTTTATCACCCGGGAAAGGCAAATGTGGTTGCCGACGCTCTGAGCAGGAAAGGAAGGGAGAAGTTGTTTAATTTAACAACTCAAGAAGAGTTGATAAGAGAGATGGAGAAATTGGAGATAGAAGTAAAAGGACCAGAAAAGTCTGGTGAGAAGTTAATTGTAATGGAAGCTTGTCCGACGTTGTTGAATAGAGTAAAGGAAGCTTAGGAAAAGGATGAAGAGTGTGAGAAAATTCGAAAGAGGATCACAGAAAGTGAGGAAGAAAAATTTCGAATGGATAAAGACGGTATTTTAAGATTTGAAGGGAGAGTGTGGGTACCAGCGGTAACCGAGTTGAGGGAAGAGATTTTGCACGAGGCACACAATACGATATATTCCGTTCATCCAGGAGGCAAAAAGTTGTACCGAGATCTAAGGCAACATTTTTGGTGGCCTAATTTGAAACGGGAAGTCGCAGAGTGTGTCAGTAAATGCTTGACTTGCCAACGCGTTAAAGCAGAGCATCAGCGGCCAAGTGGTTTACTACAACCGTTAGAAATACCAGAGTGGAAATGGGAGCATATTACCATGGACTTCGTGGTTGGACTTCCAGTTACACAGAAAGGTTATGATGCTATTTGGGTTATCGTGGATCGACTAACGAAGACCGCACACTTTCTACCAATCAAGATCCGCTACAGTTTGAACCAATTAGCAAGCCTATATGTAAAAGAAATTATTTCACGGCATGGAGTGCCGGTGTCAATTGTCTCTGATCGAGATCCGCGCTTCACGTCCAATTTTTTGAAGAGTTTGCAGGAAAGAATGGGAACGCAGTTGAGGTTGAGTACAGCTTATCATCCTCAAACAGACGGACAAAGTGAGCGAACAATACAAACGCTAGAAGACATGCTTAGGACTTGCGTGATGGATTTTAAGGGAAATTGGGACGACCACCTACCCTTAGTAGAATTCGCGTATAATAATAGCTACCATGCGAGTATTGGCATGCCACCGTACGAAGCTCTTTACGGGAGAAAGTGCAGAACGCCGTTATGTTGGGACGAAGTCGGAGAACGACGAATACTCGGACCAGAGTTAGTTCAACAAACCGCAGACGTGGTGACAGTGATAAGAGCCAGACTTGTAGCAGCTCAAGATCTCCAGAAGAAATACGCAGATTTGCATCGGCAGGACCGAGACTTCAAAGTCGGCAGTTTCGTATTCTTGAAGGTATCTCCATGGAAGGGAAAAATCCGTTTCGGCAAGAAAGGAAAATTGAGTCCAAGATTCATAGGACCGTTCGAGATACTGAAGCGAGTGGGCGAAGTGGCATACAAAGTTGCATTACCACCCGAGTTGGAGCATATCCACAACGTGTTCCACATTTCCGTGTTGCGACCGTACAAGGCCGACTACAAGCACGTGATTTCTTACGAGCCCATTCAAGTGGAGAAGAACTTGGCGTATGAAGAAATTCCTGTCCAAATATTAGATAGGAAAGAACAAACTTTGAGAAATAAAGTTATTTCATCTGTAAAAGTACTTTGGCGTAACCACGATGTCGAGGAGGCAACGTGGGAGTTAGAAGATAGGATGATGAGAGACTATCCCCATCTATTTGTATAACCTTGTAGCAATTCCGGGACGGAATTTTTATAAGGGGGGGGGGAGGATGTAATACCCGAGAATTTCCATAAATTATTAAATAAATATATTAATGGAAATGAGAATTTATTTTGTGTTATGAGATGAATTAATTCAATTATATATAATTGAATAATTATAATAATTGAGAAATTGGTGGAGTTTGTGATAAACTCGTTGATTGCCTTGTGTGACACAGTGACGTAATATAAGAATGATTATATTAATTTAAGCGAACAATTAATCTATATTAATTGTTAATCGAAGAATATTAATTAACTGTTATAAAATACTAATGAGGATTGATTAATAATATGTGATTATTATTGCAAGAAACATAATAATAATGAGCAACGTGTTTATAAATATAATAAGATTTATATCAAAGTGATAGTTAATCATATAAAGGTTAATTAAATTGTTATGGAGGTTAACAATTATATTGATTGATGTAGGATATGTGTATATTATTAATTAATATTCAATTTATAAGATGAGAAATTATATGTGCAAGCATGCGAATTAAATGTATAGTAACTATATGTTATGATATGTGTAGGTGACAAATGATGTGTGGATATACATTAAAATAATGTATCATGGATCTATTATAAATAATTGTTGAGTAATACAATTTAATAATACATGAGATAATGTAATGTGATAACATCCGATTAAATTATACCAGTATGATAAAAATGTATATGAATTATATGTGCACAATTCACACTTATTACATTATGTGAATCCATGTTAGTATCATTAGAATTACATTGTAACTATAATTGTGGCCTAATTATATAGTATATATACATGTAACATATTTTGGCATAAGTGTTGTGTATATATACAAATTATAGAATGCTGATATATGGCCTTGTTCCAATATAATAGTCACCCTCCTTCTCCTTCACGTGTATGGCAAAAAGGCTAAGGCCTATTCTCCCATTCTTCTCCCAAGTTTAGCTAGCAATAATTATATAAGGAGTGGCTCTAATGATGGCTTTCAACAACTATCTACCAACTTCCTCTTATCTAGCATGCAATTCAAATTTCTGTTAGTTTGAAATAGTAGGCAATTGCATTGTCTGTATCTTGTTTTCTCTATAAATATGGCTTCCTTTCTTCCCATTTCACATTGCTGAGATTTTGTTTGAGTTGATAAGTTGAGAGCATATACATAATAGCATTGTGAGATATCAGCAAGCTTACTCCATAACAGAGGTATAAATCCTCTTCGTGTTTTCATTTTCATTTTCTGTCAAAAGAACTCCATTGTTGTTCTCTGAGTTTTGTTGAAATTCTTGATTATGCCAAATTGGTTCATGATTGGGTTGTAGAACCCTTATATTGTTGTTATATGAACATACACACATGATGGAACCACTGAATAGTCTTTCATTTCCATTGTTCCTCTTTAATTTCTGTAAATACATAAAATTCGTAAAATAGTTAGAGTTCATGAAATTGGGAATTGATAATTGCTATTGACTGTTATATAAGCATATATGTACGTGTTAGTAAGTTAAACAAGTCTAATATCTGGGTATGGTATGTTGAAATCGATGAAATGGGAGGTTTTGGGTCGGTTTTCGCTGCCGTCTGAACCAGAAAACTGCCTCGACGTTGCAGCGCCGCAGCCCCCGCCGCAGCGCCACACGTGCCGCAGCCCGCGCCGCAGCGCCGCACGCAGCGCCACTCGCGCCGCAGCGCCAGTATTAAGCTACTGTGCCGCGCCGCAGCGCCAGCCTCTGTGTTCAGTTTTCTGCATTCTGCAACAAAACTGCTATGCACCAATTGTTTGATTTTTGTTTAAACAAGCATGGGAGCATGATTAACACATATATATAAACCTAATGAGGCAATGTAAGCATGTTTTAGTATATTAGCATGCATGGTTAACCAAACGACACATAGTTTGGAAACGAATTTAAAGTTTCATAAACGACGTTAACATATATAGAGCATGTTTACATACTGACCTTGCAAGCACGTTAGTACCACCTAGAGACACATGAAGTGCATGTTAGCTTATCTATATTGGTTCCGTAATAAAATGTGAACATGTGAACCTAACTAGTGCTCATTCCTAACAAAAATATAAGTTTGAAGGTGGATATGATCATGTAAATGCTATATAGTCATTTTGATGTTATGAGCATGTTTAGATAACTTTGAAATATATGAATGAAGCCTTAACTTGTGTTTATATAGTTCGTAAAGAAGCATGAACATGTTAGGCTCTATTAGTAAGATTCACCAATAGAAATACAAGCCTTGCACATGAGCATTAACACGATATGTGGAGATTTAAATTCTGATATTTATGGACACATGTGATAGTACTCTTAGACTCATTCATGTGTCATGCATATATATATACCATGATTGGTTGCCGTGATTAAAGTTTAGCATAAACAAAGCATGTTTTCAAGATAATAACAATGCTAGCTACATATATGCAATACGAGTACTCATGAGCATGACTAATACAAGTTATATAAATATCTTATGTGTTTAAAAGCAATCATGTTAGACCATATGAGTTCGTGTCCTTGAATGGCTTTAAGTATTAACTTAAGAACCTATACCATGTACGATTGGATTTGGAAAAGTTATACAAGCATGAAAGTATCCTTTAAATATGAATACATGCTACGCGATATTATATGATGTTGCTTGAACCCGATTTTGACGGTTAACTTAAGGAGATGCCGTAACTTGCTAAAATGAAATATATTTAGTATTGATTGTGGTCTTATGTGATATTAATAATATGCAAGCATGTTTGCTAATTGTTGAGATCTTATATAATATGAGAATGCGTTTAAACTCTAAAGAAGGAACGTTAAGGATAGAAATTATATTATATATAACTGTGTAGCTAGGTAAAACTTAGCTTATGTGTTGATCGTATATTCAAAGAGAAAATGTGAAGTTAAATTATATGACTAATGAATATCATATATATACGTAACTGTATTACGATAGGAATTCGAAAGTGTTGATTGCTTTTCGTGGATAAACTACGCTAAAGGCAAGTTCTCTTACTTACACTCTCTTAAAGTGCAAGTATCCTAACCGACGCATTTACTTTATGCAAGGAAATCTATGATTGTGAAAGTTTCCTAACTTATACTCTTTTACTATAGCAAGTATCCTATCTTGTGTATTGCGAACTAGTTTCCTATTTACTCGGTTGAATCGAATTAGCATACTTGAACTCTTATTTCATTAAAGCTATTATTCATGTTGAACTTAGTATTGTTCTTGAATATTGTGAAAGTGTCTATGCCATTTGATTCGGCTGGACTTATGTTATTGAAAAGCAACCCAAACTAATTGATTGGTGCGGGATCTGGTATTTGACTGAGAAGAACAACCTTCTTTGAAGGGAATATATAATTGTCGGAGAACCGACGTGCACACTTGAGTATGGTTGATTGTTATGCATAACAAGGGTACTTTAGGCTGATCACCTGTTGTACCTGTTTTTGTTGGATTTTCAGTTTATTACTGTCAATTCTAGTAGAAGTTCGTAGTCCGTAGTGACTACTCAGTATTCAATTATTTGAAATCTTGAATTGACTTATTATTAAATCATATTGATATTATCCTGTCCTTAGCGACTGATATTGAGAACTGTTGATATTCTTGTTATTCTTGAACTATCAAATCTTGTTATACCCTTTCGAGAATTGAGAATCTTATTACTCACCCTTATTGTATATTACTTGCTGGGCAATTTGTGCTCATTCTTGCTTTCCCTAAAACATTTCAGTTAAGGCAGAGCATGGTGAACCTTCGGGCGTTGATAAGGGCAAGGGCAAAGCTACCAACTAGCTTATGTCTGTTATGTTTTAAATATATTAATATTGTATGAAGATGATGTAGTAAGACTGGATTTGATTATGTTTAAGCTTAAGTTAGATTATGTAATAAGTCGTTAACTGATATTATTATGTAATCTATTAAGTACTGTAGGTTGCGAGACTTGGGGGAATAATTATAATAAATCATTGTAAATTATTCTAGAATAGATTTTCCGCTGTGATCGTATGATATTTAATTATTATTATTGTGATGTATTACCATGAGCACGTGATGAACCGAATTCGAGAGACCAAGTGGCGGTCCTGGAATTTGGGGGCGTCACAGGCTACATTCACTTCCGTCAGGCTCCATCACCACATGGGATGACTTGGCTCAAAAGTTCATGGCGAAGTTCTTCCCACCCGCTAAAACCGCCAGGCTCAGGCACAAAATTACCTCTTTTATCCAGTTTAAGTCAAAGTCTTTGTACAACTCATGGGAGCGATTCAAGGATCTTCTGAGAAAATGCCCCCACCATGGACTGCCAGAATGGCTTCCCATCCAGACATTCTATAATGGGTTATCCGGATCTACTCGTTCGAGTATAGATGCCGCTTCTGGAGGAGCCTTCATGTCTAAGCATCACACAGTGGGGTATAAATTGGTGGAAACAATGGCGGCCAATAATTATCAATGGCCAAATGATAGGCAGGCCCCTAGAAGAGCAGCAGGGGTATATGAGGTTAACTCAGTCACACAATTAGCGGCTCAGGTTGCAGCGCTAACAAAAAGACTCAACACTATGGGAGTGCAAGCTGTGAAGAATGTTCAGAGTGTCGCAGTGTCGTGTGAATTGTGTCAAGGGAGCCACCCAACTGATCAGTGTGCCATAAACCCCGAGTCATTCAATTTATTTCCAACTACGGGCGGCAGTAAAATGCAAGTCTCCCCACTCATTACCATCCGGGCTTGAGGAATCATCCAAACTTTTCTTGGAGCAACACCAATAGCAATCAAGCCCAACCTCCGACCACCAGGCCTAATTTCTTAAACCCTCCGAGTTTTCAAGCTCAAAATCAGTACAACCAACAACCACAGAGTTCTCATAATCAGTTCCACCATCCACAACCTCAACAGGAAAGAAAACCTAGTTTAGAAGATCTCCTGTCACAATATATTGCCCAAAATAAGACAAGGAGAGGTAATTAAGAAGCTTCCATTTGGAACCTCGAAGTCTAAATGGGACAATTGGCCTCTGCTTTGAACAGTCGTCCACAAGGCACATTGTCGAGTGACACTGATGTCAACCTGAAATGGGATGGCAAGGAACACTGCAAAGTATTTACACTCTGGAGTAGGAGAACTATAAATGAAAATGGTGCAGAGAGTCCTATAGTGCAAGAAGAAGTGACTATAGAGGAACCTATTGTGGAGCAGAGTGATGATAAGTCTGGGGGTGAGGTAAATGCTCAAGATAGCCCTTCATCACCAACCCCTACAGTGAACACAGCTAGTCCTCCTATCCCACAGTTGCCATTCCCCCAGCGCCTGCAGAAACAAAAGCTTGATAAGCAGTTTTCTAAGTTTTTAGAAGTGTTTAAAAAGCTTCACATAAACATCCCGTTTGCAGAGGCGATGGAGCAAATGCCGAGCTATGTCAAATTCATGAAAGACATATTGTCGAAGAAGAGGAAAATAGGAGATTATGAAACCGTGGCTCTGACAGAGGAATGCAGTGCCATTCTACAGAACAAGTTTCCGCCAAAACTAAAAGATCCTGGAAGTTTCACGATTCCATGCACTATCGGGGAACAATTCATTCGCAAGGCCTTATGTTATTTGGGGGCGAGTATAAATTTGATGCCTCTGTCAATATATAAGAAGCTTGGGCTAAATGAAGCCAAACCCACAAGTGTTACCTTGCAATTGGCGGATAGATCTCTCACTTATCCGAAGGGGATAGTAGAGGATGTGCTTGTCAAGGTGGACAAGTTAATCTTCCCAGCGGACTTTATTGTCCTGGACTTTGAGGAAGACAGGGAGGTCCCGATAATACTGGGCAAACCATTCTTAGCAACTGGGAGAACCCTTATAAATGTGCAGAAAGGGGAGCTGAGTATGAGAGTACAGGATCAGGAAGTAACTTTCAATGTGTTCAGGGCAATGAAATATCCGAACACCCCTGAAGACTGCTTCCAGATTAAAGTGATTGATGATACAGTCAGGGAAGTATTCTCAGAAACATGCATGACAGACCCTTTAGAAGCTACACTAACAGGTACCAGTACTATGGAAGAGGCTACCCATGTTGAATGTGCTAACTGGCTGGATGCACCCCAGAGATCTAAACAGTTCCAAAGACAGTTTCAGTCTCTGAATGATCCAGAAGAATCTACTTCCAAGGCCCAGCCATCGATTGTAGAACCTCTTGTCCTCTAGTTAAAGCCCTTGCCCAATCATCTGAGGTATGCATACTTGGGGAATCATCCACTTTGCCTGTTATAATATCTGCATCGTTAGATGAATGCTAGGAAGAGAAGCTACTGCTAGTGCTTAAACAGTATAAAACAGCCCTGGGGTGGTCAATTTCAGATATTAAAGGGATCAGTCCATCCCTTTGTATGCACAAAATTCTATTGGAGGAAGGATCCAAGCCGACCATTGAACATCAGAGGCGGTTGAACCCAATAATGAAAGAGGTGGTCCAGAAGGAAATCATTAAGCTGCTAGATGTAGGCATTATCTACCATCTCGGACAGTCCTTGGGTCAGTCCCATTCAGTGCGTGCCAAAAAAAGGCGGCATGATTGTAGTAGCTAATGAGAATAACGAGCTGATTCCAACCGGAACGGTGACTGGATGGAGGGTATGTATGGACTACAAAAAGTTGAACAAGTCCACCTGTAAGGATCACTTCCCTCTACCATTTATTGATCAGATGCTCGATAGACTTGCTGGGTATGATTTCTATTGTCTGCTTGATGGTTATTCTGGATATAATCAAATTTCTATTGCTCCCGAAGATCAGGAGAAAACAACGTTCACATGTCCGTATGGGACCTTTGCCTTTCGAAAAATGTCCTTTGGGTTGTGTAACACTCCTACAACATTCCAATGTTTCATTATATCCATCTTCTCTGACATGGTCGAAAAGACCCTCGAGGTTTTCATGGACGATTTTTCTATATTCGGGAGTTCATTTGATAACTGTCTGGTGAATTTGACTGTCGTTCTCCAAAGATGTGTTGAAATTAATCTTGTATTGAATTGGGAGAAGTGCCATTTCATGGTCAAGGAGGGCATTATTCTGGGCCACAGAGTATCTGATGGCAGTATCGAGGTAGACAAGGCTAAAATTAATGTCATCAATAGTCTACCACCGCCTACATCAGTGAAAGGGGTTAGGAGTTTTTTTGGACATGCAGGATTCTATAGGCGATTTATCAATGACTTCTCAAAGATAACCAAACTGCTATGTTCACTATTGGAAAAGGACATGCCTTTTCAGTTTGATGAAGCCTACCTCAGAGCATTTGATTTATTAAAGGAAAAACTCATTTCGGCTCCTATTGTGGTAGCTCATGATTGGGCTTTCCCATTTGAGCTCATGTGCGAGGCCAACGATTTTGCAATTGGGGCAGTATTGGGACAGAGAAGGGATAAAGTGTTCCACACGATCTACTATGCCAGCAAAACATTAACTGATGCTCATTTAAATTACACTACAATCGAGAAGGAACTGCTGGCAGTGGTTTATGCTTTCGACAAATTCCGTTCCTATCTCATTGGAACAAAAGTGACCGTGTACACAGACCATTCAGCCATCCAATATCTGATAGAGAAGAAAGATGCAAAGCCTAGGCTGATAAGGTGGGTCCTTCTTCTCTAGGAGTTCGATCTGGAGATCCGCTACAAAAAGGGGACAGAAAACTAGGTAGTAGATCCTCATTCAGGAGATGCAGAAAAAGACATTAATGATTTCTTCCGGAATGAACAACTGTTTGTCGTCCAAAGCAAAGCCCCGTGGTATGCGGACTTTGCTAATTTTGTCGCTTGTCAAGTGCTTCCTCCCATCTTGAGCTATCAACAGAGGAAGAAATTCCTAAATGATGCAAAACAATACTTGTGGGATGAGCCCTTCTTATTCAAGCAGTGTTCAGATCAGATTCTGCGGAGATGTTTGCCAAAGGAGGAAATCAAAGGTGTGCTCCATCATTGCCATTCCTCAAATTATGGAGGACATTTTGGGGGCCAAAGAACTGCTGCTAAAGTACTCCAATCTGGGTTTTACTGGCCTACCCTGTTCAAAGATGCACACATATATGTGTCGCACTGCGATAGATGCGAAAGGGTAGGAACCATCTCAAAAAGGCATGAATTGCCTCGGCATAATATCCTTGAAGTAGAGTTATTTGATGTATGGGGTATTGACTTCATGGGACCATTCCCGTCTTCCTAAAATAATCTCTATATTCTTGTTATGGTTGATTATGTCTCCAAATGTGTAGAAGCAGTCGCCTTGACTTCTTATGATGCTAAGGTGGTGCTTAATTTCTTAAGGAAAAATATTTTCACTCGCTTCAGCACTCCTCGGGCAATAATCAGTGATGAAGGGTCACATTTTTGCAACAAATATTTCGAAGCCCTTCTTGCTAAGTATTGGGTGACCCATAAAATAGCCACAGGTTATCATCGGCAGACAAGTGGCCAAGTAGAGATCTCTAATCGAGAGGTCAAGCATATCTTGGAGAAGATTGTTAACCCTAATCGAAAAGACTGGTCAAAGAAGCTTGATGATGCCTTATGGGCATACCGCATCGTTTATAAAATGCCTATCGGAATGTCTCCGTATAGGCTTATTTATGGCAAGGCTTGTCATCTTCCTGTGGAGCTGGAGCACAATGCATATTAGGCTATCCAAAAGCTCAATTTCGATCTTCATGCAGCGGGTGAACGAAGACTATTATAACTCAATGAATCAGACGAGTTTCGTCTGCACGCGTATGAAAACGCTAAGTTGTATAAGGAAAAGATGAAGCGGTGGCACGACAAGAAAATTGTCGAAAGGAATTTTGAACAGGGCCAGAAGGTGCTTCATTTCAACTCCCGGCTGAAATTATTCCTGGGGAAGTTAAAGTCCCGATGGTCGGGGCCGTTCACAATTTCTAAGGTGTATCCCCATGGGGCTATTGAGGTCGAAGACCCTCACTCAGACAAAACCTTCAAAGTCAATGGACAGCGTTTGAAACACTATTGGGGCGGCGAGGTTGACCGACAAAACACCTCCATCACCTTGGGAGACCCGGTGTAAGGCGGGGTGAAAGTCAAGCCGACGAATCTAAATCAAGCGCTTGATGGGGAGGAAACCCCATCTCAGTATCAAAAATATCCTTATTATTTTCATTCAGTGTTGTTTTCTTTAGTTATCAATAGTGCACTTGGTTTTTCTTAGAGTAATTGTTAGATGCTGAATTAGTATGTTAGTATAATTGTTAGTATAATTGTTAGTATGATTAGTAGTCTATGGCTAATAGTTAGAATGTTTGTGTTGAATCACTTATATGGACGTTTGCCTGTGCAGGAAATCAGAAGGATGGCGCCGCAGCGCCAGCAAGTTCACTGAGTTTCACGCCGCAGCGCCGTGCTAATTATCCAAAAATTTCAAGTCATGCCGCAGCGCCAATCCCTTTAGAAAATTTCTCGTCGCAGCGTCGGTACAAGTTGGTAAAAGCTAATAGTTACTGGAAAGTTGCACTGCAGCGTTGAGGTTTTTAACTGAGTTTCACGCCGCAGCGCCAAGAAGTCGCGCCGCAGCGCCTAGGATGACGCCGCAGCGCCAAGGCAGATCTAAGGTCGCGCCGCAGTGCCATGCACCCCGCCGCAGCGCCACTAGCGTGTTTTTGAGTTTAAACAAGGCTTTTGAGTTCCTTTTGCAGCAGTTCACTTTAGTTCCCCTCTTTTCTCTCAGAGACATCCCCTTTCTTCTAAAGAGCCGTTCGGCAAATCAACTGTCACCCTTCAGTTTCTTACCGTTTCGGCCATCCAACCGTCGTGCAGTTACTCTCCTTATGGTGCCTACCTCTTTATAAGTAGTATGAGGTAAGGCATTCTTCAAAGAGCAAGAGTTTGGGATTTCGATTGTTAAAATTTTTCTTTATGTCCTTGGTGTTTTGTTGACAATGGGTTTAAAGCGGCCTCGCACTAGTATAGGTCATCCTCCGGTATCCAGAGCCCCTCCTTCCCTTTGGGATGCTGTAAAATTCCCAAGTGAGGAAGCCTGGAAGCGATATGCTCAAAAAATTTCAAAGCAGAGTTTGGTGCCTGAAAGAGGGCTAAGGCCAGATAACAAGACAGACGACGATATGAATTCCATGATTATGACTATGAAATGGATTCACTTCACCAAACCTCCTGAGTCTGCAGTTATTTCTGTGGTAATGGAATTCTACGCAAATGATAATGCTAATGGTCCTTCAACGGTGCCGGTTCGAGGTAAGTTGATCAAATTTGACAGTCGTACCATCAATACTGTGTATGGGTCTCCAAACTACGATGGTAGCGACTACCTGGAGCCTGGGATGCTGAGTTACAGTACAGATGAGATACTAACCAAGCTCTGCAAGCCTGGTACCATTTGGAAAACCAATGAATTCCACGGTGAAAAGACCTATTTCCCCCATCAAGCCTTAAGTCGTTATGGTAAGGCGTGGTACTCCTTCATTTGTGCCAATATCATGCCAACACGCCACTTGAGCGATGTAACAAGAGAGAGGGCAGTTCTGCTATATGCAATTATCATGGGGCTGAAGGTAGATGTGGGGGTTCTTATCCAAGATTCAATTAAAAAGGCCATCAGGAGCAACGTCAATTCTGGACTCCCTCACCCGTCTCTAATCACACTTCTATGCAAAAGGGTAGGTGTGGTATGGGAGAAAGACGATATCACTCAGCCGCCTATGGCTGTCATTGATCATCACGTTATAGCCCGATATAGAGTATGGGATGGGGGACCTCCGTCGCACCCAAAGGGTCAGGGCTATTTATCGGGACCTCTGCCGCCTCCCTCCTCTGAGGCCGCTACCTCCACTCAAGTTCCTGAGCCCCCATCTTCTGAGGCTATGCCACCCGGGGCCCTAGCAGAGATTTTGAGTAGCCTTAACTTTCTGCACTGCAAGGTTGATACTGTGGCTCAATGGCAGAGCCAATTCAATTACTACCATGCGGAGTTTGCGAATATAGTTTCCAGTATCTATTATGCCCAGGGAGGAGATGACGCAGAGTCCATGCCCTTTCAATTTCCAGAACCTCCAATTTACGCGCCTTATCCACCACCATTTCTGACCAGAGGGGAGGATCTCGAGGAGGAGCCAGCGGGTGATGATGATGATGATGACGATGTGGATGATGATGATGATGATGATGCGGAGGTTGAAGGCCAGTGGGGACATTGGCAGATTTCAAGCTTGGGGGAGTTTCCTTTTTAAGTATTATTATATATGAATTGTTGTTATATTTCTTTTGGGCGGTATAGCCCCAGACTATGTTTTAATTATGTAGTGTTTGTGGATGTTTGTGGTTGTTTATGGGTTATTTTGGGATGCATGTTAAGATGCACTAGTACGTTGATTTTATATATATATATATATATATATATATGAATGTTTTGGTTTATAATATATGAATGCTCAAGTTTTATTTTGTATATAGTATTTTGCGATTGCGATAGATATCATGTCATTTTGGTTGTTGTGTTTATAGCCATATTTTGGGGATTGCGCAGATAATTGGTATACTTGATGCCATGTGTTATAGCTTTACCTTATTTTGGCAGGGTGCTTTATCTTTTGTTACTTCTTACCTAAATATTTTGATTAACCCTTTTACCCCGTTCTGTAACTGTATATATGATGGGTGAGGGTGTTATAGCTATTAATTTTTGATCATGGCTAATGACAGGCGCCTTGTAGTTATATCTTTCTTTTAGAGTCGTGTCAAGCATATATGAGCTAGGGGTGTGTTAATTCGTTAAGTCGAGACTGTTATTGTTCCGTCCTTCTTAGCAAGCACTGACCAACTGTGTTAACTTTTTATTTTTTGAATTTAGTTCACTTGTTGATTGCTTTGAGAGTATGTTCACTTTTACAAACTTTCATTTTTGCAAGGTAATAAAAGACTTAGTTGCTTATACAGTTTTGGATCTTGGATTCTGGCATGTTGACAGTTTTAAAAAAAATGTAATAAAAGAATAAAAAGAAAAGAAGATTGAATATCGAAAGTCTTGCGGTGGGTCGAGATGGAGCGTGAAACACACTCGCCCATAAACGAAGGACTGATGTTGAGATGGAGCATAAAATGCACTCGCCAAATAATTTTTGGATTTCGTAAAGTTTAAATTGGCTTATATTGATTACGTGGCCTTTGATGCTCGAGTTATTAGATTCATAGGGGTGTTATACACCTAGTGCCCTAAAGTCGTCTGGGTTGGGAGTCACTGATCAAAAGCTCATTACTAAGTAGCTCTGAATAGCCTAAGGTAATTAAGGACTGTCCGATTCAAATTTTACTGTCTTCATGCTAGAGCCTTTTGATCCTTTCCTGCACTTGCATCTTAGTCTTAATGCATGTTGAAGGTTTAAGTTATGAAGTGTGCATATTGGTATTAACAATCGACTGTGCGATCTTATTTAAGCTATTTTTAGTTAGGATGGTTAGTCTCCACGCGGACACACATAGAATGGATCGAGTACAGTCTCATACTTGCAAATTTGATATTAAGCCCTCATTCATGTCAGTGTTTGTCCTATTCTCAGAGAGGCTCTATAATTGCGCTTAGAAGCCGTGGTAATAATCTATAGGAGTAGTCTCCATTCACGTCTTCCAGTAATGTAGGTGTGGATGTTAGATAGTTTGCTTGAGGACAAGCAAAAGCTAGTTTGGGGGTATTTGATAAGTGGTATTTATATCGCGAATCAGATCCTCTGAAGCTTAAGACGCTGCTTGTTTTATGTTATTTGTTTTTCTTTTATATATATTTTGTTGTTATTATGCTTATCCTGTATGATGTAGGGATGTTTAGGTCATTTCCAGCTTATAGGGGTAAAATTGTCATTTTTTACCCTCTGGCGCCACAGCGCCAGAGCCTTGCCTTTTCCTCGCGCCGCAGCGCCGCCTCCTTGTCCAAGCTGACGTCATCTGGCGCTGCAGCGGCCATGGTCCTTCATGAGCTCGCACCGTAGCGCGAGTGCAGGTGTTTTTAAGCCTACGTGGCGCCGCAGCGCCACCCAACAACTTTAGTCTCCGCGCTGCAGCGCCACCTCCGGTGCCCAGCCAGTGACTCGCTTTTAATGACCTAAAGCAAGAGCAGTAAAGATATAGACGGAAATAGAAAAGAAAAATAGCTACCAGGAGATTTATTACAGAGAGAGATAACAAAGTAGTATTAATAAGTTTCTAGAACAGAAAGAAGTTGTGCTTCAAGGGAGAATAGTTATTGCATTCTACACAGCTCAAAAGTTACACGGAGAAGAGAAGAATTGGAGATAAAAAACCTCACAACAGGAGTTTTCTTATTCCAAATCTTTCATTTATTTGTGTGTTACTGAGCAATGTTGAATGTTATAGAAATGTGTATTAGCACCATGGTTATGAACTAAATCCTTTTTAGGATTGCAATGTAACCTATTGTTTAGCCTAATTAACTTCCTCTCCTATTTATATTAATGAATCATTTTGGAATGGGTTGTTGTATTTCTTGCTTATTGACTGATTGCTTGACAGAGTTTTTGGTATTGATATTAATGGATATTGAAAAATGGACATTAATATCTAGCTTTTAAAATACAAGAACACTTGTTATGACCTTGCCTAAGGGAATATGTGCATAAACTACTTAATAGGATAGACATATCTCTATTTGCCTTGTGTAGCCTTGAGACTAAGCTTAATGACCCTAGTCTAGTTATTTTCACCAATAGACATATTGTGATTCATCTAGCTAGGGATGTTCATTTGGCCTTCGACAGAAGCTTATGCGCAGTTCTGTTCTCGGCTGACCATCCCTTGATTCGTTTGTAATGTGGAGAGTTAGGAGATTAGGCGACGCATTAGGGGAATTGTAATCCTAACTTGACTTCCTAGTACAACTACTTCTCTTACCTCCTTCAGTTGTAATCACATAATTTAACATACCATCTCTAATCACTTGTTTAGATAAGACAGTATAGAACTTGCATTAGTATTTGATTTGCACTTAAGACTTCGTCCTCGTGGGTACGACACTCCACTTATCTTATATTACTTGTTGACTACGTATACTTGCGCGTTAATTGTCGTTACATAAATCAAACAACAAGCACAGCTAGAAGATTTGGAATACCTATGCTTTCACCATCAACTTCAATTTTTCTAATGATCAATTGCTTAATAATTCTATCTATTTCTATTATCCTCAATCCTTCATTCACAATTTTCCTATACCCCCGTATAGTTCATCAAACATACCACACGTTATGAGTTCAGGAAATTACCACAATTATATGGGTTTAGGAACTTATCCTAATCAGACCAAAGTCATCCATTCGCTGAGGGGTTTCACCATACGATTATGAGTCACGAACTTACCATATGTATGAGTTTAAAGAACTCGCACCTAATCTTATATTCTCTACCTATTGGTTATACACATGAGAAAAGAATCACCTTCTCATCATACATATAGTGAATAGCGCGACACCGACATTTCAATGATTATCAAAATGATAAACTAAGTAGTCGTTAGACCAAGCACAAAATCCCCGCCCATACAAAGGTTTGTACAACTCAGCTATCACATGAGTCCTCAATTGAAATCCCACATAATCCTAGCTCCCTCAATACTCAATACGAATTTCAATTAATCCGTATCTACAATTCACAACTCTTTTCTGAGTTTTAATAGTACAACTGTCATACAGCAATTCTGCTATAAAGTTATCAATCATTTGATTGATCATCTGTCCTCTTATGACCTCATCAGATCACATTGTAATATGATATTATAATCGTATTATATTACGATTCTTTTCTATCTTATGATCGTTTTATTTTACGATCTTCTTTCCCTTTATACTTTTAGTCTTTTAGACTCTATCTATTTATTACTACTGTTCATCTTTATTATCAGAGTTAGGTAACTCTGGATCTTTATTACTTGTCAAGATTTTTCTTTGAATCGTATTGACTTATTAATACCTTGCCTAAATTCATCGCTTATAACTTAAACTCTATTTGAGTTTATTCCTATTCCTTATCTCTGTGGTTATAGCCTAAGGTACCCCTACCTAAGGTTTATAACCTACAGCTTTGATACCAACTGTAGCGCCCCCAAATCCGAGTCCCCAAAACCTCGGACATGGTACGTTGCGATACATCATTTCTATAACTATTGTGGAAGATATAAACATAAATTGTTTATACAATAACTTTTACAACATAATTCCCAAGGTCTGTAACCTTAACTTAATACCTGCATTCAATATCCTACACGACATACAATGTCATTTGTATCCAATACTATTACCATTTTAACCATACAATAATCCAATCCTGGAACTTGTCTTTGCATTTGCATGTGTCCAAAGTTTCGTCTTAATCTGAAATGTTTATCATAATATAGCAAGGGTGAGCAACGAGTTTGTCCAGCAAGTTTAAGTTCAAATGAAGATATATCATGGTTGAAAAGAATAATAAGCTGACAAACTTTCAACAATATAAGAATTGTTAAAGAACATGAATCAATAATGCTGAATAGCCAACAATGAACATGAATAAATTCAACTGAACCTTATGGTAATGAAGGTGATCAACCTTTCATACTTGATGAACATGTGCAACAAGCACTAAGTGCGAATCAATAATCAATATAGATGTGAATAATTAACAATAATTATTCACGAACATGCTTTGAAATATAACTCAAAGTTGAGTTAGAGAAAATTGCCTGAACCGTCGATTACTGCTACGCAATCTAATTTAATCGCTTTATTGGAAAGACCTGTCAGTTATAAGATTGATCTTTCAATTAGTATAACATACTTATCTCATAATACTATTACTTTAAAAGTAAATCATCTAACACTTAACCACATACTGTATCATATAACTTGTGAATTAACACTTAGTCTTTCATTTTATAAGTCCTTTATAATTTAGTAAGCCGAATTCCTAATCTAGCAACCTAAATTCAAACTGAATTTCAATTTAGTAAACTATTTTCCAATCTAGCAGACTGAATTCAACTGACATCCAATCTAGCAAGCCTGGATTCAAACTGACATCCAATTCAGCAAGCCTGGATTCAACTTACCTCTAATCCAGTAACCTTGATTAGCCAAACAGATCATTCCAGCAACTTGATGGTCAATCTAGCAAACCAGATTGCAATCCAGCAAACTAGATTCCAATCCAACAAACTGGATTCTCCTTTTTTAACCAAACCATCTTATTATTTTTTTATCTTTTCTCCACAATAAATACATATATTCCATACACAAAATTAATTTTTCATGAAATTTACAATTTCCTTTAGTATTTTTCAAAAATCCATTTCTAGTTAATTCCTTAAGACATGTGCTACATCACGCTTAACTCCAGAAATTCCCAACTCTTGGAGGGATCTTATACATATTATCGTGAGCCTCCAGTTTAAATTTTATGGCCATCGGAGTTATACAACTCCGGTTATAGCGATTTTCGTCAAAAAAATGTAAATATTGAAATAGTCATAACTTGCTCAATTTAAGTCTGAATGAGCTCATTTTTGGACACAAGCTAGTTTATAACATATATTTTGATGTCCCAAAAGGCCGAAATTTATTACACAAATTAAGTGGCCGAAACAGCCCTTCAAAAATCCGGATAGCCTACTTTTTGGGTTTTTTAGATTTCGCGTCCTTTGCTAAAAATAGTCCACTCGAAAATCTATAACTCTTTTTTCAGTGATTCCACTTGGAAAATTTAGAAGACTTGTATATCTAACTCCAAAAATTGACCACACTCAAAAATTCGACACAGAATGGGAGATATGGTCTTTTGAATTTTAGGTTACGTTTTCTCAAAAATCTGATTTTATAATATTTTGTGTTTTTTAAGAAAACTTGCATGATCTATTGATTAATCCAACATTAGCCATCATAAACCATCATAACATATACTAATACCTCTAAGACTCATGGATCTACCATGATCCATGATCTATTTCATCAAACTACCACAAATCGAAGCAAATCATAATATATACTTAAAAAATCAAGATTTTCTAACTTTTAAAACATAGTTTCCTTTTTCTTTCTTTTGATCTAACTTTTAACAATTAAAAGTGATAGATCGAAACATATAATACTTATTAACATATAGATCTAAGGTTTTGGAGTTTTGAATCATAAGATCTTTATTTGTAAAATAAAATAATTCAATCAAGCTTAAGTTTAGGGTTTATACCTTTAGGGCTCTTCTTCTTCTACCAAAATAATTAAGGAACTTGGGTGGTATGGAAGATCAAACCCTCTCCCTTTTTCTCTTGTTATACCCGAAGCACCTTTCTCTCTATCTCTCTCTATCTTTTGATTTTCTTTTGCTAGCTAACTTGGAGAATGAAATGAAAATGAGTAAACTCTTTATTTGCAAATGAGATCGGTTTATTTATAAGCTAGCAATATGTGTAGATATAACTTATATATCTACACTAAATCTCCCAATATCTTCTATCTAGTCTCTATTATCTTTATCAAATCTACGCATATCTCACCAAATCTCTCCATATCTTTCCATATCTTTACAAAATCTATCCAATATCTTTTCTTTCTCTCTCATAATCTTTAGCAAATCTAAGCATATCTCACCAAATCTCTCCATATCTTTACAAAATCTATCTAATATCTTTTCTTTCTCTCTCATAATCTTTAGTAAATCTAAGCATATCTCACCAAATCTCTTCATATCTTTCTATATCTTTACAAAATCTATCCAATATTTTTTCTTTCTCTCTCATAATCTTTAGCAAATCTAAGTATATCTCACCAAACAATCCCTTAACAATTGAGCTAAAGTCTTAGGCTCCAAATTAATTCTTTTGGGCTTGCTAATAAAATAATTAGGCTATGTAAATTAACATAGTCCACTATTTATAATTCTATCCCACCCTAATCATTTAATTAGGATTTCTATTAACTCAATTGTAATTTAAATTCTTACTCATGTAATTACTTAACCCAATTAGACTTGCTTTTATAAAATTAATTAGTAAATTGAGATAATAAAATAAATCTCTTAAGTTAGTATAAATTTTAAATACTAACATCATTTACTATTATAACCCTTAGGTTATTTAATTACTATACCTAATATATATATTAGGTTACAAGAATTTATTCTTAATTCTCTTTATGTTAAATAAATATATAAACAATACACAAAACCATATAAGTCCTTCACAAAATTTTTAAATCCATACTCTATTTTCAATCTAAGTCTTATTATTTAACCTTTATTTAATCATTTAAAATCGTATAAATTCTCGAGTTGTCACAACATGCTAGCACATTGGCACCTTTTGCGCACCTTGTCCACCCATGTGGCCTTGGGGTTGCCCCATGGGTTTAACCCACCCATTTTCCCAACGGTTCGACCCACGAGTTAAACTTATTAACTCTAATCCAAATTAATTCCAATTCAATTCATTTCAATGTATTTACTTCGTATAAAATTCGTATTATACGCCGTATAATTCTCGTATACTCTCCATATTATTCGTATAATACCTCGTATTATACGTGTATTCCTTCCATATAATAATCATTTATTATTATACTTAATCAAATAAATCTTTGATTTACTTTCCCTAATGCTTAGGACGTTAAGTCCTTACGCGAAAACTTCGTGAGCCACAAGTGAAATATTATTACATATTCTACCTCGCCTCGAAATCCTATCATTACACGTTTCTCGGAATCTCAAAATACATTCTCGATCAGAAACGGATGAATAGTGATTTTGGTACTTTTCCTCCCGTGAAAACTTTTCTCGGCTAACTTAACTTTTCATGGTATATTACCGTTAAATCTTTCGACAGATTGTCATTCTGACATTCTGAACTCTCAAAATGGCCTAGGGTCTCCAACCCTAACCCTTAGGGTCAAACCCTAACCCTTAGGGTTGAATAATGTCCTATTTCGTCTTTTCTCATTAATATTTTTATTCTCGAAAATCTTTTATTTTCGTCTTATAATTTCATATCAATTATTTCTAGCGTGTAGCCAGGATCCTCCTCATTTTTGCATTCTCTAGGTCATAGAACGACCTACGATTCGCTTACTCAGTTTTAATAAACAAATAATCAAATTTTATTCAATAAATCAAATAAAATTCATTTACATAAACGTTCAATTTTCTCGGGCGTTACGGTTCTTACCCTTTTTCTTTTTGTTAGACCGACACCTTGTTGAACAACTAAGGTTTCAGTCCTTGCTCAAAACGTCTGGCTTTCCTTTCTTCATCCCCAACCTGGTGTTCTGCAAACCAGGCTAGCTCGTTTGACTTAGCCGCATATTGCGCCACCGTCATCTCCCCTTGCTTAAGTTCTAGGAATTTTACCTCCATCCTATTCTTCATGCTCTTCGGGAAATAATTCTTGAAGAACATAGTCTTAAACCTATCCAAGTATATGATCCCTTCTCCTGCTCTTTGCTGATTTGCCTCCCACCAGTAGTTTGCTTCGCCCCTCATCATATATGTAGCGAATACAATCTTTTGATCCTCGCCCACACGAGCAATGGTAAAAGCCTTCTCTATCTCATTTATCCATGTTTGCGCCATTATAGGATCGGTAGTACCCTCAAACTCTGGGGGTCCTACACTCCTAAAGTCCTTGAAGTTCGTAACTGGAACCACTTGGGGATTGGGTGAACGGGTTCATTGTTCCTTCCCCGAAGGGCTTCTCCTAACAGATCAACTAGTCTTTGTATCGGGTCTACTTGTTCCCTCTCATTATTAACTGACTCTTCTGGTGCAGCTAATCTACGTCTGGGTGTCATTATCTGCATCACAAAATTTCATTTTTATTATGTAATTATATTATTCAAGTATTTCTTAAATGCAAAAGGAATAAAAAAAAATTATAACACGTTTCTGATATAAAAATATTATATTCATATGCCAAATCATTACATTAATATGATCATCCCTAGCGTACTTCTATAAATCCCAACATCTATCCCCTAATATCACAAAAGATGGGAAAAACACTAACGTACTACACCTCTAACATATGCCTACTCGAGGTTTACATGACTATCTCATATCTTACACAAAAGATTAGGATTACATCACAATGTGTACATCACCTAAAAGTAACTACTACTACAACTACTACTACACTAATGGGCCTCATCCCAACATTCCGCGCTTTACGGCGCTCTTGTACTCCACTTGTGATATGTATATCATCAAGTCCCTGCTCATTGTAATAACCAAGAATTTCAAGTCACATTGTAAATAAATATATTAATTAAATATTAATGATATTGAAAACTTTGTGTTATATGGTGATTGAATAAGTGATTATGTAACAAGTGTGTTATGAGTATTTTATAGGAAGTCCCACTAATGAAATAATTAAATTAGTGGACTAACCTAAGTATTCAAATAATCAAGGAAATCAATTAAGATGATGAACCCTAATTAAATATTCAATTTACTTGTATATGGCAAGTCTAATTGGGTTATGTAAATAAAGTATTATTATTGATTTATGAGAATGTGTAATAGTTCAAGTAGTATATAATACTAGTGGACTAGCCCAATTGAATTAATAATCAAGCCCACATATTTTATTGGAGGATGGACTTGAATGTCATTAGGTAAATTAATTAACTTAGCACAACATGTAGAAAAATAAATAGTAGCCCAAGTATGGTATAAATGAACTTGACTATTAGTGGCCCAAATTAATTATATGAGCCCAAACATTAATTAAGGAGGCCCAAATCGTGATCCATGGAGGGAGGGACTTTTTAGTCATTAGAGTAAGTAAATTGTAAGAACCGTGAATTTCACGATTTAATTTTTCTGTTGATATAATAAGAAAATAAATATTACTTGAACATAAATGTTTGTGAGTTACGAGAGAAGTAATTCGATTATATTAAATTAAATTTATAACAATTGAGAAAATATGGAGAATGACAATGAACTTGTAGAATGCCTTGTGTAGCATGAGAATGAAAATGGTGATGATTTAATTAATTCAAGAGGGAAATTAATGAGTGAAAGATTAATTAATATTACATTGTTAATTAATCATTGTGATTAGTAAATAGCCTACTAATGAGTAATTGTTAATAATATGTTATTATAAATAACAAAACATTTACGAGTAAGTAATTGATGAATATAATAATAAGTTATATTTATTTGATTAATTGTTAAGTGCAATACTTGTGATAGTTAATCGTACAATAATGTTATTAAGTGTTATTATGAATAATAATCGGTTAATGAGTAAATGAATTATTAAGTGAACAATTAATCTATATTAATTGTTAATCGTTATTGTGAGAAATATAATAATAATCTGTTGATTTATTTGCAAGTAATAGTATAATAATAAGTAAATTGTTTATAAATATAATAAGATTTGTATATGGTAATTAATCATATGAATATTAATTAGGTATTATATAAGGGATGTAATGACCATGAATTTTAAACTTCTTATTAATTTAATATGTGATTTAAAATTTTTAAGAGTTAGTTTTGTGAACTTATTTAAACCTTATTTGGTTATGTGATTATGTGAATCGAACCTATGCGAATAAATGCTAGACTTTTATTAAAGGGAATCACTAATGGTTATTTTTAAATTAGTAGGTTAACCGTGAAGCTTTTATATCAAAGTAATGATAAAAAATGTTAGTTATTACATATTCAGAATTTCGTGAATATAGTGTAGAGATTTAATCGTGTTTGATTTATTTCAATTGGGAGTAATTAATCGATAATGTATGAAATTATTATTGTTGAGGATAATAAAACATAAGAGTATAATTTAATTACTAAGTAAGAGATTTATAAATATAATAATATTATATTTACTTTGTTAATTGTTTTATACAAACATGTGGTAATTAAACCTTTGGTATAAGGTAGTTACCTTTATATATTGTATAAAGTGCTATGTGACATATTAATATGGCTTGTATTGTATGTATGGACTATATGGTAAGATAACGGTATTAGATAAGTTAGATATATTATTCCTTATATAACATGATAAGTATAGATAGACATTAATATGTATACCTATTACATTATATCAATAAACAATTGTTATTTGATAATGATTTTTAATAAGTTATGATAATAATAACTGTTGTGATAATAATAATACCCAATTACTATATATTTGGTATTAATAGAAAATATACATAGATTATATATATGTACACTACTTGACACATTATATCATTATTTGCTCATTTGATATAACATTGTAGCACCGATTTACATGTAGCTTAAGTATATATTATACGTACATGACATTAGTATAGTAAATTTGCAAGTTGCTGAGTTATTATTGCTAAGTCTCACATTGAGTGGCCATCTCATATACACACACATAAACTCCCACATGCTACTCTATATCTTCCTCAAATTCTTCAATAAGCTAGCTAATGATTGTATGAGATGTGGAATTCATGATGAGTTCCACCCACTTCTCACCAACTCTCTCTTGCCCATTGAACAATCTTGCAATCCTTTGTTTTGATTTAATGAACAAAGTCAAGAACTGGATATCCATTTGCCTATATAAGAAGCTATTCTCCTTCTCATTTTCACATTGCTAGGATTTTTCATATATGTGTAAGTTGTCTAGAGAGATATCAGTGAGGGTGAATTAGTATAGCAGTAAGTTCAGTTCATTTACAGAGGTATAATCACTTACCTTCTTGTTCTTCATTCTCTGTAAAATCCCATTCATGCTCCACATTGTCAAATTCTTGAGTTTTGAAATCTAGATGTTAATTGAGCTATAGAATATGTTTTGATAAGTGTTATATGAAGTTATATGCATGATAGGATTGTATTATAGCTGGTACAGGAAGAATTTTGTAATGTGATTTTGAGTTGGGCTAAGAACTACCGAAAATGCACAACTTCTGGTCTGGCCGCCAGCCTGTACAGCTGCGCCAGTATTGCACTAGCCAGCGGCGCAGCTGCGCCAGTGCCTGTCTGCAGATTCTTATTTTCTTTTGCAATCTCTTCATGCTAACTTATGGTACTAGTTTAGAATGAGCATGCTAGCATGAGTGATACTTATATATATGTGTTTATTGAGATAGTGTGCGTTGTTTTAACTTTATTAAAATCCCTTGCTAAGTGAACTTAGAATTTGAAAAGGAACTTAGAGCTTTTAAAAGTAAACTTTGGCATGTGCGTGACATATCTATGTTCTGACTTTTGATGCATGTTAGTATAGTTTAGAACTGCATGAAAGACATATTAACCTATGTATATATGTTATGTGAATGTTGATACTTGAATTCGATTATTGACAGTTAACTTATTGAAATACCATAACTTATTAAAATAACATATATTTAGTATTGATTGTGGTCTTATGTGATATTAATGATATGAGACTGATTAACTCAAAAAGAGGAACATTAAGGATAAAAGTTATATTAAATATGATACTATATATGATATAACTGTGTAGCTAGGCTAAGACTTAGCTTGTGTGTTGATTGTATATCCAAAATAAGATATGATGATATACTATATGACTAATGAATATCCTATACATATAAATATATATATTACGATAGGGATTCGAAAGTGTCAATTTATTTAACGAGGATAAACTACGCATAAGGAAAGTTTCCTGACTTACACTCATTTATAGGTCAAGTATCTGAACCCTACTTTTATTGTGTTACAAGTATCCTATCCTTGTGGTTACTTATTCGAGGAAAGTCGTAAGCAAGTTCCCTAACTTATGCTCTTTCATTGTGCAAGTTCCTTGAAACTGTTCTTGTATATTAATTACAAGTATCTGACTACTCTTTTATTGAGCAAGTATTTGATTCATACTCTTTATTGAACACATATTCGAGCTTGTACTAACTTTGGTCGTATGAGTAAATAGGTGCTAGAATAATTCTTGCCTTACAAACTTATGTTTCATAGTTTGATTTAAATCACGATTATATTCTTCGAATTATTGTTGCGAGTATTGAACTCATAAATTGTTCTTATATACATTGTTGAAATTGTCTACGCCATTTAATTCGACTAGACCAATATCATGAATTGGAAAGCAATCCACACCAATTACCTTGGTGCGGACTCTTATAAATTGACTTGAGTTGAACAACCCTTGTAAAAAGGGAAACTATATAGTCGGGGTGCCGACAGTGGTGTGACAGGTTATGCGTAACTCCAGGTACGACAGGTTGATCCCCTAATTGTACTTGGTTGGGTTAACATAAATATTTTTGGTGATTCTAGTAGAAGTTCGTGGTTCTTAGCAACCACTCAGTATCCAGTATTTATTAACTTGAAACTTTGAACTCATTGGATTTTTTATGTCCACAGCGACACTCAGTGATATTTATTCATTCACTTGAAATTGTTCAAACTTTTGAAACTTTTAATAACTTCTCGACCCGTAGTGGTCCTTATTCAACTTCACAGAATAGATTTGGAAGTCATTGCTATTTATTTTGTTCACAACATTCTTATTTGAAATCCTGAACGATTAATTACCGTGTTATCCTTGAGATTTAGAACCGTATATATTCCTGTTCACATTTATTAGCATATTACTTGCTGAGCAAATTTGTTGCTCACTCTTGCTTTCCATAAACATTTCAGTTAGGTCAGGGCAAGGTGGAACCCCAGGACAGGACAAGTGTGAAGGCAAGGCTATGAAGCAGCTGTGCTTCTCTATATTAGGATGTTTCCATTATGTTGTATTAACACTTATTTAATGTTATGTATTAAGATATGTTTGGTTTAAGTTATGAAATGTATTAGTAATAGTTTCGAGACTTGGGACGAGAATATTTATGTTATATCAATGTAAATTATTATGTTATTCTATTATTTGAGATTTTAGTTGTTATTAGAATTAATACGTGATGAACCGAATTCGAGATCAATGGCAGTCTGAATTTGGGGGCATCACAGAAATAATACAAGAAAAATAAATCTATAATGGGAGAAAAGGAAGGATATGGTCGGCCCCTTAGGGGTATTATGGGAAGAGATAGAAACATTATTTAGCTTATCCAAAATCTTGGTTAAAATCTACTAAATCTACCAACTAAGCCTTATGTGTCACTCTCCTAGCATATCTAACACTTATGGTTAAGTGTACAAGCAACTATGATAATGATTAAGAGAGAGAAGTAGTGGAGGATAGAATACTTACACATTTACTCATACTTCATTTTATTCCTTTCACTTCCAAGCTACTTAGCAAAAAAAAAAGAAAAATATAGAGAGAGCAAGAGAGAGAGCGAAAATTCAGCCAAGAGGGGGTCTAAAGAGGAGACCCTTGGATCTTCATGCATCCTAAATACTTAAGCTACTTTGAAAGAATAAGAAGAATAGCAAGAAGAACAAGGTAATGATTCTAAAAAATTTCAAGTTTAGTTACTTATTTTGTTAGATTTTGATGAAGCAAGAAGCCTTATGTTTGATCTTTAAAAACTCTTCATCTATATGAATATGAGTGTTTTATATGAGGATCAAAACATTTTTAAAGTTAAAGGTTAGACCCAAAAAGAGAAAAGAGAAATTTGTACCAAATGGGTAATGAAAAATCTTATCCATGCATGCTCTATGTATGTTATGTTAGATTTTTGGGATTAATGTTGTATATGGTTAATATCATGTTAGAATGCTAGATCTTGAGTTTAATAAGTTAAACTTGTGGTTTTGTATGGGTTTATATGAAAAAGTTTGGAAAAGGAAGTTATATGGATTGTTAGGAAATGTTTTTATATAACTAGTGTGTTATACCATGTGCCTGTTCAAATCTACAAGTGATATTTGAGTTTTTCTTTCTTGGTATGCTAGATACATGAGTTAAGGGCAAAAATCCTTTGGAATCACTAAAATATGTTTAAAAATAAGCAAGTTATGAATTTAATCCCAAACTACCCAACTGTTGGAATCATGCTGCTAATCAGCCACTTCTGGGCTATTTTCGGTAACCAAAACAGACTTAAATTTGGTGTTTGATAAATGGAAATTATAGTTCAGGAAAATAAAAATCCAAAGATACAAAGTGGACCTAAATCAGAGTTATAGATTTCCGTTTGTGAAGGTTTTAGTGAAGGACCCCAAATCTGAAAAGCGAACCAAGTGTTGGAAATGTCCTTGCTAATCAGTCACTTTAACCATGATTTTCGAGACCTAGACAGATCAGAATTTGATGTTTGATAAATGAAACTATAGTTCAGAAAGATACGAATCCAACGCCTCCGACGGAATCTAAATCCGAGTTGTAGATTTTCGTTTTACAAGTGTTTCTGTAAAGGACCCCAAATCTGAAATTTGGACGAAAATTATAGTAATAATAGAGATTGAATGGAAAATGAATAATGATAATAAATAACTTTTAAAACCACTAATGGGTTAGTATACTAATTACATAGAAAGTTAAATTTAATTAACTATTTAATTATTATTTAAATGATATTAAGTAATAATTAAGTAGAGTTAGTGTTAATAAAATAACTACTTATTATTTAATTAAGATTAAATAATAATTAGAGTTAAATAATTAATTAATTATTAATTAATTAATATTAAATAATAATTAAAGAATATTTAAGTAAAATTAAGTAATAATAAAGTAATTACATACTTACATTGACATAAAAGTTTATATAAATAAGAACAAGTAATAATTAATTATTCTTAATTTAATAAGAAAGAATAATGAAAGATTTACTAAATGAATAAGTTATTTATTATTTAATTAACATTAAATAATAAAAAAGGATAAATGTTAATTAATTATTCTTTAAATAATAATAAGGAATAATTAAAGAATAATAAAGTAAATAAATCAATTATTTATTATTCAAGAATAAGGAATTAATTAATTATTATTAAATACAAATAATAATTTAATTATCTATTATTTAATTAACATTAAATAATGAGGAGCTATAATTGGTTAGTATTTATTATTAAATAATAACTAAAGGTAAATAATTAATTACTATTTAATTAATATTAAATAGTAATCAAATGAAGAGGGAGTTAACAATTAAATTTTTTTAAATAATTCCTTAATTAAACAATTATAATAAATTGTTTAAGGATCTAAAAAGTATTTATCACTTAAGAAAAGCCTTATAAATTATGAAATCATTAACCTAAGATCAATTAAATATCTTATAGGATTAATAATAGTGCATTAAATATGTACTTTGTGATCGAATTATTTGTTAGATAATAGCACCAATAAGTGTATAGATGAACAATTATACGCTGTACTAATTGATAGATCTACATTATCAATGTTAGCTCATTCAAAGAGTTTTAATTAAAGCTAGCTAGCCGTAGCTCGTCGAACAGGCAAGTTCTCTAACTCAAACTCGAGTTGTTATTTTTCAAACATGGTAGTGGATAATTAGTGTTGATTATTCCACATCTAAGATTATTATTGAATATTCGTATTTATTGTAAGTTTCCTAAACTCAAGTTATTACTTTCAAAGCTTGTTAGTGGATAATTATTGTTGATTATTCCACATCCTTAATGAATTGTTGTAAATTGCACTTTGTGCAATTGAATTCCGGTTCTATTATTTATTGAACTTGTAAATTAATTAAAGTTCTTTTATTCATGAACTGTTTATGAAATGGATCTATGCTAGTTGTATCAGCTAGATCAAGCATGTTTAAAATTTGTTAATTCAAATTCGTTTTATGAATGCTGTTCTTAACCAATTGACTTGATATGGACTCTTGACTGAGAAAATAATATGTTATTAAAGCATTATATTGTAAAATAATTGTTGCTAGTCTATTAAGTGTTTATGCATAATACACTGTGTATTAAAGGCTGATCCCCTGATTACCAAATACATTAAAAGGACCAGTTTAAATACTGACAACCTTAGCAGATGTTCATGGTCATTCTAGACCACTCAGTATCTATTATTCAAATATTCGAATAATAACTTATGGAAATGTAATTCATATTCTTCTACAATCAAGTCCATTGTTGAATATTGAACGATAAATTCCTTTCTAATCACTGATATATCTCCTTGTATATAAACTTGCTAAGCAAACTAGCTGCTTACCCTTGCTATATCATGACGTTTATTTCAGCTAAGCCAGGACCGTCTAAGAAAGACAAAGGAAATAGCAAGGTTCAAGAGTAGTTTTTTATGAACTAATTAAGTATTTAATGTAATTATTTAAGTAAACCTTTTGTAATTGTAAGGGTATGTTTATGTTAAGCTTATGAGACCGTGGGATTATGATGTAGACTTTATTTTCATGAACAATGTTTGTTTATTATTCTGTAATAGTTTATAGAATGCTTATGATGATGATGTATCGTGAGCACCGAACCCGAGGTTAGAGAACCCGGATTGGGGGGCGTCACAGGTTGGTATCAGAGATTTAGGTTATAAACTTTAGGAATGCGAAACCTAGGTTATAACCTTAGTAGAAAACTCATATAGAGTATGTAGATGATGGGTTGCAGAGATCCATCAAGTTTTAGTTGTACTGAATAAAATAATCATTTCATTTTATCAATGAATATATTTTGTTGTGGTATTGATGTTGTTATAGTTATTTTGGATTATAGGATGTCAGAGGAGAGTCATGACAGCCGTATAGTAGATCAGCCAGTAGAGCATGAGGTTTTAGAGGATTCCACACAGGATATCCTTATTGGAGACCTACTGGCCAAGAATACGGAGGGGGCTAGAGGCTCGAGTACAAGAGCTGGAAGTGGAGAATCACATTTTCCAGTACACCGAGCAGCAGCAGAAAGATGCCACTTATCAGGCATTAGCTGACTTGGATGAGATGAAAGCTAAAGTGGGGTTATTAGAGTTTCAGCTGGGTGAGAGGACATTAGATAATCAGGTGTTGAAGTTTGAGTTCTATCTGGAGATTGCAGATAAGATCAGAATTGAGGAGGCATGGATTGGAGCAGCCAAGATGGTGGACCAGCTGGAGTTACTTCTGGAAGAGAAGGAAGTCAGATTAGGGTCTTTGGGATGGGCATTAGATGCAGCATATGCGGGTCCCAAGGTTGGTCAGGTGAGGTCGCGTTTTGAGATCGGCGAGTCTAGCCGATCGGTTCGACGTCGTGTGATGGGAGATGCACTGCATGAGCAGAAGCATGCCCAAGGGGCACCTGGCAGCCACTGAGGTGTTGGTTAGTAGTAATGACTATAAGATGCAATAGTACCCTTTTTGTTTAGCAGGGTTAGATTAAGTATGATGTAAACCTCTAGCTGTGAGAGGTTGTATGTAAAAATGATGTACCCCCATCTTAGTTGTGTAGGGGAGTATACCTTTTGATGGATCTCATGTCTAGATGTTCAAAATAGAATAGTTAGTATTAATAGGAATATGCCAGGCATGTGTTTAACACTAAAAAATTTGGTATATGAATATAAGTGCGCTATTATGACTAAATGTTTGATTAAATAGATAAGTCTTGAGAATGAAGATAGTAAGTTATCTCTGTTATAATTGAAAGTTTTATTAAGCTGAAAAGAATATTTTAGCAAGCTGAAATGGATAGTTCAGCAAATTGAATATGATGATAATGCCGCCAAGACGCCAAAATCGTAACCAGAGGCAGGACCGATCTGTAAATAATGAAAGAGAGCAAGATGACCCAATGAAGAACTTCGCTGACATGATAGCACAAGCTATGCAGACTCGTGCACCTGCAGCAAGGAATCAAGTGAATAATAGATTAGCAAATTTTAAGGATTTTAAGGTTGTAAGACCGCCAGAATTCAGCGGAACCACAGACCCCATAGAAGCTCAAATATGGGTGAAAGAGATGGAAAAGGCCTTTATCATTGCTAGGGTATCTGAAGAGCAAAAGACGGCTTTTGCTATCTACTTGATGAAAGGTGGGGCTAATTATTGGTGGGAGTCAAACTAAGCTAGAGTACGAACGGAGGTAGTTGCATGGACAAGATTTAAGGAGTTATTCTTTGAGAATTATTTCTCGGAGGGCACGCAAGCCAGGATGGAGGTGAAGTTTTTAGAATTGAAGCAAGAGAACATGACGGTTGCCGAATACACAGCAAAATTCAATGAGCTAGCCAGATTTGCACCTCATCAGGTGGAGACAGAAGTGCGGAAGGCGCGAAGGTTTGACAATGGGCTGAAGCCGTAGATACACAGTAAGGTTGCAGTGCTATAAATTCCTACGTTGTCAGCACTGTTAGAGAAAGCCATTATTGCAGAGGGTAGTAGTGAGGCAGTATCGAGATTCAACTGAGAGAAGAACAAGAAGAAGATTGAATGTGAACATCAGGGTGCCAGCAGTGGGGGCAGTAATAGTAAGAAGCGCAAGTGGAACAGTGGTAATGACTAGGGAACTCAACAAGGGAGTACACCACAGAAGAAGCCAGCATGTGTAAAGTGTGGAAAAAATCACTCTAGGAGTGTATGAAAGGGAAGAGTGTATGTTATAACTGCGGCCAGGAAGGATATATCTCACCGAATTGTCCTAAACCAAAGAAGGGAGGTTGCTTTTCTTGTGGGGGAACGGGACATCAATTTAAGGATTGCCCATTTAAGAAGAATACTGACGGAGGAAGTGAAAACAGGAGCAGTACCCCAAAGTTAACAATTAGAGGGCCAACACAGCAGAGCAAACCAACAGCCCGAACTTTCAACATGACTGTGCAAGATGCAGTTGCATCAAAGGAGGTGGTGTCAGGTATAATTCCAATCAATAATATAAATGCACCGTATCAAGTGGCTCCGGTAGAAATGAAAGAATTGATGATCCAGCTACAAGAGTTGTTGGACAAGAAGTACATCCAATCGAGTATATCTCTGTGGGAAGCACCTGTGTTGTTTGTAAAGAAGAAAGATGGTTCGATGAGGCTGTGTATGAATTATAGAGAGTTAAATAAGGTGACAATCAAGAACAAATATCCGTTACCAAGAATAGACGATCTGTTTGATCAACTTAAAGGAGCGAGATATTTTTCTAAGATTGACTTAAGGACTGGTTACCATCAGTTGAAAGTGAGGATAGAGGATGTACCAAAGACAGCGTTTAGAACTCGTTACGGCCATTATGAGTTCCTAGTGATGTTGTTTGGACTGACGAACGTGCCAGCTAATTTTATGAACTTGATGAACAGAGTGTTTAAACCTTACTTGGATAAGTTTGTGGTTGTGTTCATTGATGATATTCTGGTATATTCAGAGACTGAGGAGGAGGATGCCGAACATTTAAGGATAGTATTGGAGACGTTAAGAAAGGAGAAGCTATATGCAAAATTTTCAAAATGTGAGTTCTGGTTGAAAAGGGTTCAATTTTTGGGACATGTCATCGACAACAAGGGAATTTCTGTTGATCCAGCGAAAGTAGAAGCAGTGAAAAATCGGGGACAACCGAAGACACCGACAGAGATCAGAAGTTTCTTGGGATTGGCAGGATATTATCGGAGATTTATTCAGGATTTCTCGAATATAGTGACACCATTGACTAATCTGACGAGGAAGACTGTTAAGTATGTGTGGAAAGAGAAGTGTGAACAGAGTTTTCAGGAATTGAAGAAAAGATTAAGTGAAGCACTTGTGTTATCTTTACGAGATAGTACGGGGGGTTTTACAGTGTATAGTGATGCGTCACACAAGGGACTAGGTTGCGTATTAATGCAGAATGGTATAGTCATTGTGTACGCATCACCACAATTAAAGGACTATGAGAAGGGATACCCTACCCATGACATGGAATTGGCTGTCGTAGTGTTTGCCCTTAAGATTTAGAGACGTTATCTCTACGGAGAAAGGTGTGAGATATACACAGACCACAAAAGTTAGAAGTATATCTTTACACAAAAGGAGTTAAACATGAGGCAGAGGAGATGGTTAGAATTGATCAAGGAATATGATTGTGATATTCTATATCATCCAAGGAAGGCCAATGTAGTGGTAGATGCTTTAAGCAGAAAGAGCCAAGAAAAGTTGTTTGTATTGACAGACCAAGAAGAATTAGTCAGGGAAATGGAGAAAATGGAGTTGGAGGTGAAAAATCTAAAGAATTTGGATAAAGTAATAGAAATGGAAGCAAGTCCGACTTTACTCGACAAGGTGAAGGAGGCCCAAGAAAATGATGAAGAATGCGGTAACCTCACGAAACGGTTAGCTGAAGGCGAAAAGTCGAAGTATAAAATTGACGGCACTGGATTGCTGAGATTTGAAGGAAAAATTTAGGTACCCGCAGTACCCGAGTTAAGAGAGGAGATTTTGCAAAAGGCCTATACTACGAGATATTCAATACACCCAGGAAGCACGAAGATGTATCAAGATTTACGTCAACATTATTGGTGGCCTAACATGAAGAGAGAGGTTGCGGAATGCGTCAGCAGATGTTTAACTTGTCAAAGAGTTAAGGTAGAGCATCAATGACCAAGTGGACTGTTACAGCCATTGGAAATGCTGGATTGGAAATGGGAGCACATCACGATGGATTTTGTGGTAGGACTTCCAGCGACACAGAAGGGTTATGACGCAATATGGGTGATTGTCGATCGTTTTACAAAGTCAGCACACTTTTTGCCGATCAGGATTAGGTATACTTTGGATCAGTTAGCCAAGTTGTATATCAAGGAAATAATTTTAAGACATGGAGTGCTAGCATCAATTGTGTCTGATAGAGATCCACTCTTCATGTCTAACTTTTAGAGGAGTCTTCAAGAAAGAATGAAGACACAGCTAAGGTTAAGTACCGCGTATCATCCACAGACAGACGGACAAAGTGAGAGAACGATTCAAACACTAGAAGACATGCTCAGAGCCTGTGTGATGGACTTTAAAGGAAGCTGGGAAGATCATTTTCCATTGGTAGAGTTTGCGTATAATAATAGTTATCATGCAAGCATTGGAATGCCACCGTACGAATCCCTGTATGGAAGAAATTGCAGAACACGCTTATATTGGGACGAGGTAGGTGAACGGCGACTGTTGGGGCCAGAATTGGTACAACAGACCGTGGAGATCATCAAGGTGATAAGAGCTCGGCTACTAGCAGCTCAAGATCGACTAAAGAAGTACGCAGATATTCATCGCAAGAAAAGAGACTTTGAAGTGGGAAGTTATGCATTTCTGAAAGTATCTCCCTGGAAGGGAAAGATAAGATTTGGAAAGAAATGTAAATTGAGTTCGAGATTTATTGGACCGTTCGAGATATTGAAGAAAATAGGTAAAGTAGCGTACGAGGTAACTCTACCTCCTGAACTGGAACATATTCATAACGTGTTTCATGTGTCAGTGTTGCGACCATATAAACCTGATTACAAGCATGTGATATCGTACGAGCCGATTCAAGTCGAGAAGGACTTATCATATAAAAAAATTCCTACCGAAATTTTAGATAGAAAAGAGCAGAAGTTAAGAAATAAGGTTATACATTCTGTCAAAGTTCTGTGGAGGAACCACAATGCTGAAGAAGCTACATGGGAACTCAAGGAAAAGATGAGGGAGAATTATCCGAATCTTTTTGAGTAACCTTATGTGAAATTCCGAGGACGAAATTCTTATAAGGAGGGGAGAATGTAATAACCAAGAATTTCAAGTCACATTGTAAATAGATATATTAATTAAATATTAATGATATTGAAAACTGTGTGTTATATGGTGATTGAATAAGTTATTATGTAACAAGTGTGTTATGAGTATTTTATAGGAAGTCCCACTAATGAAATAATTAAATTAGTGGACTAACCTAAGTATTCTAATAATCAAGGAAATCGATTAAGATGATGAACCCTAATTAAATATTCAATTTACTTGTATATGGCAAGTCTAATTGGGTTATGTAAATAAAGTATTATTATTGATTTATGAGAATGTGTAATAGTCCAAGTCGTATATAATACTAGTGGACTAGCCCAACTGGATTAATAATCAAGCCCACTTATTTTATTGGAGGTGGACTTGAATGCCATTAGGTAAATTAATTAACTTAGCCCAACATGTAGAAAAATAAATAGTAGCCCAAGTATGGTATAAATAAACTTGACTACTAGTGGCCCAAATTAATTTTATGAGCCCAAACATTAATTAAGGAGGCCCAAATCTTGATCCATGGATGGAGGGACTTTTTAGTCACTAGAGTAAGTAAATAATACAAGAAAAATAAATCTATAATAGGTGAAAAGGAGGGAAATGGCCGGCCCCTTAGGGGTATTATGGGAAGAGATAGCAACATTATTTAGCTTGTCCAAAATCTTGGTTAAAATCTACTAAATCTACCAACTAAGCCTTATATGTCACTCTCCTAGCATAGTCCAACACTTATGGTTAAGTGTACAAGCAACCATGATAATGATTAAGAGATAGAAGTAGTGGAGGATAGAATACTTACACATTTAATCATACTTACTTCATTTTATTCCTTTCACTTCAAAGCTACTTAGCAAAAGAAAAAGAAAAAAAATAGAGAGAACAAGAGAGAGATGGAAAATTCAGCCAAGAGGGGGTCTAAAGAGGAGAGCCTTGGATCTTCATGCATCCTAAATACTTAATCTACTTTGGAAGAATAAGAAGAATAGCAAGAAGAACAAGGTAATGATTCTAAAAATTTTCAAGTGTAGTTACTTATTTTGTTAGATTTTGATGAAACAAGAAGCCTTTTGTTTGATCTTTAAAAACTCTTCATCTATATGAATATGAGTGTTTTATATGAGGATCAAACATTTTTAAAGTTGAAGGTTAGACACAAAAAGAGAAAAGAGAAATTTGTACCAAATGGGTAAAGAAAAATCTTATTCATGCATGCTCTATGTGTGTTATGTTAGATTTTTGGAATTCATGTTGTATATGGTTAATATCATATTAGAATGCTAGATCTTGAGTTTAATAAGTTAAACTTGTGGATTTCTATGGGTTTATATAAAAAAGTTTGGAAAAAGGAAGTTATATGGATTGTTAGGAAATGTTTTTACTTAACTAGTGTGCTATACTATGTGCATGTTGAAATCTACAAGTGATATTCGAGATTTTCTTTTATGGTATGCTAGATACATGACTTAAGGGCTAAACTCCTTTGGAATCACTAAAATATGTTTAAAAATGAGCAAGTTATGAATTTAATCCCAAACTACCCAACTATTGGAATTATGCTACTGATCAGCCACTTCTAGGCTATTTTTGGTAACCAAAACAGACTCAAATTTGGTGTTTGGTATATGAAAATTGTAGTTCAGGAAAATAAAAATCCAATGATACCAATTGGACCTAAATCAGAGTTATAGATTTCCGTTTGTGAATGTTTTAGTGAAGGACCCTAAATCTGAAAAGCGAACCAACTGTTGGAAACGTCCTTGCTAATCAGTCACTTTAACCATGATTTCCGGGACCTAGACCTATCAGAATTTTATGTTTGATAAATGAAAACTATAGTTCAGAAAGATATGAATCTAACGCCTCTGACGGGACCTAAATCCGAGTTGTAGATTTCATTTTTCATGTGTTTCCGTAAAGGACCCTAAATCTGAAATTTGGGAGAAAATTATAGTAATAATAGAGATTGAATGGAAAATGAATAATGATAATAAATAGCTTTTAAAACCACTAATGGGTTAGTAAACTAATTATATAGAAAGTTAAATATAATTAACTATTTAATTATTATTTAAATGATATTAAATAATAATTAAGTAGAGTTAGTGTTAATAAAATAACTACTTATTATTTAATTAAGATTAAATAATAATTAGAGTTAAATAATTAATTAATTATTATTTAATTAATATTAAATAATGGTTAAAGAATATTTAAGTAAGATTAAGTAATAATAAAGTAATTACTTACTTACATTGACATAAAAGTTTATAAAAATAATTATTTGTTATTTAATTAACATTAAATAGTAAATAAGATCAAGTAATAATTAATTATTCTTAATTTAATAAGAAAGAATAATTAAAGATTAACTAAGTGAATTTATTATTTATTATTTAATTAACATTAAATAATAAATAAGGACAAATGTTAATTAATTATTCTTTAAATAATAATAAAGAATAATTAAAGACTAATGAAGTAAATAAATCAATTATTTATTATTCAAGGATAAGGAATTAATTAATTATTATTAAAGACAAATAATAATTTAATTATCCATTATTTAATTAACATTAAATAAGGAGAAGCTATAATTGGTTATTATTTATTATTAAATAATAACTAAAGATAATTAATTAATTAATATTAAAGAATAATCAAATAAAGAGGGAGTTAACAATTAAAGAAATTTAAATAACTCCTTAATTAAACAATTATAATAAATTGTTTAAGGATCTAAAAAGTATCTATCACCTAAGAAAAGCCTTATAAATTATTAAATTATTAACCTAAGATCAATTAAATATCTTATAGGATTAATGATAGTGCATTAAATATTTACTTTGTGATCGAATTATTTGTTAGATAATAGCACCAGTAAGTGTATAGATGACCAATTATACGATGTACTAATTGATAGATCTATATTATCAATGTTAGGTCATTCAAAAAGTTTTAATTAAAGCTAGCTAGTCGTAGCTCGTCGAACAGGCAAGTTCTCTCACTCAAACTCGAGTTGTTATTTTTCAAACATGGTAGTGGATAATTAGTGTTGATTATTCCATATCTAAGATTATTATTGAATATTCGCATTTATTGCAAGTTTCCTAAACTCAAGTTATTACTTTCGAAGTATGTTAGTAGATATTTATTGTTGATTATTCCACATCCTTATTGAATTATTGTAAATTGCACTTTGTGCAATTGAATTCTGGTGCTATTATTTATTGAACTGTAAATTGATTAAAGTTCTTTTATTTATGAATTGTTTATGAAATGGATCTACGCTAGTTGTATCAGCTAGATCAAGCATGTTTAAAATTTGTTAATTCAAATTTGTTTTATGAATGTTGTTCTTAATCAATTGACTTGATATGGACTCTTAACTGAGAAAATAATATGTTATTAAAGCATTATATTGAAAAACAATTGTTGCTAGTCTATTAAGTGTTTATGCATAATACACCGGGTATGAAAGGCTGATCCCCTGATTAACAAATTCATTAAAAGGACCAGTTTAAATACTGACAACCTTAGCAGATGTTCATGGTCACTCTAGACCACTCAGTATCTATTATTCAAATATTCAAATAATAATTTATGGAAATATAATTCATGTTCTTCTACAATCAATTCCATTGTTGAACATTGAACGATAAATTACTTTCTAATCATGATATATCTCCTTGTATATAAACTTGCTAAGCAAACTAGTTGCTTACCCTTGCTATATCGTGCCGTTTATTTCAGCTAAGCCAAGACCGTCTAAGAAAGACAAAGAAAAGGGCAAGGTTCAAGAGTAGTTTGTTATGAAATAATTAAGTATTTGATGTAATTATTTAAGTAAACCTTTTGTAATAGTAAGGGTATTTCATTCTATATCATGGTAACCTTTTGTAATAGTAAGGGTATTCACATGTTTATTAATATTAATATTAATATTATTTATAAAATTCACGGGTATTACATGCTATATCATGGTAACAAATTTTAGATTTAAGACGAATGCTCGAAGAAGGACTAAGACAAGAGCAAAGTACAATAATAGATTGTTATGCGTGAATAACTATTTAGTTATCTTATGTAAACCTTTTGTGATTTTAATGGTATGTATGTAAGTTAAGGTTAATAGGCCATTGGATATGTTGAAAGAACTTATTATATAAACAAAATATGTTAGTATTTCTGCATTAGTTATAGAATGTATAAGTAGACGATGTACCGTGACGCATACCATGACGCTCCAGGTCCGAGGTTTAAGGGACCCGAATATGGGGGCGCTACACTAACTGTCATCCTTGGTGGAAAAAGATACTCACTGGTTATAGTAGATGACTATACCAGATTCACATGGGTATTCTTCCTAAGCTCTAAGGACGAGACTAGCTCATAATTTTTGAAATTCTTCAAGTTGGTTGAGAATGAGAATGGGCGAGAAGATCAAAGCTATAATGAGTGATCATGGAAGAGAGTTCGACTTCTCTAAGGTGGATAAGTTATGTGAAGGCAATGATGTAACTCCCCCAAATTCGGGCCCTCAAACCTCAGACTTAGTGTGTCACGATACATCATCTTCATGCACATCCTATAAACTAACGCGAAATATATAAACATACATTGTTTATTTTAAATGATTCTACATCATTCCCCAAGGTCTACAACCTTAACTCAATACATACCTTAATAACTTAAAAGGTTTACATAATTATTTTACATAAAAAAACATAATGGTTAACGCGTAATAGGTTATTCTAGGACTGTTCTCCTTGTCTTTGTTCCTCCTGAAGCACTCGAGCTTAACAAAAATATTATCATGATATAGCAAGAGTGAGCAACTACTTTGTTCAGCAAGTTAAAATACAAGAATGATATATCATGATTGAATAAGAATAAGCTTTTGAATTTTCAAGAATATATAATAATTGTGAAAGAACGAGAATCAAATTTCAATGAATGAATAACTGAATCAATAATACTGTGTGGCCACAATGACTAAGAAGGAATACGAAGGTTTATCAGAAATTAAAATGGACCTTTTAATAGGATTTTGATAATCAAGGTGAACAATCTTTCATACCATGTGAAGGTATACAACTTGCACTAAGTGCGATTAACAATACTTATCATTGATATGGAATAATTGACAATAATTAAACTACTAGCATGCTTGAAAATAATTACTCAAGTTTGAGTTAGGAAACTTGCGAAATCACAGATTCCTCGCATAAATTAAATGCATAGGTTAAGATACTTGCTCAATAAAGAGTAAGGTTCGAATACTTGCACAATGAAAAGAAAGTTCAGATACTTGCCTTTTTCATAAATTACAGTTCTAAAGCTTAGCGTCACTTCAATGTCCTATAGTACCAAAGTTACGTATATATATATATATACACATTCATTAGTTATAAAAGCTTGATATATAAACCATCAATCTTATACCATATCATACACATGTTCAATCACGTATGCTAAATGCGCATATTCAGTCTTATCTTGGTTAAGCAATTAGACCACATAGTTGCAACATCGACATTGTTATTGCTTTTGAAAGCTTTATGTAGAAAACTCGTAAACACTTTTGGATTCTTGATTCTATATAAACATTACATATTTGAATACTTAAAACATCACTTCAATCATGTATTAGAGCTTAAGACACTAATATAAGCATGCTTTAAGGTTCAAATTTTAGTTTACAATAGTTAGGCAACACTGGCATGTAGCACGGTCATGCTATATTTTGACTTGGGAGTGGCGCGGCCGCGCTGTTCCTTGTCAAGTCCAGAGTTGATTCTTTAATTACCCAGATCATTACTTAGCATACTGAATTTCTAACACATATTAAATACTAATGTCAAGTAGGTTTGGTCTTACATTAAGTTTACTTTCAAACCATTTAGTTTTGCTTTCAAATTACATAGTTTCATTTTAAAATGTTTCAATCAACAAGGCTTAATAAGTTTATTTCATAAAGGCTAACTATGATAACCATTTAAATCACATAATAAGGCTAAATAAACCTTTACTACGCATGGTTAAATGTATTCCACTCATTTACACATAATTAACATAACTTGACACTTGAAAACTTATTTTTAACCATGCTTGAATAGTTCACATTACACTTAGCCATATAAAACAAAAACATCAGTCACATTTTGAGGCATAATGAGTCTTATTATACTTGTTTAAAGGATCAGAATAGTCCTCAAAACATTTATTTCCAAAGCTTCTAAGTTCTCCATTGAAAATTGACTGTAAACCATGTTAATGTAACATATTACATGCAAAACCTCCTAGAGTTACTTATTAGAAGTATAAAGGGTCCTAGCATGTCATCTCATAAGGTCAGAATATAGTTAACACAATACACATCAATATTAGTTTTCAAATTTCTGAGTTTTCCTTCAAAACCATTCTAAGCCAAGCTAAAACAATCTAGCATATGCAAGGCAACTTGAAAATCACATTTTATACTAATTTGTATACCTAACGAAGTCGCATAGATATGCTCAAAAGGATTAGAAATCAAATAAAATCATTTTCAACAAGGTTTGTTTTCCAATTTATAAGTTTTCAAAAAAAACGCAAACTAAAACAAGCTAAAGTGACTTATTATAACCAAGGAAACTTCAACCCATATGTTAGGGTCATTTATATGTATATCCAAACCAAACTAACATGTTTAGAAAGTCGGATTATAGCAGAAAGAATTTTAAAGTTCTGGCAGACGGCGTGGCCGCGCTGGATTTTGCCTAGGAAGTGGCGCGGCCACGCCACTTCAGCAAAGACCCAAACTTGGCTCTGCTTCACCAGAACACATACCATACAACATATATTCTTCAATTTAGCATTTTCAGAGAAATCATAAAGAATCCATATCATACGTGAAACTCAGATAACGTTATGATATAAATTTCCAATTCAATTAGCAAGAAATTCTAGAAATTCTAAGAATTTGAAGAACTCTAAAATCAAGAACATATTAGGGACATTACCTCTTTAAATCTTGTGAAGTTAATTCTTGCTTCCAATCTCAAATTGCTCACTTAATTTGCAGCATTCACACTCTATATGGACTCACAGAAAAGTTTAGCTACTTCAATTGAGAAGAAGGAGATCAGGCCAGAAGCGGTAACCACTCCGATGGTAATCGTAGCCATGATAATAGAAGAAGTGAGTCGGGAGGATATTTTAAGAAGAGAAGGTACAACAATGAGAACGTGAAGACGTCGACAGCAGCACCAGCATCAACTGTTTCTAGGGGAGGAGAACGACCACCGGTGGTATACTATAAATGTGGACAAGAGGGACACATCAGTCCAAACTGCCCATAACAATTCAAGGTGTGCTATAACTGTGGAAAGGAAGGTCATATAGCTCGAGATTGTCTTGTAGTGAAACCAAGTCCAGCGGGGGTGGTGATTCCAAAGGCTGTCCCGGACAAGTTAAAGTCGGTGGTTCCTGGAAGAGCATTTGTCGTGACTGTCCAAAACACGAGGAACCCGAATGAGGTGGTTATGGGTAAGCTAATCATAAACTCTTTTGAAGTCTATGCCTTATTAGATATCGGTGCTACCCATTCTTTTATTTCACCTGCTTGTGCTCAACATTTGAACTTAACTTCTGAGAAATTAGACTTTGACTTATCTGTTGAAACTCCGTTGGGTGAAACCTTTGTTACATCTACAGTTTATAAATCTTGTTTGATTCAAATTGGTACCCTCACCCTACATGTTGATCTTATATCTTTGAAAATACTTGCATTTGATATGATTTTTGTGAATCGACTGGTTAACCATTCATCATGCTAAAATTGATTATTTTCGTAGGGTTGTTAGTTTTCATATTTCTAACCAACCTGTAACAACTAAACAATTAAAATCAATCATTGTCATTTCAAGTCATAAAGCTATTCGTTTATTGAAAAATGGATGTCAAGCTTTCTTAACCCATGTCACTGATTTAAACTAGAATATATCAGATTTGAATGATATTTCTGTTGTTAATGAGTTTCCTGATGTATTTCCTAAAGAACTTTCTGGTCTACCCCTAGACGTGAAGTTGAATTCTTTATTGACCTTGAATCCGGTACAAAACCAATTTCTAAAACCCCATATCGAATGGCTCCTATTGAACTTCAGGAGTTAATGGTCCAACTACATGAGTTATTAGATATCGATTTTATACGTCCTAGTACATCTCTTTGGGGTGTTCCTATTTTATTTGTAAAGAAGAAAGACGGTAGTATGCGACTATGTATTAACTATCGGGTGTTGAACCATGTCACCATCAAGAATAGATATCTGTTACCTCGTATTGATGACATGTTCGACTAGTTGCAAGGCACACAATTCTTCTCAAAGATCGATCTTCGTTCTGAATATCATCAGTTAGAGATTAGAACTGATGACATTCCAAAGACTGCCTTTAGAACTCGATATGCGCATTATAAATTTCTAGTTATATCTTTCGGGTTGACCAATGTCCATGCTACGTTCGTGGACATGATGAACCGAATATTTGAAAAATATTTGGATCATTTCGTAATTGTCATTATTGATGACATCCTAATTGTAACGATTGAGATTTTATATATTAAATTTTAATATTTATTGAGTGAATAAATATTTTATATGATTTATTTATGGAGTTAATTAAATAAATTATGTGATTGTGTGGATTGATTTAATTAAGAGTAATATTTAATTAAATTGATGTGTAATAATGGTGTAGCATAATTCTAATTTAATTGAGAATAATTCAATTATATTTAATGTTATGTGCTAAGTGTTAATAATAATTTGTTACATGAATTATGTTTAAGGAATTACAATTGTGTAACAATTTGGTATTATGTGTTTTATTAATTTATGAATGTTAGTTTATATTTAATTAAATTGGAATGTTGTAATTTAATTAAATAAGTGTAGTATTTAATCTATGGATTAAGGATTTATTAAAATAAAGGAAGTGGTTTTAAAAGATCTTTGCCAAACGAGGCCCTTGCATCTCTTTTTAATCTATATTACCCAAACAAGGCCTTAGCTAATAATCTGTTTTTAAAAAGATAAAAGGTTTGCCAAACATGGCCTTGGGCTTTTCAAATTTTGTAACCTATGCTATTAGTAAGAGTTAATATGGTGTTAAGTATTATACTTATTACTTATAGGTTACATATATATTATATATATATATATATTGTATATTGTATAATATATGTTAAGTTAAAAGTACGTCAGTTAAAACAAAACAAAGAAAGAAAAGCTAAGAAGAAAAGAGAGAAAGAGCAGAGAATAAATACAAAGAAGAAGGAAGAAGAAGAATTTCTAGAACTCATCATCATCATCTCCATCCCTTCTCTTAATTCGAACTAGTAAGGTTATAATCTTAATCCTTACAATTGTAAAATTAATTTGTATGTTTATTGTATTTTCTCTCTGTCAAATTAGGTTTTCATAATCATGAACTTTATATGTATATATATATTATTCATATGTAATTGTATGCCATGAAAGGATTTTCAGAAATCAATTGTTGTAAAAACAAGCTTTAAAAGTAAAAAATTTGGTGAAACTTCATAATTTTGATATGTGTATAGGATGTGTATGTATATATATATATATATATATATATATATATATATATATATGCTTACATGAGATTTTTATAGTTGTTTAAGAGTTTCAATTCACAGAGAAATGATGAACATGATGAAATCCTGTTCATAGTTTTTGATTATGAAGTTATATTGAAAATTGTTCTTAAATCTTTGATGTGAGCATGACTTATATGTAAACTTGGATATTCAAGAGTAAGAATTTGCTGAACAATAGTAATTAAGCATAACAATTGCTCAATTTAAAGAGCTTTAGTTTAGGAAACTTGCCCAACAATAATAGTAAGTTAGGGATAGAAAACTTGTCTCGTGCGCAAGCTATAATTATTACTCACTTCTTTAATTACTCTTACCTATCACACATTTACAATATCAATTAATCACAAGTTCAATATGATTATTGATTTACAATAGAATTCTTCAAACTCATTATTAGGTTTTTCAAATAATGACTTAAGTTAATTAATTAACTTATTAACTAACCACATAACCTTCGTTATTAACTTGTATTAACATTTTATCACACACATAACATGTTTTCATGTTTATTAGACTTAAAACAATGTCTTAATGTTTATAACACATTATTTAACCTTTACGAATAATGGTTTAAGTCATATAATTAATTTATTAATTAATCACGTAACATAAATTATTAAACTTATATTAATATCTTATCATATATTCAACATGTTTTCATGTTTATTGAATTCATAACACATTTCTCAAAATTCCACACTTAACAAATTTTTTCAAAAATTTCAGGCAGGCGCGGCCGCACGCCATTTAGCTTTGCACTCGGCCCGGCCGCGTGGCTGCTTTTTTCCATATTTTGAAGTTCGCGAACGAACACAGAACTCGGCCATTTTCTCCCAATTTACACCATTACACTGATTTGTAATGTTACCCATGAAGTATAAATTTCATAGGAACATCACAAATCATTACTAACATGTTTCTACCAATTTAGATCATGTAATTACATCAATTACAACAATCACTTTCACTATTCTTCATAAATTGTAAAGTTTTTATGAAAAATATAAAATCTAACATTACGGATTCGTTACTACACCGAATCCGTTCATTTCAATTTCATTCTCTTTGTTTTAAACATATACAATCATATTCATGTATCAATTTAAATATAAACATATGATTAAATCATTAATTTAACCCATATGAGTTATTCACCCATATTCAATACTCAGTATTTTCAAGAACCAAATTCTTGACAAAATCCCATGGTGTGATCACTGTAATTTACATATATATGGCATAACCCATCTTTTTAACATACACAGACCTCTATATGATCACATCATACTTTAATTTTTAAAACCACTCATCACAGAGAACTTTCCCAATACGTAAATAAAACTATGTAAATCTTTGAAAACCCAATTAAGGCCAAATTAAATAAAATTGATCCTTTAAAACATAATTATATGTTAGAAAAAACGTTATGATCACATACCATATAGATAAAGTCATATCATAACCCAATTGGAAATCCAATTTTTTACAGAACTTTAAGAATACGTAAGGAAGAAATCTTAATTTTGAACACTTGAAAAGAAAATTACCCTTTGTTAGTATGAAGATAATCAAAAACAATACTTAAGATTTTCTCAAATCTCTTTCTCCCTTTCACTCTCAATTTCTTCTTCCCGATCTCTCTATTTTCTTCTCTGAACTTTTTTTAACTTTTTTTTTTCTCTCTGACTTTGAAAATAAAACTTATGTCTGACAATTATAGACGTATATGTATATATATTATACCGTTGTATTAAATAATGGATTAACCACTCTTAGGGCCTTGTTTGGCTTTCTTCTAACTCCTTTTTCATTTATTTTAATTAACTAATTTACTATATAGTTAATTGTCACATTATTAATTATTCAATTAATTTTATTTAAATTAATTAAATAAAATAAGATAATTCATATTAAATCACATTGTCACATAATTAATATTTTTATTAATTAATTATGTTAATACATTAATTCTTTAATTAATTATTAAATTAATTAAAGTAATATTATGCTTATTTAATTAATTTATTTAATCAAATAAACTTAATTAAATATATTCTTTGAACTATTAAATTACTACACATTAATTTAATCAATGTAACACATATAATTAAATTAATCTACCACAAATTCATGAATTAATTATTTAACTCAATAATTAAATCATTAAAAATATTTATTTATCTCCATAAATATTCAAATAACTTTACAAAATTCTCGTTCGTCACACCCAAGACATCCATGTTGTCTGGGAGTAGCTGGTTAGGAGAGAGCCATCTCCAGTGATCACCATAGCTGGTTGGGAGCGTGAGCTGACACCTATTCTAGAGGAAGAGGACGAGGACGAGTCTTAAGAGGAGGAAGAGGATCCCGAAGAGGAATTCCCACCTCACTCTATTAGTGCTGAGATATACGAGGCAGTTTACGACAGTACTGTGGAGCTTCATGGTCGAGTCGGAGATCTCGAAGAAACCATCCAGTAGCGAGAGGAGACTATTGAGGATATGGCTAGTGACCTAACAGAAGTGCAGTGGAAGTTAATTCACGTAGAGAATGATCGAGATGAGGCTCGAGCCGAGATAGCCAAACTGAAGCAAGATATCCAAGAGGAGTCGACAAAGCATGCCAGAGCTGAGGAAACAAGCTTGAGGGCTACTCAACGAGCCGATCGAGCTGAGTACGAGGCGAAAACCAAGAGAGCCAAGCTAAGGAAAATAGAATACGCTTTCCATACGGCCATAGATAGGGCCCAGGACCGTATCTTCTATTACCCAGCTCAGTTCCAAGGTTTACCCTGGTATGTGGTGGACCGAAGGACAGCGTTTCGGGTGATGGAGGAAGAACGTAGAGAGGTTGTGCGACGTCTTAATATGCCTAGACATTAGAGCTGTTAAATTATATTTTCTTTTTATAATAAATGATGTAAATCCCATAATTTGAGATAATAATGGGATAAAGTGATGATAATAATACGCAACGTGAGGAAATGTAATAAATGATGTAAATCCTATAATTTGAGATAATAATACGCAACGTGTTTATAAATATAATAAGATCTATATTCATGTGATAATTAATCCTATGATTATTAATTAAGTGTTATTAATAATAGGAATGGATTAATTAATATTATTATTAAGGTGGATAATTTATTCATTTGACATTATGAATAATGAAACAAATAAGTAAAGTTATTAATATAATAAGATTATATTAATTATTATGTGCAAGTATAATTAAAGTATACTATATGATTGTACATATTAAAGCTATGTGTTATGAATACATCATGTGTAGATATATATTGTAAACAATTATTGAATCAATAGAATTTAATAATGAATGAGATAATGTAATGTGGTAATATTTGATTTAAATTATATCCGGTAAAACAAATGTGCATGGATTATATATGTACAAATTACATTTACTACATTGAAATGTTACTTATTCATGGAAATACATTGTGACATTACATTGTAACCTAAGTAGACTTATATATGTAACCTTAGTATGTGGGATTTGCAAAATGCTGAGATTGCTTTGCCTTGTCCCATATTGATAGTCACATTTCCTCACACATGAAAACTCCAAGCTAGCCTACTCTCTACTCCTTAAACTCAGCAATCTAAATGGCTCATGATCAATGGGGAGTGGTTTTGATAATGAGATCTACCAACCAATTACCTACCATCTTTTAACCTTCATACAATTTATTACTTATAGGTTACATATATATTATATATGTATATTGTATATTGTATATTATATGTTAAGTTAAAAGTACGTCCGTTAAAACAAAACAAAGAAAGAAAAGCTAAAAAGAAAAGAGAGAAAGAGCAGAGAAGAAATACAGAGAAGAAGGAAGAAGAAGAATTTCTAGAACTCATCATCATCATCTCCATCCCTTCTCTTAATCCGAACTAGTAAGGTTATAATCTTAACCCTTACAATTATAAAATTAATTTGTATGCTTATTATATTTTCTCTATGTCAAATTAGGTTTTCATAATCATGAACTTTATATGTATATATAGTATTCATATGTAATTGTATGCCATGAAAGGATTTTCAGAAATCAATTGTTGTAAAAACAAGTTTTAAAAGTATGTTCTTCTATATTTTCATGGTTTTAGACTTCTCTATAAAACTCTTTTGGTGAAACTTCATATTTTTGATATGTGTATGGGATGTGTATATATATATATATATATATGCTTACATGGGATTTTTATAGTTGTTTAAGAGTTTCAATTCACAAAGATATGATGAACATGATGAAATCATGTTCATAGTGTTTGATTATGAAGTTATATTAAAAATTATTCTTAAATCTTTGATGTGAGGATGAGTTATATGTAATATGGGTTATATTATGATGTAATATGAGTTATATGGTTGTTCTAGAAATTCAATCCATGTAGTTTTGATAAACAAGAGGAATTTTGTTCACAATAATTTTCTGTGAACTAATTTGTGAAAAATGGCTTTTGAAACTATCAATTGATGTTTGATTTTGGGTTATTGTTAAGATTGATCATGTATTATGTTAGTATGTTAAGAATAGAAGTTATTACAATTGAAATTACTTGAATTGATTGAAAAACGATTTGGTAATAGCAATTTTCGTCAAGAACGCTTGATTTTGTAGTTTTCTTCGAAAATCATGAAATCTTGGGTTTGATTATGTGTTATATGGATTTTATATGTTATGATCTTATTAATGAGTTTAAAATATTATTTTTATCAAGTTTCATGTTTATCATATTGGGAAAAATCGAATTTGGTGTGAAGGAATAAGCCAAATTGGCTTATACTTCCAGTAGTTCGCGAACCAGGACCCTCACCAGGGGGTGACCCGCTCCAGTGGGTGTATTACCCTTGGGGGACCCGCCTCATTGGGTGGACTTGCTGTCTAGGATTGTTGGTTTTTGATTTTTGAGTTTTCATGCCCCGTTTGTTTAACTAACTTATTTTTATGACTTGGAAAGTGAAATAGGTAATATGATAACATGGTTTTGATGTGTTTAAGATAGATTCAAGTATTTCATGAATGTGTTACATATGTGTGAGTGTGTTACTTTCTTAAGGTACACAACACGATTGATAGCGTTATAAGCTCATGAAATGCATGTCGTGAATGTAGACTCACGTATTTGACTAGTTAGCAACTAATGTGGTAAATTACATTGTGGGTTGGACTTGGATATAAAGTAAGATGGTTTAAACGTTGTAGTTGGATACTAATAGACGTTTTAAATGTAATTTAATGTGTAGGGTAATTGTGGAAGTGACTGTAGTTATTAAAGTGTAGCTTGCGTTTGAGGCAAGTTTTCTATCTCTAAACTTGTTATTTAACTTGTGCAAGTCCTCTTATTCTTATTCTCTTACGTTAAGCTAGTTTCCATTTCAGAACTTGCTATTTACTTTGTACAAGCTTTGTTGTATTCTATTATTCCTAATGCTCAAATATTGGAGTATTATTGAGGTATTGCGATCTTGACTTAGTTTTTCAAGCAAGATCTACTTATTCTTTCAGTTGCTTTGAGTTACTTATAAAGCATGCCTATCTATTATGTAGATTTATTCTATATCTTGCAATTGGTTCATGATTCTTATGTTATCGAACTGTTACAGTACTATAAGTCGATTCAACTACTCCTAGTTGATGATAGTTGAAACTCTAAAGATCTCTTATCTATCCAAACCAAACTTTCTTTGGTGCGGACTTGTATTCAAATACTGAGAATGAACAACCCTAATTACTAGGGGACATTTATGCGAAAGCGTTAAAATGGTTATGCACAATTCATGGTACAAAGGGTTGATCCCCCTGAGTACGAGTTAAAGGTCCATAGTCTTATTGACTGTTAAAGGTTTAAATAGAAATATTTATAACCTAGGACATAGTTCAAGGTCTTATGACCCTCAGATGATTTTATATTCGAATTTTACGTATTGATGAAAGAATTATAATTCAATTCTTTATATTGATGAAAGTAAAGTTATTCAAACTCTTTTGAAACTATTCACTTATGTCATATCACTGTTGTATTTCCAAGTGAGCTTTTGTTTACTCACTCTTGCCTATTTTATCACCACTTGCAGTTGAAACCAAGAATGTTAACATACCGTCAACAAGTAAAGGAAAAGGAAATATGAACAAGTGAAGGCTTGTTGTTTCAAATTTTGATTGTAATAAGACTTAGTTGGTTATGTTTTATTTGCGCATTTATTTGATTAATGTTAAGGTTTAGTTAACCCTGGGATTTTTATTTGAACAAGTTATAATCCTTTATCAAGGAAGATTTTATTTAAGTATTATGAAGGCTGTAATTTACTTTGCAATTCTTTATTGTTGGGTAGATGTATATTTTAGTTAGGCAGTGAACACCAAATCATGTGGAACGAAGTACCCGGATTTGGGGGTGTCAAAGGTTTGGTATCAAAGCTATAGGTTATGAACCTTAGGTGGGGGGGGGGGGGAACCTTAGGTAGTAGCCTTATAGGAAGATTGAAAAGATAGTGGTGATAGGTAAAGATAATAAACTATCTTATGTGCTATGTGTTTACATTTAGTTATTCGAAGAGTGACGACTCGATATCACGTAATAATAAACTTTAAAATTCTTTTGTCAGGATGACGAACATTGGAGGATCCAGTCAGGCTAGAGAGGATATACCTCAGGTGCCTTGAGAGGAAGAGCCCCGATGTGACACCCCCAAATTCGGTATCTTAATTTTCACAGGATTTAGTGTTCACTATTCCAATATCATACAACTATCTACCCATAAATAATGAAATTCATTTATTAGATAAATAAATCATCATCTTATATCATTTGACATAATAATACATCATAAATCCCAGGTTATACTTAAACTTAAATCTCTGTTGCGGAAACGTAAATGAATAAGTCTTAAATAATCACACATAAGTCTTGAACTTTAACATTGTTATTGACAACACAAGTCTTCATCACTTGTTAGATTTTTCTTTTCTCTTGCTACTAGAAGGCTCACCAGACTGTTCATTCTTTTCTGCAATGTTATTATGCAAGAGTGAGCACGAATGCCCGCAAGTATAAAAACATGATAGAATAATAACATGCGAATAAAAGAATTCTGAATAACAGAAAGCTCAACTTTTGAATCAAGAATATTAATCGAGAATCAAATTACTTCTAAGGGTCATTAAGACCTTGAACCAAGTCTTAGGATGTCAAGTATATTAACCTTTCAAGCCTTTAACAATCATAAGACTATAGACTTTACTTCTCGTACTTAGGGAGATCAGCCCTTTGTACTGATACTGTGCACACTATCTTAACGCTTAAAGCTTCTTCATTAATGCCCTATATTAGGGTTGTTCATCTCAGTTTGACATCAGAATCCGCACCAAATAAAGTTGGTTTGGATAACTCAATAAATGATATTCAAATTGAATATTAACTTCTCAAGGTATACAATGGAATAAGTATTGTACAGTTAAATGATACTTTTAAATGAATCATGACATTTCATGTGAAATTCTAAACTTGGTTATTCAAGAGTACGAATTTGCTGAACAATAGTAATTAAGCATAACAATTGCTCAATTTAAAGAGTTTAATTTAGGAAACTTGCCCAACAATAATAATAAGTTAGGGATAGAAAATTTGCCTCGTGCGCAAGCTACAATTATTACTCACTTCTTTAATTACTCTTACCTATCACACATTTACAATATCAATTAATCACATGTTCGATATGATTATTGATTTACAATAGTATTCTTCAAACTCATTATTAGGTTTTTCAAATAATAACTTAAGTTAATTAATTAACTTATTAACTAACCACATAACCTTCGTTATTAACTTGTATTAACATTTTATCACACACATAACATGTTTTCATGTTTATTCGACTTAAAATAATGTCTTAATATTTATAACACATTATTTAACCTTTACGAATAATGGTTTAAGTCACATAATTAATTTATTAATTAATCACGTAACAAAATTTATTAAACTTGTATTAATATCTTATCATATATTCAACATGTTTTCATGTTTATTGAATTCATAACACATTTCTCAAAATTCCACACTTAACAAAATTTTTCAAAAATTTCAGGCAGGCGCAGCCGCGCGCCGTTTAGCCATGCACTCGGCGCGGCCTTGCTACTGCATTTTTCCATATTCTGAAGTTCTCAAACGAACACAGAACTCGGCCATTTTCTCCCAATTTACACCATTACACTGATTTGTAATGTTACCCATGAAGTATAAACTTCATAGGAACATCATAAATCATTACTAACATGTTTCTACCAATTTAGATAATGTAATTACATCAATTAAAACAATCACTTTCACTATTCTTCATAAATTGTAAAGTTTTTATGAAAAATATAAAATCTAACATTACGGATTCGTTACTACACCGAATCCGTTCATTTCAATTTCATTCTCTTTGTTTTAAACATATACAATCATATTCATGTATCAATTTAAATATAAACATATGATTAAATCATTAATTTAACACATATGGGTTATTCACCCGTATTTTCAAGAACCCAATTCTTGACAAAATCCCATGGTGTGATCACTGTAATTTACATATATATGGCATAACCCATCTTTTTAACATACACAGACCTCTATATGATCACATCATACTTTAATTTTCAAAACCACTCATCACAGAGAACTTTCCCAATACGTAAATAAAACTCTATAAATCTTTGAAAACCCAATTAAGGCCAAATTAAATAAAATTGATCCTTTAAAACATAATTATATGTTAGAAAAAACGTTATGATCACATACCATATAGATAAAGCCATATCATAACCCAATTGGAAATCCAATTTTTTATAGAACTTTAAGAATACGTAAGGAAGAAATCTTAATTTTGAACACTTGAAAAGAAAATTACCTTTTGTTAGTATGAAGATAATCAAAGACAATACTTAAGATTTTCTCAAATCTCTTTCTCCCTTTCACTCTCAATTTCTTCTTCCCGATCTCTCTATTTTCTTCTCTAAACTTTTTCTAACTTTTTTTTTTCTCTCTGACTTTGAAAATAAAACTTATGTCTGACAATCATATACGTATATGTATATATATTATACCGTTGTATTAAATAACGGATTAACCACTCTTAGGGCCTTGTTTGGCTTTCTCCTAACTCCTTTTTTATTTATTTTAATTAACTAATTTACTATATAGTTAATTGTCACATTATTAATTATTCAATTAATTTTATTTAAATTAATTAAATAAAATAAGATAATTCACATTAAATCACATTGTCACATAATTAATATTTTTATTAATTAATTATGTCAATAAATTAATTCTTTAATTAATTATTAAAATAATTAAAGTAACATTATGCTTATTTAATTAATTTATTTAATCAAATAAACTTAATTAAATATATTCTTTGAACTATTAAATTATTACACATTAATTTAATCAATGTAACACATATAATTAAATTAATCTACCACAAATTCATGAATTAATTATTTAACTCAATAATTAAATTATTAAAAATATTTATTTATCTCCATAAATATTCAAATAACTTTACAAAATTCTCGTTCGTCACATCTTTCCCCCCTTAAAAGGATTCTGTCCTCAGAATCACGGTTCGATTAATAATTTCATCCCATCACATTCTCATAACCAAAATACTTATTTAATTACAATAAATATTCAAACAACTTTGCAAAACTCTCGTTTGTCACATCTTTCCCCCCTTAAAAGGATTCTGTCCCCAGAATCACATTCACCTATTCAAGAAAATAAGTGTGGATAATTCTTCATCATATTCTCTTCGGGTTCCCACATAACTTCTTCAGCGTTGTGGTTCCTCCAAATTACCTTAATAGAAGGTATTACTTTGTTCCTGAGAACTTGTTCTTTCCTGTCAACAATCTGAACAGGAACTTCTTCGTAGGATAAATCTTTCTCAAATTATAGGGGTACATATTCTATCACATGTTTGTAATCGGGTTTATAACGTCGTAATACTGACACGAGGAAGACATTGTGGACATGCTCTAGTGCCGGAGGTAAAGCTACCTCATAGGCTACTTCTCCAATGCATCGTAATACCTCAAAGGGTCCAATGAACCTCGGGCTCAATTTTCCTTTCTTACCAAATCTGATCTTTCCCTTCCAAGGAGAGACCTTCAAAAATACAAAGCTACCCGATTCAAACTCTACATTCTTGCGGTGTGGATCGGCGTATTTCTTCTGCCTATCCTGAGCCGCTACTAATATTGTCTGAATTACTTTAACTATCTCTGCCGTTTGCTGGACTAACTCTGGTCCTAGCAATTGTCTTTCGCCAATTTCATCCCAGTACAGTGGAGTTCTGCACATTCTACCGTACAACGCTTCGTAAGGCGACATACCAATACTAGCGTGGTAACTATTATTATAATCGAATTCTACAAGCGATAAATGATTATCCCAATTTCCTTTAAAATCCATGATACATACCCTCAGCATATCCTCTAATGTTTGGATCGTTCTTTCGCTTTGCCCGTCAGTCTGAGGGTGATAGGCAGTACTCATCCTCAACTATCTTCCCATGCATTCTTGCAGTCTTTTCCAGAAATTCGATGTAAAGGGCGGATCTCGGTCAGAAATAATTGACACTGGCACTCCGTGCCTCGAAACAATCTCTTTCACGTATTATTTTGCCAATTGTTCTAAGTTAAATCTAATTCTGATCGGAAGGAAGTGTGCGGATTTCGTTAATCGGTCGACGATAACCCATACTGCGTCGTAGCCTTTTTGGGCCGTAGGAAGGCCAACAACAAAATTTATTGTAATATGTTCCCATTTCCATTCTGGGATCTCTAGAGGTTGTAGTAAACCACTTGGTCTCTGATGTTCTGCCTTGACCCTTTGGCAAGTCAGATACAAGGCAACACAATCGGCAACGTCCCTCTTCATATTTGGCCACCAAAAGTGTTGTCGTAAATCTTGATACATCTTGGTACTTCCGGGATGAATAGAATACCTCGAACTATGAGCCTCGGTCAGAATGTCCTCCTTGATTTCTGGTATTGGCGGTACCCAAACTCTACTTTCAAATCTCAACAATCCTTCGCTGTCCATTTTAAATCTAAGTTCAGTCCCTTCAGATATCTTTTTCTTTATTTCCTCACATTCCTTATCTAGTATTTGAGCTTCCTTAATCTTATCCAACACAGTTGTACCAGATTGCATCTGGAACAGCTTCTTATCAATCTCCATTGGACATCCTACTTTCAATTCCAGCTTTTCCATTGCTGAAATCAATTCTTCCTATGTTGTCAGCATCATCAACTTCTCCCGACCCTTTCTGCTTAAGACGTCGGCTACAACATTCGCTTTTCCCGGGTGGTATAAGATATTACAATCATAATCCTTTATTAACTCTAGCCACCTTCTTTGGCGCATATTCAAGTCTTTCTGTGTGAAAATATACTTTAGACTCTTATGGTCTGTATATATTTCACACTTCTCCCCATAGAGATAGTGTCTCCAAATCTTTAAAGCAAATACTACCGCAGCTAATTCCAAATCGTGGGTTGGATATCCCTTCTCATAATCTTTCAACTGTCGTGACGCATACGCAATGACTCTGCCGTTTTGCATAAGCACACAACCTAGCCCTTTATGCGACATATCACTATATACCATAAAGTTTCCTGTATCATCCGGTAGGGACAACACAGGTGCTGTACTCAATCTTCTCTTAATCTCTTGAAAACTTTCCTCACACTTCTCCGTCCAAATGAATTTTACAACTTTCCTAGTCAAATTTGTTAGCGGAGTGGCGATCTTGGAAAAATCCTGAATAAATCTTCTATAGTAACCGACTAATTCAAGAAAACTTCTTACTTCCGATGGTGTTTTCGGCTTATCCCAATTCATCACCGCTTTGACTTTGGAGGTATCCACCGAAATTCAGTCCTTATAAATCACGTGTCCGAGAAATTGCACCCTTTCAATCTAGAATTCACACTTCGAGAATTTGGCATACACTTCTCTCTTCTTAATACTTCTAACGTCAACTTCAAATGCTCAACATGTTCTTCCTTGGTCTTAGAATACACCAATATATCATTAATAAAAACCACTACGAATTTATCCAGAAACGGCTGGAACACTCCATTCATTAGGCCTATAAATGCGCAGGCGCATTTGTTAGACCAAATGACATAATCAAAAATTCGTAGTGAGCATATCGTGTCCTAAACGCTGTCTTCGGGACATCTTCTAGCCTCACCTTCAACTAATGATAACCACTTCTTAGGTCTATCTTCGAGAAATATCTCGCTCCTTTTAATTGATCAAACAGATCATCAATCCTTGGCAACGGATACCTATTCTTAATGGTAACCTTGTTCAATTCTCTATAGTCGATGCAGAGTCGCATCGTTCATCCTTCTTCTTAACAAATAATACCGGCGCTCCCCACAGTGGTACGCTCGGTTGAATATATTTCTTGTCCAACAGCTTTTGTAGCTATACCATCAATTCCTTCATTTCTACCTGAGCCATCCGGTACTGTGCTTTCGATATTGGAGCCGTTCCTGGCACCAAATCGATAACAAAATCTACTTCCCTGTCAGGCGAAAGTCCTGGCAGATCATCCGGGAAAACATCCATGAAGTCTTTTATGACTGGTATTTCTTCTAATTTTGGATTCTCTTTACGACTATCGACTATGTAGGCTAAATACCCCACACAGCCTTGTCTTAATAACTTCCTGGCCTGCATCATCTTCAGACAACTCGCTTGTCTAGGCGACTTGCTGCCATAAAACACAACCTTTGACGGAGTCATAAGGTTAATACATTTCTTCTAGCAATCAATTATTGCTCCATAATTGCATAACCAATCCATTCCCAGGATAACGTCAAATTACCCAAGTTTAATCGGGATAAGATCTGCATTCATAACGTTACCCTTAATATCCACTCTATAGTTCTTGTATATATACTTAACAGGAATTACTTCCTTGTTCGCAATCTCTATGTTCATAGGGATTTCTAATTCATCTTTAAGCAATTCTAAATTCTTTGCAAAGTCATCGGATATAAATGAACAAGTAGCACCCGAATCAAATAAAATATAAGCATTGACTTTATTGATCGGAATGATACCTGACACCACATCACGAGACTGCACAGCGTCTTGTACGGTCATGTTAAATGTCCTTGCAGTTGCTCGATTTGTTGAAGTCTGCCCGGTAATGGTAAGAGGATTTCCACTATTATTTCCCATATTTCCACCTGACCCTGCCCCTCCAGATGCCTTCTTTGGACAGTCTCTAGCCAAGTGATCCTTTGACCCACATGTGTAGCAAGCGCCCTTCTTAGGGTTAGGGCAGTTAGGTGCTATGTGGCCTTCCTGACCACAATTGTGGCAAACTCTTTTTCTTTTCATGCAGACTCCCACGTGAGTCTTCCCACAGGTTGGGCATGGTTCTAACATTTTTTTCTGACCACCTTGCTGACTTACAGACGACGGGTTGTCATTCCACTTTCGTTTATGATTATTAGTTCCCCTTGTGTGACTGTCACTAGCCTTATTGTTTCCTTCACTATCATTCTTCTTCTTCTTTTGATCCTGATTGTACTTGGACACTGCCTCGCTTCCACCTTCAGCGAGGATGGCCTTCTCCAAAACTCCAGCAAAAGTGTTCAATTGAAACATTGACACCTTGCTATACAACCAGGGTTTCAGTCCCTGTTCAAAATGCCTAGCCTTTCTTTCGTCAATATGCACCTGATATTGGGCAAACCTAGATAATTCGTTAAACTTTGCCACCTAGTCGGGCACAGACATATTCCCCTGCTTCAACTCCAGAAACTGCACCTCCATTTGATTCTGGGAGCCGGTCGGGAAATAAATCTCAAAAAATATTTCTTTAAATCTTTCCCAGGTTATTACACCTTCTCCTCCCCTGATCTTCTTTGCCTGCCACCAGTAGCTGGCTTCTGATTTTAATATAAATGTCGCGTAGGCGGTCTTCTGGCCCTCCCTAACTCAGGCGACCTCAAAAATTTTCTCCATTTTCATAACCCAAGTCTGCGCTTCTATCGGGTTCGTGGAACCCTTAAAATTTGGCGGTCCCACTACCTTAAAGTCTTTAAATGAGGTGTTCGGTGGAGCTTGAGGCTGATTGTTCATCTCTCCAGCAAACAGATTTACCAACTGCTGAACGGGGTTCGCATTGGCAACATTGTTGTTATTGTTATTGGTTTGACCCTTCTTGGGCTTGTCGACGATTTTGTCTTCTTCTTAGCGGCATATTTCTGTTAAAAATATACGCTCATTAGATCTTTATTTAATCTCTTAAATATTTAAGACTTAACTCAAATATTTAACATAACCACTTTAACTCTTTTCTTTTCAAATAACCTTTGATATTTTATTTAAATCAAAAGTTTTAAACATGGTACTATAGCATCTCTGCCATTTACTTCAACTATCCCAAGATAAAGAATCTTCAGGATTTTGTTTCTCAAAATATTCCTTTATTTTTAATCACATCGGAATTTACATTAACTACTCCAAAGAGTATCACATAATGTTAAATACTTTAACATACTCACTTAACCCATATCATCTTGAACAAACTTTATTATTTTATTAAAACCAAAAGCTTTTAATACAATACGATAGCATTTCTGCCATTTACATCAACTATCCTGAAATAAAGTTTCTACAGGATTTACATTATCACAATATTCCTTTGTTTATAATCACATCGGAATTTACATTATTTAAACATTAACAATATCATATTGTCCTATCACGGCCTACTAAGGCGTTGGACAGCTTCACTACGCTCCTCCTCTATAATGCGGGACATAGTCCTGCGATCTAACATATACCCAGGAAGTCCCTCGAACTGAATTGGATATCTTATAACTCGGTCCTGGGCCTCATCCATTGCCCTCAGAAACGTGTAGCACGTCTCTGCAACCTTAACTCTCTTCGCACGCGCATCATCGTCTGCCAGATCTGCACGTCGTGCATTTCTCACCCAAGCTTCTTCCACTATGGCGAGTCTTTCAGATTTCTCTTTCAACTCATTCTTTAACTTTTCTATCTCCTCTGTCTTCTGCTCAGTTTGACCCTTCTCATGAACCAAATCCCACTCCACATTGCCAAGATGGGTGTGGAGTGTCTCAATCTCACCACCCTGAGCAACTAACTGCTCCCTCAACTCCTGAATTGTATCTCATAACTCTACATTGCGATCATACAATAAATCATACATATCAGCACTGACAGAGTTCGGTGGGAACTCCTCAGGGTCTTCCTCCTCTTCTTCCTCCTCCTCGGCTTCCTCAGCCGAAATCTCAACCTCCTCAGGGTCCTCCTCTGAGTCCGTCTCTGGCTTATACTCCTGACCAAAATGTGGAATCACAGGAGATGGCTCTGGCTGTACTAACTGCTCCCAGACAGTATGTATGTCCTGGGGCTCCTCATCTCTAGTCTTTAGGGGTACAACATCCCTGGGCTGACTAGCTCCTCCAGTATCTGACATCCTGCCAAAATAAGTTTTAAGTCTTAGTTTTTACGTGATGCTAATCAATACTCTAACAAGTATGAACACATAAGTACATAGCACATAAGGTAATTTTATTTTCTTTCTTAGAACTCAATCAGAGTTATCATTACTATCTTCATGAAGGCTACTATCCTAAGGTTTTCCCCCACCTAAGGTTCATAACCTACGGCTCTGATACCAACTTGTGACACCCCCAAATCCGGTATCTTAATTTCCACAGGATTTAGTGTTCACTGTTCCAATATCATACAACTATCTACCCATAAATAATAAAATTCATTTATTAGATAAATAAATCATCATCTTATATCATCTGACATAATAATACATCATAAATCCCAGGTTATACTTAACATTAAATCTCTATTGCGGAAACGTAAATAAATAAGTCTTAAATCATCACACATACGTCTTGAACTTTAACATTGTTAATGACAACACAATTCTTCATGACTTGTTAGATTTTCCTTTTCCCTTGCTACTAAAAGGCTCACCAGACTGTTCATTCTTATCTGCAATGTTATTATGCAAGAGTGAGCACGAATGCCCGCAAGTATAAAAACATGACAGAATAATAATATGCGAATAAAAGAATTCTGAATAACAGAAAGCTCAACTTTTGAATCAAGAATATTAACCGAGAATCAAATTACTTCTGAGGGTCATTAAGACCTTGACCAAGTCTTAGGTTGTCAAGTATATTAACCTTTCAAGCCTTTAACAATCATAAGACTATAGACTTTACTTCTCGTACTTAGGGAGATCAATCCTTTGTACTGATACTGTGCAAACTATCTAAACGCTTAAAGCATCTTTATTAATCCCCTATATTAGGGTTGTTCATCTCAGTTTGACATCAGAATCAGCACCAAATAAAGTTGGTTTGGATAACTCAATAAATGATATTCAAATTGAAAATTAACTTCTCAAGGTATACAATCGAATAAGTATTGTACACTTAAATGATACTTTTAAAAGAATCATTGCATCTCATGTGAAATTCTAAACATGGATATTCAAGAGTAAGAATTTGCTGAACAATAGTAATTAAGCATAACAATTGCTCAATTTAAAGAGTTTAGTTTAGGAAACTTGCCCAACAATAGTAGTAACTTAGGGATAGAAAACTTGTCTCGTGCGCAAGCTACAATTATTACTCACTTCTTTAATTACTCTTACCTATCACACATTTACAATATCAATTAATCACATTTTCAATATGATTATTGATTTACAATAGTATTCTTCAAATTCATTATTAGGTTTTTTAAATAATGACTTAAGTTAATTGATTAACTTATTAACTAACCACATAACCTTCGTTATTAACTTGTATTAACATTTTATCACACACATAACATGTTTTCATGTTTATTAGACTTAAAACAATGTCTTAATGTTTATAACACATTATTTAACCTTTACGAATAATGGTTTAAGTAACATAATTAATTTATTAATTAATCACGTAACATAAATTATTAAACTTATATTAATATCTTATCATATATTCAACATGTTTTCATGTTTATTGAATTCATAACACATTTCTCAAAATTCCACACTTAACAAAATTTTTCAAAAATTTCAGGCAGGCGCGGCCGCGCGCCATTTTGCCTTGCACTCCGCCCGGCCGCACGGCTGCGTTTTTCCAGATTCTAAAGTTCGCGAACGAACACAGAACTCGGCCATTTTCTCCCAATTTACACCATTACACTGATTTGTAATGTTACCCATGAAGTATAAACTTCATAGGAACATCACAAATCATTACTAACATGTTTCTACCAATTTAGATCATGTAATTACATCAATTAAAACAATCACTTTCACTATTCTTCATAAATTGTAAAGTTTTTATGAAAAATATAAAATCTAACATTACGGATTCGTTACTACACCGAATCCGTTCATTTCAATTTCATTCTCTTTGTTTTAAACATATACAATCATATTCATGTATCAATTTAAATATAAACATATGATTAAATCATTAATTTAACCCATATGAGTTATTCACCCATATTCAATACTCAGTATTTTCAAGAACCAAATTCTTGACAAAATCCCATGGTGTGATCACTGTAATTTACATATATATAGCATAACCCATCTTTTTAACATACACAGACCTCTATATAATCACATCATACTTTAATTTTTAAAACCACTCATCACAAAGAACTTTCCCAATACGTAAATAAAACTATGTAAATCTTTGAAAACCCAATTAAGGCCAAATTAAATAAAATTGATCCTTTAAAACATGATTATATGTTAGAAAAAACGTTATGATCACATACCATATAGATAAAGTCATATCATAACCCAATTAGAAATCCAATTTTTTACATAACTTTAAGAATACGTAAGGAAGAAATCTTAATTTTGAACACTTGAAAAGAAAATTACCCTTTGTTAGTATGAAGATAATCAAAAACAATACTTAAGATTTTCTCAAATCTCTTTCTCCCTTTCACTATCAATTTCTTCTTCTCGATCTCTCTATTTTCTTCTCTGAACTTTTTCTAACTTTTTTTTTCTCTCTGACTTTGAAAATAAAACTTATGTCTGACAATCATATACGTATATGTATATATATTATACCGTTGTATTAAATAATGGATTAACCACTCTTAGGGCCTTGTTTGGCTTTCTCCTAACTCCTTTTTCATTTATTTTAATTAACTAATTTACTATATAGTTAATTATCACATTATTAATTATTCAATTAATTTTATTTAAATTAATTAAATAAAATAAGATAATTCACATTAAATCACATTGTCACATAATTAATATTTTTATTAATTAATTATGTTAATACATTAATTCTTTAATTAATTATTGAATTAATTAAAGTAATATTATGCTTATTTAATTAATTTATTTAATCAAATAAACTTAATTAAATATATTTTTTGAACTATTAAATTGCTACACATTAATTTAATCAATGTAACACATAATTAAATTAATCTACCACAAATTCATGAATTAATTATTTAACTCAATAATTAAATCATTAAAAATATTTATTTATCTCCATAAATATTCAAATAGCTTTACAAAATTCTCGTTCGTCACACCCAAGACATCCATGTTGTCTGGGAGTAGCTGGTTAGGAGAGAGCCATCTCCAGTGATCACCATAGCTGGTCGGGAGCGTGAGCTGACACCTATTCTAGAGAAAGAGGACGAGGACGAGTCTTAAGAGGAGGAAGAGGAGGAAGAGGATCCCAAAGAGGAATTCCCACCTCACTCTATTAGTGCTGAGATATACGAGGCAGTTTACGACATTACTGTGGAGCTTCATGGTCGAGTCGGAGATCTCGAAGAAACCATCCAGTAGCGAGAGGAGACTATTGAGGATATGGCTAGTGACCTAACAGAAGTGCAGTGGAAGTTAATTCACGTAGAGAATGATCGAGATGAGGCTCGAGCCGAGATAGCCAAACTGAAGCAAGATATCCAAGAGGAGTCGACAAAGCATGCCAGAGCTGAGGAAACAAGCTTGAGGGCTACTCAACGAGCTAATCGAGCTGAGTACGAGGCGAAAACCAAGAGAGCCAAGCTAAGAAAAATAGAATACGCTGTCCATACGGCCATAGATAGGGCCCAGGACCGTATCTTCTATTACCCAGCTCAGTTCCAAGGTTTACCCTGGTATGTGGTGGACCGAAGGACAGCGTTTCGGGTGATGGAGGAAGAACGTAGAGAGGTTGTGCGACGTCTTAATATGCCTAGACATTAGAGCTGTTAAATTATATTTTCTTTTTATAATAAATGATGTAAATCCCATAATTTGAGATAACAATGGGATAAAGTGATGATAATAATACGCAACGTGAGGAAATGTAATAAATGATGTAAATCCTATAATTTAAGATAATAATACGCAACGTGTTTATAAATATAATAAGATCTATATTCATGTGATAATTAATCCTATGATTATTATTTAAGTGTTATTAATAATTACGAGGAATGGATTAATTAATATTATTGTTAAGGTGGATAATTTATTTATTTGACATTATGAATAATGAAATAAATAAGTAAAGTTATTAATATAATAAGATTATATTGATTGTTATGTGCAAGTATAATTAAAATATACTATATGATTGTACATATTAAAGCTATGTGTTATGAATACATCATGTGTAGATATATATTGTAAACAATTATTGAATCAATAGAATTTAATAATGAATGAGATAATATAATGTGGTAATATTTGATTTAAATTATATCCGGTAAAACAAATGTGCATGGATTATATATGTACAAATTACATTTACTACATTGAAATGTTACTTATTCATGGAAATACATTGTGACATTACATTGTAACCTAAGTAGACTTATATATGTAACCTTAGTATGTGGGATTTGCAAAATGCTGAGATTGCTTTGCCTTGTCCCATATTGATAGTCACATTTCCTCAAACATGAAAACTCCAAGCTAGCCTACTCTCTACTCCTTAAACTCAGCAATCTAGATGGCTCATGATCAATGGGGAGTGGTTTTGATAATGAGATCTACCAACCAATTACCTACCATCTCTTAACCTTCATACAATCTATTACTTATAGGTTACATATATATTATATATGTATATTGTATATTGTATAATATATGTTAAGTTAAAAGTACGTCCGTTAAAACAAAACAAAGAAAGAAAACTAAGAAGAAAAGAGAGAAAGAGCAGAGAAGAAATACAGAGAAGAAGGAAGAAGAAGAATTTCTAGAACTCATCATCATCATCTCCATCCCTTCTCTTAATTCGAACTAGTAAGGTTATAATCTTAACCCTTACAATTGTAAAATTAATTTGTATACTTATTGTATTTTCTCTATGTCAAATTAGGTTTTTATAATCATGAACTTTATATGTATATATAGTATTCATATGTAATTGTATGCCATGAAAGGATTTTCAGAAATCAATTGTTGTAAAAACAAGTTTTAAAAGTATGTTCTTCTATATTTTCATGGTTTTAGACTTCTTTATAAAAATCTTTTGGTGAAACTTCATACTTTTGATATGTGTATGGGATGTGTATGTGTGTGTGTATATATATATATATATATATATATATATATATATATATATGCTTACATGGGATTTTTATAGTTGTTTAAGAGTTTCAATTCACAAAGATATGATGAACATGATGAAATCATGTTCATAGTGTTTGATTATGAAGTTATATTGAAAATTATTCTTAAATCTTTGATGTGAGCATGAGTTATGTGTAATATGGGTTATATTATGATATAATATGAGTTATATGGTTGTTCTAGAAATTCAATCCATGTAGTTTTGATAAAGAAGAGGAATTTTGTTCATAATGATTTTGTGTGAACTAATTTGTGAAAAATAACTTTTGAAACTATCAAATTGATGTTTGATTTTGGATTATTGTTAAACTTGATCGTGTATTATGTTAGTATGTTAAGAATAGAAGTTATTACAATTAGAATTACTTGAATTGATTGAAAAACGCTTTCGTAATAGCAATTTTCGTCAAGAACGCTTGATTTTGCAGTTTTCTTCGAAAATCATGAAATTTTGGGTTTGATTATGTGTTATATGGATTTTATAAGTTATGATCACGTTAATGAGTTTAAAATATTATTTGTATCAAGTTTCATGTTTATCATGTTGGGAAAAATCAAATTTGGTGTGAAGGAATAAGCCAAATTGGCTTATTTCTCCACCAGTTCGCGAACTAGGACCTCCACCAGGGGGTGACCCACCCCAGCGGGTGTATTATCCTTGGGGGACCCGCCTCAGCGGGTGGACTTGCTGTCTGGGATTGTTGGTTTTTGGTTTTTGAGTTTTCATGCCCCGTTTGTTTAGCTAACTTATTTCTATGACTTGGAAAGTGAAATAGGTAATAAGATAACATGCTTTTGATGTGTTTAAGATAGATTGAAGTATTTCATGAATGTGTTACATGTGTGTGAGTGTGTTACTTTCTTAAGGTACACAACACGATTGATAGCGTTATAAGCTCATGAAATGCATGTCGTGAATGTAGACTCATGTATTTGACTAGTTAGCAACTAATGTGGTAAATTACATTATGAGTTGGACTTGGATATGAAGTAAGATGGTTTAAACGTTATAGTTGGATAGTAATAGACGTTTTAAACGTAATGTAATGTGTAGAGTAATTATGAAAGTGACTGTAGTTATTAAAGTGTAGCTTGCGCTTGAGGCAAGTTTTCTATCTCTAAACTTGTTATTTAAATTGTGCAAGTCCTCTTATTCTTATTCTCTTACGTTAAGCTAGTTTTCGTTTCGGAACTTTCTATTTACTTTGTACAAGCTTTGTTGTATTCTATTATTCCTAATGCTCAAATATTGGAGTATTATTGAGGTATTGTGATCTTGACTTAGTTGTTCAAGCAAGATCTACTTATTCTTTTAGTTGCTTTGAGTTACTTCTAAAGCATGCCTATCTATTATGTAGATTTGTTCTATATCTTGCAATTGGTTTATGATTCTTATGTTATCGAACTGTTACAGTACTATAAGTCGATTCAACTACTCCTAGTTGATGATAGTTGAAACTCTAAAGTTCCCTTATCTATCCAAACCAAACTTTCTTTGGTGTGGACTTGTATTCAAATACTGAGAATGAACAACCCTACTTACTAGGGGACATTTATGCGAAAGCGTTAAGATGGTTGTGCACAATTCATGGTACAAAGGGTTGATCCCCCTGAGTTCGAGTTAAAGGTCCATAGTCTTATTGACTGTTAAAGGTTTAAATAGAAATATTTATAACCTAGGACATAGTTCAAGGTCTTATGACCCTCAGATGATTCTATATTCGAATTTTACGTATTGATGAAAGAATTATAATTCAATTCTTTATATTGATCAAAGTAAAGTTATTCAAACTCTTTTAAAACTATTCACTTATGTCATATCACTGTTGTATTTCCAAGTGAGCTTTTGTTTACTCACTCTTGCATGTTTTATCACCACTTGCAGTTGAAACCAAGAATGTTGACATACCGTCAACAACTAAAGGAAAAGGAAAGATGAACAAGTGAAGGCTTGTTGTTTCAAGTTTTGATTGTAATAAGACTTAGTTGGTTATATTTTATTTGTGCATTTATTTGATTAATGTTAAGGTTTAGTTAACCTTGGGAATTTTATTTGAACAAGTTGTAATCCTTTATCAAGGAAGATTTTATTTAAGTATTACGAAGGTTGTAATTTACTTTGCAATTCTTTATTATTAGGTAGATGTATGTTTTAGTTAGAAAGTGAACATCAAATCATGTGAAAACGAAGTACCCGGATTTGGGGGTGTCACACTAATATTTCTTTACTTAGAACGAACTCAACATGCGACAACGACGTTGGTTGGAGCTGTTGAAAGATTATGATCATACCATTCAATACCATCATGGAAAAAGCGAACGTGGTAGCTGACGCATTGAGTAGAAGATCGTATGCGGGTACAAGTGCGATATTGTCAACACGAAGCCCATTTTGTATGACGTACAAAGGATGAAGATAGAGTTAAAGACTCCGGAGACCCACGTAATGATGTCAAATATACGCGTAGAACCCGCTTTAATGGATAGAGTTAATGCTGCTCAATCTACAGATCCAGAGCTGACGAATATGAAGAAGAAGGTGCAAGAAGATACTATTCCTGAAGCAAGAATTGATGAAGAGGGAATACTTCGAGTCAAATCCAGACTTTGTGTTCCTAACAACTCTAAATTGAAGTATAGAATCATAATGGAAACACAAAACACACCATTCGCAATCCATCCTGGAAGTACCAAAATGTATCGTGATCGTCAACATACAATTTGGTGGAGTAATATGAAGAGAGAGATCGCGGAGTTTATCTCGAGGTGTTTAACGTGTAAACGTGTCAAGGCGGAACATCGAGTGCCAAGTTTGCAGAAAGTTATGGACACTGATTTATGATTTATTGGTCCATTTAAATTCTTGACCGAGTAGGAACTGTGGTCTATAGACTCGCTTTACCTCCAAGCATATCTCGTGTTCATAACGTTTTTCACATATCCATGCTTCGTAAATATGTGAAAGATTCAAACCACATTATTGAGTTAGAACCGGACGAGATAGCCAAAAATTTAACGTACGAAGAGGTACCTATCAAGATCTTGGATAGGAAGGAGCATGTCCTACGCACAAAGGTTATACCACAAGTTAAGGTTTTGTGGAGGAACCGTGATATCGAGGAAATGACCTGGGAATTAGAATCAGAAATGAAAGTGAGGTATCCTCACATTTTCGACATACCAGGTACGTACGTCAATTTCGAGGATGAAATTTCATAAGGAGGGGAGGTTGTAAGACCCCAACTTTTATGAATAAAGATTTAATTTTCTTTATATGTTATTTTGAAATAGTAAGGTGTTGATTTGATATAATGCTTTAGTTATGGGTGAAATGTGCAAATTTGCAAAGTAAGCAAGTGGTTATAAAATATTCATTGTGTCAGGGAATATTCGTTTGGTCGGAAAATATTCTTTTTGTCGGAGAATATTTGTACGACGGCGCAGCCATTTGTGGGCCCCATAACGGAAAATTGTCGGATGAAGAAAACAACAAGAATAAGTTTTTCTAAATAACGGCATGGTTGTTACCGTTAAAACTGTTGAAATACACGGTATTGCACAATAATTCTAATTATTGATTCTTACGTAAGAAGTCATTACTCAATAATTGTTACAGTAATTACTGTTCAATATTTTATATTATTGATTCAATAATTGCTACATTGATAATTGCATAATATTTTATTGATTGCCATTGCACAGTATTTCAAATTATCAAATCAATCATTCATATTATTTAAATAATATTATTAGATAGCATTATTTGCAATGTCTAAGGAAGTTCTATCTAGGAGGGGTTGTTTAATTGCGCGCCAGTAAGGAGAAATCTTTATCGGAAGGCCCCCTCTTTCTTGAGAACGACCTGGTTGTCAATATTATAGTTCTGTAATATTTTTTGTGAATAATTAATTATTAATTTATATGATAAAAAAATATTTATTTTTGTGGATATAAATGAAGGAATTAGTGCTGTGGTATTTTTATCAGTATTGGTTGTAAATTTGGCTTATTATATGGACCCCCACTAACCCATTTTTCAAAATCGTCGGTAAAAAGTTATCTCAGTTTTGTTTTATTACTTATATATATATAAGTATTATATATATATATATATAAGTATTATATATATATATATAAGTATTATATATTTATATATATAAGTATTATATATTTATATATATTAAATGTGTGTGTGTGTTTACGTGTGTGTGTGGGTGTGTGTGAATATATATATATATATAAAATAGAATATATTATATTTTATTATTTGCATAGTACTGCATAGTATTTGTATAGTACTGCATAGTATTTGCATAGTGCTGCATAGTAAAATCAAATTTTTTCAGACGAATTTGCCGAACGCCCGTGATTATCCTCCTGTGCAGTCCGTGATTTTATTTTCTAAGTAGTACCCTTCCATTCACCTATAAATAGGATGCTTAGTTTAGAAATGAAAATCACACCAGAATCAGACAATTCTTCTTCTATAATATTGAGCGTATTTCTTTTGAGTTTAAGGAAACTTTGAGTGTTGCAAATAGTGCAAGTTTTCTTCAAGAATATCTCCACCATACCAGTCAGAAATACTCTCCTTTAAAAGCAAGCGGTATTATTTATTTTATATTCGCTTACGATATTATTTTTCGTATTCATAAGAAATTTTATTTTCGTTCAATATTCGTAAGGAATATTATTTTCGTTCAATATTCTTAAGGAATATTATCTTCGTTCAATATTCGTAAAGAATATTATTTTCGTTCAACAGTCGTAAGGGATGTTATTTTCTTTTGTAAATGATGTTATTCTTCTCAATATCATTATACCAAAATATTGGCATGAATTTTATTATGAAATTCTTACTTTTTTCGTCGGAGTTACTATTCAAGTATACAACACTATTCACGTATACGACACTATTCACAAATACATTACTATTCACGAAAAAATTTTATTTTCTTCTAATTGTCCAAGTTGGCTATTAGGGGTACTATCTTTAATTGTATCCAAGTTTTAAACTACATTCTTGAATTTTGCTCCACAATTAATTATTGCGGAGTATTTTTTGAACTTTGATAAACTTAAATACGAATCCTTAATCTTTGTCTTTTATCTCGCTAGATTCATTCTTTAAAATATTTTTCATCATCCTCAGTCCTAAATGGTGATATAACTGAATATCTTTGGCATGTAGTGCAAAGATGAATGATTATTTGGTAAATATTTTGGCCTGTAGTGCAAAGATGATTGATTACCTAATGAATATCTTTGGCCCGTAGTGCAAAGATGGACAGGTGTTGAGATGAACATGACCACTGGTGATACAAATGAATATCTTTGGCCCGTAGTGCAAAGATGAATTTTTGATTCAAGATATATATTGATTGATGTTATAGGGATAAAATATTGATTATGGACTTTCAAATCAGAGAAGATAGTAGACATTATTTTCTACTTAACTCTTCTGATGCATTGTTATTTCCGCTGCAGTTGTTGATCTAAAACTTGTTGTCCATAATATTTTATCTGACTTGTTGAAGACTAACGATAATTTATTTTCCATTATCTTAGTCATAATATTCTTTACTGGGCTAGTTGGGCTCACCATTTTCATATATTGTCCTCTTCAAGGAATGAGAATGTTGCGGGAACTAATCGGGGAACAGTGTGATGGTCAGAGTAGAGCAATAGTAGTCCTCACTATTTTTGTAAAATAGTGGGATAATAATTGTAATGAATAAGGAATGAATTTGAGTGCTTATATTTCGTATGATATACGATTTGTATTGAAACTCATAGTTGTATGGTCGTATTTCTCACGACCTTTTGTTATAAAAGATTTGTATTTGAAATTCTGTATCATGCATTTGGCGACTCATAATATGTTGGTATTGAACCTATTTTGGGGGCGTCACGGTTACGATTGAGATTTTATATATTTTATGTGATTTATTTATTGAAATAAATAAATAAATTATGTGATTTTATGGACTGATTTAATTAAGAGTAATATTTAATTTAATTGATGTGTATTGATTTTATAGTATAGTTCTAATTTAATTGAGATAATTAAATTAAATGAATTATGCGATAAGCGTTACATGAATTATGATTAGTGAGTAATTATAATTATGCGACAATTTTATGTGATTAATTGATATTAGATTTGTAACGACCCCAAAATTTATACAATACAACTCTCAACATCGGTCGTTAACAATACATCCTTATTCAGACTTTACATCATTAATCAATGATACAATCACTAAAAATACAGAATATTTCAAACTTTGATATTTTTCCTTCTTTATTTTTCCTTCTTTATTATCCCTGAATCTCAGCCTTTATCATTACATAACTTTGATTCAACTTTATTTCATGAATCACTGCGTCAGAGTTATTATAAACTAAAACTTACAACCACGTTCAATAACCCTTATACATCGGTAAAATTTAAATTTTACAACTCAACATCTGCTAACCATCATACATTATCAAATACATTATCTGAAACCTTAAACAGGGTCCAAAATAATAACAATTCAGCCAAAGTATATAAATCTTCATGCATTACATCTGATTCATTTCTTTCAAGTAGCACATAGCGTTACCTTGAATCCTTAACCTGCAAAAGTGATTATTTGCAAGAATGAGCTCGACAGCTCAGCAAGATCTAACAGGTTTCATGCATCACATAGCACATAAATAAATGCCTAACATACATCTCATAATAATTAAAGTAATATGGCATACATGCTTTACTTCACATAACAAATATAAAGATTGAGTTCCTTACTCAATCAACATCTTTAATCAATCAATGTAGTCATAAATTGACTTTAACATTTCATGCTTACAACATATATACAACATATCATGCTCTTTGCAAAACAATTTAAAAACAGTTCATCATCAAGTTCACGTAGAAAATAAGAACTGAAAGACTTGCCTTGATCGTTGTTTACCAATAACAGTTTAACAACTTACAAATATCTGCACTTCACGTGCCCTACACAATTATATAATCAGGCACATCAACTATTAGTCACATAGCAAAGCATATTAGTTGTAATGTAAACTTTACTCCACATCTCAAAAACCTTCCTATTTTTTATACACAATGTTCAATTTGATTGTAATTTATTCAAGTGTTTAAGTCCTGCTAGGATTACCTATTGGTTTCATATTAACCACATTTCATATATAATAATGTTCATTTCATTATAATCGAGACACTATTTAAGTGTATTACCACATTACACGGCGTTTCGACGTTTATACGTCACACGCCTAACTCGCCTCTTTTGCATGTGTTTTGCATGCTCCTATATTGGGTTACATTACTCCATAATGTTTCACTCTTATAAAAACACAATATTAAACAAGGTCATACACACTCATTACGGCATTGAGACGCTTGCACGTCCGTACGCCAAACTTGCCTATTCGAACGCCCAAATGAGACGCATTTGTGCACGCTTAGCACGCCCAACCAAATTGTCTAATACTCAAGGGTTAATGCTAAGTATCATTATAGTACCTAATAGTCATGTTATAGAAGTTAGAACATCATTTTACATGGTCGGGAGCATTACAAGTGCATACGTGCATGCCCGACGCCCCCCGATTGCCTCCAAAAATACATCAGTCCCAAAAATGACTATTTTGACTCTAGCTAAAATTGAAAAACTTAAAGAACGAAAGTTGTAGGTCTACTCGCGCTCGTTCTGGATCATCTTGAATCACCTCAATCCGAGTCCGTATGAAAACGTTATGGCCATTTTACCACAGGAGGTCAAAACAGTCCCGGACTGAATTTTCCTCCCGGTGCAGCTGCGCCCCAAATAGCCTTGGAAGCAACGCAGCTGCACCCCTGGCAGCCTGTTACGTGATTTTTCTTTCCAGTTTGTGGTTCTGGCGAATTTTCTAACCCTTTCCTCCTTCTCATCTTCATAAATCAAGCTATACACATCCGATTGAGTCCGTTTTCAACTCTATGGATTCGTGAAACACTGAACTATCCGTCTATATGATAATTATAACATTTAAAAAATATTAACAATTCCTTATACGCGTTCCAATTTAGTGTTCATACTACTTTTTCATGTTTTACACATATTTAGCGAATTCATTCACCACGGATTCGTTATTCAACCAAATCGATCCGTTTAACTTCCGTTGTATTTGTATCTCAACGTATTAACAACATCCATCATCAATTTACAGTTTATAGTATGAATTCAAAACCAATTTTGACTCCAAAACAGACCATGTAATATATATAAAAACCAAAACTCCAATTCTTCACTTTCAAACATGCTTTCATGAATTTGATACTTCAAAAATCATCTATAGACAACATATAATAGATTATGTAATCCCAATACACATAAAACTAATTTCTCAACAAATTAACCATGGAACTTCAATTACAGAGAACTTAGAAAATAAAACTAAGAACTCGAAATTTAAACAAGATTGTTTACCTTTGATTAGCTAGATGATTAGAGAAGCTTGATTAATCTTCTTCCTCTTCTTTGATTCTCAGAATTTTTCTTCTCAATTTACAGAGAATTCTCTCAATTTCTCTATTCCTCTCTTCTGTGTTCTTAACTTTAGAAAAATAAGTTACGTATATTTACTTATCCCTCAATTAGAGTCTCAGCAGTTAGAAAATATAAAGGGTCTCTAGGCTATGTTTGGCTAGAACCCAAAATCTCTTTTTATTTTATTTTAATATTCCTCTATTATATGGTACATTTGTCACACATAACCAAACCAACCTTAAAATTTCATATTAAGTTACATTGGGTTTATTAATCACTTAATTTATTAAATCACTCCTTATCAACATAATAAATTTATTTAATAAATCATTCATCCTCTAATTTAATTATTTAATTAAATTAGAGCATTGTCATTCCATTAGCGTAATAAAATACGCACCGATTATAAAATTGTTCATCATTAATTTACTTAATATCATCATACATGAATAAATTATTCCATAATAATTTTCATCAAATATTTACTTTATTTAATAAATATCTCAACTAAAATATTTATTTTACTCGATAATTATCTTAACTATTTACGAAATTCTCAATCAAATTACATTAACATATTACATTTATATGTAACACATTACCCTCTCATTTTATTAAAATAAATATATTTACATTAATCCACTATTTTAATTAAGTGAATTACTCTCATTATTTATGAAATTTAATTCATAACAATTATAGTGCCAACAAGGCATAATAATCAAATTATATTATTCAATAATATAACTTCCAACTTAATTAACTTAATTTCCTTTTCAAACAATTTCGTTTCCCTTCTTTAATAGTTAAAATAAATTAACTACTAAACCTCATTCCTCCAACCTATGAATATATATATATATATATATATATATATATATATATCTTCTATATTCACACCACATCATATACTTCACCACATATATGCACATATCCAAACTCAAAACATCTCGTAATAAGAATTTTATTTATTAAATTCTTATTATAATAATTTTGAAAATTCGGGTTGTCACATCCTTCCCTCCTTAGAAGGATTCCGTCCTCGGAATCACCGAAACCCTACCTTACTAAGGTTTCCATCAAATCTCTTTAAAAACATTTAACGTTGAATAACTTCAACTCATTACCTTAATATAGGTTTTATATATATATATTCAACTACATTCAGTTCTTCAACGAATTCTAGGTTTTATTTCATAACCTTCATTTAAACACAATTATGTTTCAAATATTATATATTCTCTAACTCGTTCATTTCCTTTCTAAGGATCATTACCATATACTTTACTCGTCGAAGACATATACTTCATAATTCACTATCTTATAAGTATTCGGGTTATCACATTCACTCCTTCTTCTAAGAATTCCGTCCTCGAAATTTTTCTTAATCTTCATTCATTCAATCTATTAAAGTAGATTTTACGTTAATTTTATTTACTAACTTGTTGTGTTCCACAACTATTTCTTTCTAGGGAATATAATTCTTGCCACCTTCACCTTCAGAATAATAAGAATCTTCCACAATTGTTCAATAATTGGGAAGCGATATGAATAACAGGAATTTAAAAGATTCCAATTCATGCCGAGGGGTCTTAAGACCTTGAACTCTTCTCCCGGTTTAATAGTGCATCACCACTGTAAACCATCTTTAACAGAATGTTTAGCAATCACACAGACTGAAAACACTCTCTGCAAGTACTCTAGGTGATCAGCCTATCGTATCCCTACGTCGTGCACAACGTATTACATCTTAACATCGTAACGACTATATGCGTTACTTTGGGAACCATTGTCTCCGATAACATGTCCCCTTTTACAGGGTTTTTTACCTCAGCTTCTTAACATTTGAATCCACACCAAAACAATTTGGTTTGGTATAGTTTGACAAAGAACGCTTGAATTTCATGAACATCTTTCAATATTCGTCTAGCTGAATCAAGTAGCATAGACTTCTAGCAATAACTCGGACATCAATCGAGATATATATATATATATATATATATATATATATATCTTTAACCAACTCAATTTTTTTTTCGTTTAACGAAACTAAAAGTAAATAAATCCCTTTTTTTATATAGTTTAAGGAAACTAAAAATAAATGAATCTTTTCATAATATCCTGATACCGTACCGTAATAATGGTACGTTGAGGATTTCGTCATTACATGACGTCGTCATACTACATCATACCATAGCGGGCTGACGATCATACGATCACATCTAACACTAGGTTTAACTGCATTGATAACTTCCTCGATTGTTTTTACACCATATCAAATGATGTATATGAAATACATTTTGAAGATTTAAAATCATTTTGTCCAACTGAAGCAATTAGCATAGACATGTGAATAATAGCACTATTTTAAAAATTCATTGGTTCCATCATTGATCCAATATTTTTCAAGAAAACAGAAGTACAACATCAGCACGAAGTCAATAAATTTCGAAAAACTAGCAAAGCTAGGAGATTTAGAACATAAAAACTTTCTCCATCAATATAAATCTTTACTCCATCATTACTTAATCATTCTATCAACCTTAAACAACATCAATGCTTTCTATATTATAAACTTTCTATACCCAGTATAGTTCATCGAACTTACCACACTTTGGAAGTTCAGGAACTTGCCACAATAATATGAGTTGAAGAACTTGTCCTAGCAATACGTAGTCAAAGAACCGATCAGAGACTGTCCATATGCTTAGGGGTTCGAAACATACATACGACTATGAGTCACGAACTTACCATAAGTATGAGTTTTAAGAACTTGCCTAACCTTAAGATCATCTAATCAAATCTTAATATCATCTAATCTAATCTCTATTGACTCTAACTATCAATTATAATATGAGAAAAGAATCACCTTCTCGTCATATATATATCGATAGCGCGACACCAACCTTTCAACGATTATCAATATAATAAGCCAAGTGTAAGCACAAAACTCTGCCCATACAAAGATTTGTACAACTCAGTCACCACATGAGTCCTCAGTTGAAATCCCACTTAACTATATCTTCTTCTTAACTTCTTGCTCTATACTCGATACAGATTTCTTGTATCTCATCATTTATAACTCCTTGTGAGTTAATCTCGTACCATATCATAGTACATTCTCGTTATAGTCTCAAACTATAACTATACAATCATTACAGACCATCTGTCTTTCAACTTTAAAAGATCACATCGTGACCTTATTCTATAATCATCTCCCTTATGATTCTTTCTTATCTCATTATCGTTTTATTTTAAAACTTCTTATCTTTACCTATCATCATGTCATATCATGACTTCATTATGATTAATCTTATAGACTTCGTCTATTCATCGTTATTCGTCATCTTTATTATTGGAGTTAGGTAACTCCTGATTTTATCTTCATATCTCTTCAAGATTCTTCTTTGAATCTTCTTGTTTATTTATTAACTCTTCTTTTAAAAATTTCTAACTTCGTTCATAAAGTTTAACATTTTATTCGAGTTTTATTCCTCGTTATTCTCACCTTCTTCTTATAACATTTATAGGACTTAACTCATCCTATACTTCTACGTATGTGAAATGAATCATCTTTTCGTTATACGTAACTTAACTTCTCATTCTCTAAAGTCATAGCCTAAGGTACTCTTACCTAAGGTGTATAACCTATCAGCTTTGATACCAACTGTAACGACCCCAACATTCATACAATACAACTCTCGACATCGGTCGTTAACAATACATCCTTATTCAGACTTTACATCATTAATCAATGATACAATCACTAAAAATACAGAATATTTCAAACTTTGATATTATTCCTTCTTTATTATCCCTGAATCTCAACCTTTATCATTTGATTCAACTTTATTTCATGAATCGCTGCGTCAAAGTTATTATAAACTAAAACTTACAACCACGTTCAATAACCCTTATACATCGGTAAAATTTAAACTTTACAACTCAACATCTGTTAACCATCATACATTATCAAATACATTATCTGAAACCTTAAACAGGGTCCAAAATAATAACAATTCAGCCAAAGTATATAAATCTTCATGCATTACATCTGATTCATTTCTTTCAAGTAGCACATAGCGTTACCTTGAATCCTTAACCTGCAAAAGTGATTATTTGCAAGAATGAGCTCGACAGCTCAGCAAGATCTAACAGCTTTCATGCATCACATAGCACATAAATACATGCTCAACATACATCTCATAATAATTAAAGTAACATGGCATACATGCTTTACTTCACATAACAAATATAAAGATTGAGTTCCTTACTCAATCAACATCTTTAATCAATCAATGTAGTCATAAATTGACTTTAACATTTCATGCTTACAACATATATACAACATATCATGCTCTTTGCAAAACAATTTAAAAATAGTTCATCATCAAGTTCACGTAGAAAATAAGAACTGAAAGACTTGCCTTGATCGTTGTTTACCAATAACAGTTTAACAGCTTACAGATATCTGCACTTCACGTGCCCTACACAATTATATAATCAGGCACATCAACTATTAGTCACATAGCAAAGCATATTAGTTATAATGTAAACTTTACTCTACATCTCAAAAACCTTCCTATTTTCTATACACAATGTTCAATTTGATTGTAATTCATTCAAGTGTTTAAGTCCTGCTAGGACTACCTATTGGTTTCATATTAACCACATTTCATATATAATAATGTTCGTTTCATTATAATCGAGACACTATTTAAGTGTATTACCACATTACACGGCGTTTCGACGTTTATACGTCACACGCCTAACTCGCATCTTTTGCATGTGTTTTGCATGCTCCTATATTGGGTTACATTACTCCATAATGTTTCACTCTTATAAAAACACAATATTAAATAAGGTCATACACACTCAGTTACGGCATTGAGACGCTTGCACGTCCGTACGCCAAACTTGCCTATTCGAACGCCCAAATGACACGCATTTGTGCACGCTTAGCACGCCCAACCAAATTGTCTAATACTCAAGGGTTAATGCTAAGTATCATTATAGTACCTAATAGTCATGTTATAGAAGTTAGAACATCATTTTACATGGTCGGGAGCATTACATGTGCATACGCGCATGCTCGACGCCCCCCGATTGCCTCCAAAAATACATTAGTCCCAAAAATGACCATTTTGACCCTAGCTAATGACCTCAAATTGAAAACATTAAAGAACGAAAGTTGTAGGTCTACTCGCGCTCGTTCTGGATCATCTTTAATCACCTCAATTCGAGTCCGTATGAAAACGTTATGGCCATTTTACCACAGGAGGTCAAAACAGTCCCGGACTGAATTTTCCTCCCGGCGCAGCTGCGCCCCAAATAGCCTTGGGAGCAGCGCAGCTGCACCCCTGGCAGCCTGTTACGTGATTTTTCTTTCCAGTTTGTGGTTCTGGCGAATTTTCTAACCCTTTCCTCCTTCTCATCTTCATAAATCAAGCTATACACATCCGATTGAGTCCGTTTTCGACTCTATGGATTCTTGAAACACTGAACTATCCGTCTATATGATAATTATAACATTTAAAAAATATTAACAATTCCTTATACGCGTTCCAATTTAGTGTTCATGCTACTTTTTCATGTTTTACACATATTTAGCGAATTCATTCACCACGGATTCGTTATTCAACCAAATCGATCCGTTTAACTTCCGTTATTTTTGTATTTCAACGTATTAACAACATCCATCATCAATTTACAGTTTATAGTATGAATTCAAAACCAATTTTGACTCCAAAACAGACCATGTAATATATATAAAAACCAAAACTCCAATTCTTCACTTTCAAACATGCTTTCATGAATTTGATACTTCAAAAATCATCTATAGACAACATATAATAGATTATGTAATCCCAATACACATAAAACTAATTTCTCAACAAATTAACCATGGAACTTCAATTACAGAGAACTTAGAAAATAAAACTAAGAACTCGAAATTTAAACAAGATTGTTTACCTTTGATTAGCTAGATGATTAGAGAAGCTTGATTAATCTTCGTCCTCTTCTTTGATTCTCAGAATTTTTCTTCTCAATTTACAGAGAATTCTCTCAATTTCTCTATTCCTCTCTTCTGTGTTCTTAACTTTAGAAAAATAAGTTACGTATATTTACTTATCCCTCAATTAGAGTCTCAGCAGTTAGAAAATATAAAGGGTCTCTAGGCTATGTTTGGCTAGAACCCAAAATCTCTTTTTATTTTATTTTAATATTCCTCTATTATATGGTACATTTGTCACACATAACCAAACCAACCTTAAAATTTCATATTAAGTTACATTGAGTTTATTAATCACTTAATTTATTAAATCACTCCTTATCAACATAATAAATTTATTTAATAAATCATTCATCCTCTAATTTAATTATTTAATTAAATTAGAGCATTGTCATTCCATTAGCGTAATAAAATACGCACCGATTATAAAATTGTTCATCATCAATTTACTTAATATCATCATACATGAATAAATTATTCCATAATAATTTCCATCAAATATTTACTTTATTTAATAAATATCTCAACTAAAATATTTATTTTACTCGATAATTATCTTAACTATTTACGAAATTCTCAATCAAATTACATTAACATATTACATTTATATGTAACACATTACCCTCTCATTTTATTAAAATAAATATATTTACATTAATTCACTATTTTAATTTAGTGAATTACTCTCATTATTTATGAAATTTAATTCATAACAATTATAGTGCCAACAAGGCATAATAATCAAATTATATTATTCAATAATATAACTTCCAACTTAATTAACTTAATTTCCTTTTCAAACAATTTCGTTTCCCTTCTTTAATAGTTAAAATAAATTAACTACTAAACCTCATTCCTCCAACCTATGAATATATATATATATATATATATATATATATATATATCTTCTATATTCACACCACATCATATACTTCACCACATATATACACATATCCAAACTCAAAACATCTCGTAATAAGAATTTTATTTATTAAATTCTTATTATAATAATTTTGAAAATTCGGGTTGTCACAGGATTTTAATTAATTAAATAAGAATGTTAAAGATTTAATTAATTAAAATGTAACATTATGTGTTAAAAGGATTTATTAAAATAAAGAAAATAGTTTTTAAATTATTTTAACCAAACAAGACCCTTACTTTTGTTTTAAACTTGTTTTACTAAATATGGCCATAGTTAATAAAAGAATTAAAAAAAAGGAGTTTTAATTGATTTTGCCAAACATGGCCTAACTTTTTAAATTCTTATAACCTATGCAATTAGTAATAGTTATTATGGTAATTAGTATTATACTTATTACTTATAGTAATAATATAGGTTACATATATATTATATATGTATACGTATATTATATAATATATGTTAGATAAGTAAGTTACGTTAGTTTTACAAAGAAAGAAAGAAAGAAGAGAAAAGAGCAGAGACGAAGAACTTAGAGAAAAAGTTAGAGAAGTAGAAAAAGAAGAAGAAGGATTGCTAGAAATCGAACTCATCATCATCTTCTTCCACACTCATAGCAAAGGGTATCATCTTAACCCTTATAATTGTAGAATCAATTCATATGCTATTTGTATTTTCTTCTCTATCAAATTAGGTTTTCATGGTAATTGTATAATCATAAATTTTATATGTATATATGGTATTCATATGATCTTCGTAGTAATTGTATACCATGAATGGAGTCTCCGAATTCAATTGTCGTAAAAACAAGTTTTAAATTATGTTCTTCAATATTTCATAGTTTGGAGCTTTCTGTAAAAATTGTTTTCACAAAAATTGATGTGAGCATGAAGTTATGTGTAATATATGTTATAGCATGATATTATATGAGTTATAGTTGTTTCAACAATTCAATTCATGTAATTTTGATAAACAAGAAGAATTGTATTCATAATGATTTACTGTAAACTAATTTTTTTTAAAATGGCTTTTGAAACTATCAAATTGATATTTGATTATGGGTTATTATTTAATTTGATCATGGGTTATGATAGTATGTTAAGAATAAGAGTTATTACAATTGGAATTACGTGAATTGATTGAAAAATGAATTCGTAATAGCAAATTTTGTCAAGAACGCTTAATATTGTGTTTTTTCAAAGAAATCATGAAACCTTGATTTTGATTATGTGTTATAAGAATTATATTTGTTATAATCATGTTAAACAGTCCAAAATATTGTTGTTATCAAGTTTCATATTAATCATGTTGAGGAAAATTGAATTCGGTGTGAAGAAATAAGCTAAATTGGCTTATTTCTCTGCCAATTCACGAACTGGCACTTCCTCCCGAGGAGGGACCCGCCCCAGCGGGGTTTTATGCCCTGGAGGACCCGCCCCAGCGGGGCAAGCTGCTGTCCGGGTTTTCATTTTTTGTTTCGTTGAGTTTTCGTGCAATGTTTATTTAGTTAACTTATTTCTTGACTTGATAAGTGTAATAGGTAATAAGATAACATGCTTTTGATGTGTTCAAGATAGATTAAAGTTTTATATGAATGTGTTACATGTGTATGGGTGTGTTACATTCATAAGGTACACAACACGATTTAAAGCGTTATAAGCTTATGAACTGTATGTCGTGAGTATAGACTCACGTATGTGGCTAGTTAGTGACTTATGTTGTAGACAACGTTGTGAGTTGGACTTGAGTATGAAGTTTGTGATAACCCAAAAATTTATAAGATTTATAAATAAAATCTTGAATGATTAATTAAAGGTTTAATTTTAAAACCTAGAGTGGAAATAAAGGAATAATTTGAAATTTTCAAGAAGAACCTATATGGTTTGCTATTTGAAAGAGAATAGAGAAAAGATGGGTTGAATCCAAAACCCTAGAAAGGTTTATATAAAGGTATTAAGCCACCTCGATTATTATATAAGGATTAATAGAAAGAGAAGTTATGAAAGTTTAAGTTTTCTGACAATCGTACTCTGTAATGTTTGATGTATGGTATTTGGCGTAAACAATTCCTTCAGTGAGCGGAGGTATATACGAACTAGCTACCGATCTAACTCGCTGTGAAAACAATGTAGACGAGACGAAAAAATAATTTGTTGATTGTTTGTGGGAAACCACTCAGTTTACCATATTGATAACTAGAGCTGGCAAAAACAAGCCCGGCCCGCCCAAAAAAAAACGGGGTATGGGCTTTATTATTTCAGCCCATGTAAAGCTGGGCCATTTTGGCCCGGCCCATTTTTGGCCCGGCCCGCAGGTGGCCCGACCCGGCCCGTGGCCCATTCATGTGTTTTTTTTTTTTTTTTTAAAAACAATGATGCTTGTGAAGGTTGAACACAAGACCTCCAACTTATTAAATAAGAGTTAAGCCAACAGAGCTACAACAACTACTTGTTTGAGACTAAATTTTTTTAGATCAAATTAATCTCAACCTCTTATATCACTATTATTTTGTAAGCATATATTTTTAATCAACTTACATTTTATAAACGCAAAAAATGTATGTTTTCATTAATTAAGAAACAAATATTCATGTAAACATACATTTGGTCCCAACCTAATATTATAATGAAACTAATATATGAATAAGTGATAACAGTGCTACTGAACAATTATGTTATTATTGGTAAGGTATAAGTATAATATAATAGTCGCCCAAACGTTAATCATACAAATGTTAAATCCTACTCCCTCTGCTCTTAAAAAAAGAGTCCATTTGCCTCTTTTTTTGTTCCAAAAAAAGAGATCGATTTGTTTTGTTGTAACATTAACAAACATCCTTAACTCATAAAGCTAAGGGAACTTGAATTTTGCAAAATTATGACATAAAAAGATTGTGTAAAATAAATTTTACAAAAAAAAAAGGCAAAAGCCCGCGGGCCGGCTTGGGCCACGGGCCTTAACTTTTCAGCCCATAAAAAGCCGGGCTATTTTGGCCCGGCCCAAAAATGGTCCGGCCCGCCCGTTTGCCAGGTGTATTGATAACTATTAGAGACTCGATGTGTGTCGAGTATAAGGTTATGTTGAAAAGGTGATTTTTATCACGTATGTAAATGTATAGGATGTGTTAAGTCCTAGAAGCAATACAAGAAATAAATCTCAAAGAAGAGATGTTTTATGAATAAGGTGTATGTGTATCTGTATATTAAACACTTCGTGTCATATATACAGAATGAATATGAATATATGTGATTATATTAGGTAATGATATTTATCAAAGATGATAAATATGTTCAGACAAATGTGTAATATGTGTAGTATTGTATATATGGATATATATACCAATGTAAGGGATTTATTTTATAATCTCAAGTTATTATTTATTTTCAAACATAATTATAGCAAGTCTAATTGGGTTATGTAAGTTAATTGATATTATTGATATATGAGAATGTGTTTATATTAATAATAATGTATAAAAGTCCAAATGATAATTTATTTCATGGACTAAGGAGAATAAATAGTTTAAACAAGCCCATTAGTTTAATTAAGCATTGGACTTGTAAATAGTTTAATTATTGGTAACTAAATTATTAGCTAGCCCAATATTAGATTATCAAGTATGTTAGTATCCCAAATAAATAAACTAAGGGAGCCCAAGTTGATTGTAGTTAGTAGTTAAACTAATTAGAAATCAAGCCCAAGTAATTAATATTGGATTGCCCAAAATATTATATTAAATGGCCCAAATCTTGGTCCATTAAGTGAGGAGACTTGTTAGTCCTTTAATAAATATGTAATAGTCCTAGTATTATAAATTATGAGTGGACTAGCCCAATTAGTATTTAATCAAGTCCACTTAATTAATTTATTTTGTGGACTTGAATGATTATTATATAAAGTGATTAATTAGCCATTAGAAGTTAATTAACTAATATTTTGGGAAGCCCAAAATTTAGCATATGTTGAAATTGTATGTAGTTAGAATTGGTTTATAAGCAAAAGAACAAAATATAAATTATGTTAGTATGCTTTAGTTGGCTAAAAGTAATTTTAATTAATTTTTATGCTTGATTTATGGAAGAAATTATGGTCTTAGGGACTTGGTGGATAGGTTTGAGATGTGCGATGCTATAAGGTTGGATTTCATGGAGAAATCGTAAATGAATCGCTAAGAAATCGAACGAAGATTAAAATGCATGCTTTATGTTCGTAAAAAATCCTTAAAGAGCTAAAATGGATAAAAACTTGGTATTTAACGGAGCTGAGACCTTAGACGAGTCTTATTATGTTAAATAAGACTTATTTGTAAAAAAGGTTGGGTTAGATTGAGTCGAGGCGAGTTTTGAATGTCAAAGCGAGAAGTCCGAAAAACTAGTGGACTACTGAACCAAAAATGAAAATTTGGGATTAGTTAGATGTTCTAGAAAATTCTGGGCTTTTGAGATGTTATAGTACACCGAATAAGCTTTCCATAGACTCTAAAGCGGACTAAATCCGACTTCGTAGCAAAAAGTTATGACATTTCAAAGTAGTAGAGTCGAATCTGTCCAGAAAACTCGGGGCAGTCCCCTTGCACAGAATTTCTGGGCTGATATATTCAGAATCTGGAAAAATGTTATTAGACAAAGGTTGTAGGCACGGAAGTTAGCTTCGCGTCGGCTCACGAATCGCCTAAATATGTTTTAAAACGAAAAAGTTATGACTGTTTTCGTACCAACTGTCTAAGCTGAAAAATATGAAAAATTAGTATAAACCAAGTCTCACATAGACTAAATTGAGAATTTTTCCCCTTTTCTTAATCTATAAATAGAAGGGCTTGGCCTTTGTTTCATTCACCAACAATAAGGCCTCTAATTTTGAGAAAGGCTTTGTTGTGGGAGAATTTTTTATTAAGACCTCCTTAGTTAAATTTTGGCGTCAAGTGCGTAGGCAGTTTGTGGAACTCGTATTTTCGTGTATGTTTCTTATTTAATTTTGTTAGTATTGTTATTGTTTTAAATATTGTATTTAGTTTGTTAGTTAAGTTGATATTTTGGAATATTTTGTTAGTTCTTAGAAGATGTTAAATTTCTAGAATAAGTAATTAATTAAATATTATTTAATTAATATTAAATAATAATTAAAGACAGATAATGATGTGATTGATTAGTATTTAATTAAACATTAAATACTAAGTGGATTTAATTAGTTATTAATTATTTTTAAACAATAACTAAAGGTAATAAATTAATTAATATTAAATAGTAATCAACCGAATGTATAGATTATAAGTAAAGTAATTTTGACAATTCATTAATCAAACAATTATAATAAATTGTTTAAAGATGTATATCTTTTAAGAAAAACACTTTTTCATTAATCTAAGATAATGATTAATGATAGTGTATTATGTTATGTATAATTTGTAATGAATGTATCTATTAAATAGATAACCGAAATGACGTAATAAAATACGTTTATGTGCTAGCGGGATAAAATATTTATATATGAGACAATGGTTCCAGTTGACTCATGAACAAATAAAGTAATATAAAAATTATTATTATTCAAGAAATAATATAGTACCTTGAATTTTCTATAAAGGCTATATATTAGTTGTTTAAATCCTGAATTAGCAAGTAAAGGAGTAAAGGAGTAAAATATTTCTAAAAAGGAATATAAATTATTTAAGACCTAATATGTAAAATATTTACATATTAAAAATATAAGAGACCTTTATTTTGTATTAAAGGGTTGAAATGAGTTATATTTCTGAATAAACCGATAATGGTTTTGAAATAAGAATAAATAATATTAGTTTTTATAAACTAATAATTATTAATAATAAATATACATGCACGGTTGTGACATATTTAATTACCAAATATGTGTGTGCATGTAAACACAATTGTGTAGGATTTGTGAGGAGACTCTAAATTAAGTTATATGGGTAATCTCCAATCAAGGCAAGTTTCTCTAACGCAAATTTGAGTTATTATTTTTCAAGCATGTTAGTGAATAATTGTTGTTGATTATTCCACATCTATGATTATTGATACACACTTAGTGCATGTTGCATATGTTCATCAGGTATAAAAGGCTGATCACCTTCATTACCATAGGGTTCAGTTAAATTTGTTCATAGTCATTGTTGGCCACCAAATATTATTGATTCAGTCATTCAATTGTTGAAATTATAATTCATGCTCTTTCACAAATATTACATTGTTGAAAATTTGAAAGCTTATTCCTTTTCAATCATGATATATCTATTTTTGTATTTAAACTTGCTGAGCAAAGTAGTTGCTCACTCTTGCTATATCATGATAACAAATTACAAATTAAGACGAATGTTCAAGGAAAGACAGAAACCAAAGCAAAGGACAAGAGTAGATTGTTATGCCTGTTAACTATTTAGTTACCTGACGTAAGTTATTTATGTAAACCTTTTGAAGATTTTAAAGGTATAATGTAAGTTAAGGTTGTTAGACCTTGGGTTATGTTGTAAAATCTTATTGTATAAATAATTTATGTTTATATCTTCCGCATTAGTTATAGAATATATTTGAAGATGAAGTACCGTAACGTACCAGGTTCGAGGTTCAAGGAACCCGGATTTGGCGGCGTCACAAAGTTCGACGATTTAAACGTTGTAGTTGGGTACTAATAGACGTTTTAAACGTAATGTAATGTGTAGGGTAATTGTGGAAGTGATTGTAATTGTTAAAGTGTAGCTTGCGCTTGAGGCAAGTTCTTTAATCCTTATTCTTTTATGTTAAGCAAGTTTCTATTTCTAAACTTGTTATTTACTTTGTACAAGCTTTCTAAACTATTCTTGTATGCTATGCAAGCTTTATCATTGTATCTTTTCATTGAGCAAGTTCTTTAACCCTTGCTCAATATGTAATGAAAGTTCATTTCCGTTTCTTAACTTGTTATATATCGTACAAGTTATACTGTATTCAAATATTCGTAAAGCATAAGTATTGAAGTATTGTGATCTTGACTTAGTTGTTCAAGCAAGATCTATGTGATCTATCGAATGCTTTAAGTTATTTCCAAAGCATGCCTAGTTACCATGAAATCTATTGCTGTATCTTACATTTGATTTATATTCTTACGTTATCGAACTGTTAAAGCACTGTGAGTCGATTCAACTACTCCTAGTTGATGATAGTTAAAACTCCAAAGTTCATTTACCCATCCAAACCAAACTTTCTTTGGTGCGGACTTGTATTCAATTACTGAGAATGAACAACCCTATTTATTAGGGGATATTTATGCGAAAGCGTTAAATGTTTGTGCACAATACATGGTACAAAGGGCTGATCTCCCTGAGTACGAGTTAAAGGTCCATAGTCTTAATGACTGTTAAAGGTTTTAGTAGAAATATTTATAACCTAGGACATAGTTCAAGGTCGTATGACCCTCAGATAAATTCTGTATTCGAACTTTAAAGATGATGAAAGAATTACTATACAATTCTTTATTTTGATGATAGTAAAGTTATACAAATTCTTTTAAAACTATTCACTTATGTCATATCACTGTTGTATTTGTAGTGAGCTTTTATTTGCGCACTCTTGCATATTTTACAAACCCTTGTAATTGAAACCAAGAATATTGACGTATCGTCAACAAGTAAAGGAAAAGGAAAGATGAGCAAGTGAAGGCTTGTTGTTTCAAATTTCTATTGTATTAAGACTTAGTTGACGATGTTTTATTTCCGCATTTAAGTGATTGATGTTAAGGTTTAGATAACCCTGGGATTTTATATTGGACAAGTTGTAATCCTTTTTCAAGGAAGATTTTATTTAAGCATTTCTGAAGGTTGTAATGTACTTTATAATTCTTTATTATTAGGTAGATGTATGTTTTAATTAGAAAGTGAACACCAAATCATGTGAAAACGAAGTACCCGTATTTGGGGGTGTCACAGCAACAAACCTAGGTTAGTAGCTCAAGGATACAATCAACAAGAAGGAATTGACTACGTAGAAACTTATGCCCCAGTTGCAAGGCTACAGTGTATCCGTATCTTGTTAGGATTTGTTTGTCACAAGAAATTTAAGCTTTATCAAATGGACGTGGAAAGAGCCTTCCTCAACGGATACATCAATGAAAAGGTATACGTAAAGTAACCTCACGGATTCGAACATGAGAAGTATCCAAATCATGTTTATAAGCTAAAGAAAGCATTCTATGGTCTCAAACAAGCTCCAAGGGCTTGGTACGAGAGGTTGAGTAAGTATCTTCTTTCAAATGATTTTAATAGAGGTAAAATTGATTCTACATTGTTTATTAAGCATGCAAATAAGTATATTATTATTGTTCAAATATATATAAATCATATAATATTTGGTGCTACTAATGATTTTCTTTGTGAGTGGTTTTCAAAGTGTATGCATAAGGAGTTCGATATGAGCTTGATGGGAGAACTGAATTACTTTTTGGGACTCCAAATCAAGCAAACTAAGGAGGGAATCTATATCCATCAAACCAAATACACAAAAGGGCTACTCAAAAGATTTGGTTTTGAAGGATCCAATTCAAAGGCTACACCCATGAGTACATCAAGAAAGATTACTTCTGATGAAAAAGGTATAGATATAGAATTGATCAAATATCGAGGTGTGATTGGTTGTTTATTATATTTAACTACATTTAGACCTGATATAATGTATAGTGTATGTCTTTGTGTTCGGTTTCAAGCAAAACCTAAGGAATCCCACTTACAGGCTGTTAAAAGAATTTTTAAGTATTTAAGTGGTACTATTAATTTGGGGTTGTTTTATCCAATCTGTAATTACTTTGAACTAATAGGCTTCTCAGATGCTGACTATGCAGGATGTCAAATAAATAAAAAAAGTACCAGCGGTGTTTGTACATTTTTAGGACAAAGTCTTGTGACTTGTCATAGTAAAAAGCAAACTTCAGTTGCTTTATCAACCACTGAGGGTGAATATCTAGCTGCAGGGAGTTGTTGCTCTCCAATATTATGGATGCGACAAACTCGATGTGACTTTGATATTTTATATGATAGTGTGCCTATTTGTTGTGATAATTTTAGCACTATTGACATATCAAAAAATTCTGTTTTGCATTCACGTACAAAACATATAGAGGTAAGGCATCATTTTTTAAGGGATAATGTTTCAAAAGGATTAATTAAATTAATTTTTATTTCTATAGAAAATCAGTTAGCTGATATTTTTTCCAAACCCTTAAGTGAAGAAAAATTTTGTATTTTAAGGAGGGAACTTGGAATGTGCGTGGTATAAATGTGCATGGTATAATTAGTGCTCACAATATTATCCTGCATGTTATCTGTTCATGAATATAATTATGTTCTTCATTGAATAACGACAGCTATCAGCTACTGGAAAACGTATTATTCAAAAAGAAAGTACGTAATCTTATTTGATCTGGCTCGATTCACGGTATTCTTTCCTCACAACTCTCAACAGTCTCCTAGATATGCCGGAAGTCATAATGACTTGACAAGAAAAGGTAGCTGAAGAGTTTTATCTTCTCAAGATGTCTGCTCGTTTTAATCTCTCCAGTCTCAACACGTCTTCTTATACTTATCTCTCATACTTTACCAAATCAAATCAATTTCATTTTTAAACCCTCTTTCTCTCTTCGTGCTAATCCTCCCAAATCTCTAAAACAGTGAAAACTCGAGCAAGCAAACGCTCTTCAGACAAATCGAACGATGATGGTCAGACGACTCGATCTCCATATAACATTCGTACACAAAGGAAATCCAAACGATAGCAAAAGCAATCATCTGTGCATGTGTCATCCGATGATCCAACACTCTCGGATGGATCGGATTCGAGCTTCTCATTTTTGAAGTTTTCAGAATCATCTCATCGTGGGAAGACAAAGCAGTCAGAGGTCGTAGACCATCCTTCTCTTTCTCAGCTAGAGTCTCTTTCAGTTCTGGTAAACTTTGTTTACCCTCTTTCTGATTTACCAAAAAATTTCTTTAGAGGACACAGTTTCGAAGAACATTTTAAAACTTCTATTGCTACAAAACAATTTGTCTATGAGAAAATTTTGGATTTGTTCTATTTCAAAAACTCTCCTCTGGAAAAACTTTTTAAATCAAGTGGAATGTCGTCTATGCTTTTTCCTCCGACCAAGGCTTACCCACGGTTGGTTCAACAGTTTTATACCAATCTTGAGTGTCATAGTGATTGTTATACATCTTTTGTAAAGGGAAAATCGGTGTTCTTTACTGTTGTTAATTTTGGAAGTTTTCTTAACATTCCCTCTGCTGGACCATGTCCATGCACATTAAAAGGTGCTGTAAACATTCATTTTCCACCTCTAGAATAACTTCAAATTTTCATGAACAATCCTGCTTTAACATCTCTTTTTACTCCAAAAACTGTTGATGTTTGTCCTACTGCGTGTGTTCTCCACAAATTGGTTCGTTATAATCTGTTTCCCCGCATTGGTGGTGGTGCAGATTTTACGTATCAAGATTTGGTGGTTGTGGCCATGATTCTTAAAGGTGTTTCTTTTAATTTCTCACTCATGATGTTATCTCATATGTAAAGTTGTATTCGTCAAACCAAAAAGTGTCTTCCATATAGCAATTTTCTAACTAAGGTTTTCCAGCATTTTTAATATTTCTCTTAATGATGAAGTTGTTGTGTGTCACAATGAGTTTGTGGATTTTGCAAATTTAAAACAATCTCATATTTCTCTTGTTAATGGTGAGTTTATTCATATTGTTCCTGATCCTCTACCCATATCACTTACTCCTGCCTCTTCTTCTACTTTGCCAAACCACACTGACTCTTTTCCTGAAATCTTGAGTATGCTGACTACCATCCTTCAGAATCAAGAAACTATGCAGATTGATATTGTTGAGATTAAGCACAGACTTAATATCTTAGAAAAAGGTAAGCTGCCCATAAGGGCTAATGATTTACATCAGTGTTTTACTCGGATGGAGGATGAGTTCATTGACTTACAGGCTGGCTTTGAGTTACAAACTGCGGCTATGGTTGAAGCCTTACAATGCAAGATCAATAAGAATTCCTGCTAATTGAGTCAAGAAATGAAGTTTGTCAGTTATCAGATTGGAGAGTTTGCTGATTTTATGGCTGTAAGACTGAATGATGTTGGACAAAAGTTGCATTTTCAAAATATGTATCCCATAATTCCTGAATGGCCTCGTTGCAATTGGATGGCTGAATATGTTGGTGATTTTATGGATCTTCCTTTACCCAATGCTACATATATTCCTCGTCCCCCTCACTTTGCTGATAGTTTGTCTTTGGAAGAAAGACTTCATCGCATTCTTTATCGTCCATATTTTACTCAACATCCTCCAAACTTTGTGCGTGTTGAAGATATTAATTGATTTTCTATTTTTTTGCCTGATGACAAAGGGGGAGACATAATGGCTGGTTTGGTTTTTGGTTTTTGTTGATGCTCTAAGACTATGTTTTTATGTTTGTTGGTTTTAAGGCTTTGATCCTGCACTAGATTTTGTGATTAAATCTTGGGATAATATGTTTGTTGAATATTTTAAATTTTAAATATTGCCGGAATAATAATACTAACATATCTGTAGGATCTGAACAGAAGGCATGATGGATAACGACTAGTTTAAAATTTTTGAAATTATAATATTTCAAATATATGCATGAATTTAGGGGGAGCTTTAATTTATTATTGTCATCATAAAAAAGGGGAGAATGTTGACTTGCTCATATTCTATCTTGATGTTTTGATGATGAATTGATCTTTATGCTAAATTCTTTACTATGAAATTTCAGGAAATTGACAAGAGGATTTTTGGTGGATTATCTGAATGAAATTGAAGACATTTGTGTCTTAAGATTTAATGTAAGGTCATTGCAAATATTTGATTTTTTAATTCAAGGCTCTAGGTCATTTTATGTGCATTTAACATAATAAGTATTTTATGCATGCTTATAATAAAATGAAATGTTAACTGATCCGTGATTTGCAAGAATTAATTGGCTAGCAATTTTATCGGTAATGCTGTGTATGCTAAAATCTTGACTATCACTATGTTATCCGAGATAAGTCATAATTCAATAGGTAGCTTGATTCATGTGTCATGCTTATCTCCTATATGCGAAAATCTTGGAAGTTATTGTGAAGGCTTGTGTCGGCAGTGTCATTAAGAGTCATGATTACTTTTAAATTGCTTTAATGGATAATTATGATATATGCCGAGTTTGTTGCTTTGGAAAGATATCAGATTGTAATGTATATCACTTTAGTGGATTACCTTTGAAGAAGTCAAATAGATTACCTGACTTATCCGAAGATATACATGGATTGATTTGTACTGGCTATATATCATATCCTTCGAATTTGTCTCTAACGTAAATTAAGTCTGATTATTTGAACGGAAGTAACAGTAATATTTAAAGGCTATAAAATCTATTGGGCTTTATCAATTTAATACACGAATCATTATTGCACTGTTATATATCGAAAAGTTATAAAATTATCTTGGTACAATTACAAGGCTGCTGCAATTAACATTCAGATTATTTTCGGCTAATTTTCGTGAACTCTAAATTGGTGATATCTCTTTATTCTTTGATCATTGCATTCATTAGTTGAGCCTTGAATTGTTAAATTTTTTATTTGCTTTGATCAATAGACCTCTATAGTTGTAATCTTGTTATTTAGACTAAGTATTGTCTAAGGGTATTTAATCCGGGTGGATTATGATTTGTTTACAACCAGGTTCAAGGAAGCATAGGTGCTTAAAGAGTGCATTGGTGCACAAGGAGCAAAAGTACTCAAGTGAATTTTGTAATTCAAGTTTTTGAAAGGAACTGTTTTGTAAAAGGAGTCGATTTAAAGCAATAAAGTGAGTCTCCAATACTAGTTGGTATTGGACGTGGACTAGGCTATTATTATAGAGGGTAATAGCTTAACCACATAAAAATCTTGGTGTTCATCTTAATACTTGCTCTACTTTATTTGGCCACAAAAGTTATTTAATTGTGTTGATAATTAAAATTTAGATCATTATCTTAAGAAAAGTTATTATCACTTAGTATTTTTACAAAGATATAAAATCAGCAAGCTATTCAGTAGACTGTATTATCCAGCAAGCTGAATTCATTAATTTAGTATGCTGAATTCATTAATTTAGTATGCTGAATTATATAGTTTGAGTTAAAATAAAAATTGATCATAATTTGTTCCCACACTTATTCAACCCCCCTTATAAGTGTGCCTTATCTGAATTTCAGTAATTGATATGAGTATTAATTGATATTGGAAAATGGATTTTAATGCTTAACCCTAAATATAATATCACTTGTTATGATCATTCCGTAGGGAATGAGAGCATATCTTGCATAATAGAATAGGTATATATCTATTTGCCTTGTGTAACAATTGAGAATTAAGCTTAATGACTCTTAGTCTAATTATTTTCACCATAGGAATATTGTGATTTATTTAGCTAAGGGATTTGCATTTGACCATCGGAAGAGGCTTATATGTACTTAGTATTCTCGGTTGACCATTCTTGTGATTTGTTAGATAATTGAAGAGTAGGAGATTATACGAAGCATTAGGGGAGTTGTAATCCTAGTTTGCCATATTTGATACAACTCGTTCTCACATTTTACTGTTTTAATCATATAGTTTTAAACCCACAATCATTACTTACTTGTTTAGATAAGATCGAATTGATATAATTTTAGTATTTGAATAACGTTAGTACTATTTCCTTGTGGGTTCGACACTCAACTTATTACTATATTACTTGTTTGACCGCGTATACTTGCGCGTGTTTATTGATCGTGAAAATGACCACAATTCTACCATGCAGAGTAGTCTCTTTACAATGATTATATCTATTACACGTGTATATAGTATAAAGATCAACCTAACAAGTTTGATCACACTATTCTAAGTCCTTGTACAAAAATATCTCAGTTAAGGACTGTACAAAACTTATCCATACAAATATACTTTATAAGCTTTATCAGTAAATCACATACATGCTTCATCATCAAATCATATAAATTTGGAATCTAACTAGGGATCTAATCAAACTCCCCCTTACTTAAGCAAACTTCTATTCTATTATTAGATTCCTAACAAAGTATATACTAATCTATTCGGATTTACTAATCCCCTTTTAGTAATCCAACGATTATGAACGATTTTAGTTTTTGAACTATTTTGAATTTAAATATCCTTAGCATGATCATCATCATGATTCTAAAAGCATTGCTCAAAACTATGAGTTTATCACAATTAAATCAACAACACAATGTGAATAAATAAAATGTCTTTAAATAAATTAATTCTTTTATTAATAAATGAATAAGATTACAAAGTATATGCTATATCATATCAAATATGATTGACTTATGTGCATATCACTTTCATGAACTCTTTGAATCTCGGTTGCATACCATCTTATTTATTAAAATTAAAATTTTGGATAAGTTAATACATACATTTAAATTTTTACCGACTAGCGACTCTGACTAATTGAACCATCAATTAATCAAACTTTTAAGACCCGTCAACATAAGTAAAGTTTTTTTTCTTCCAAAATCACTTCACCCACTAGATTTTCTTAAAAAGCGACAAATTTCGACGTTGACATATGCATTAACATATAAGAGCATGTTCGACATTGACTTATTAGTTGGTCAAACTAATTTATAAGTCATTTGTCACTATTCCTTTGCTTAACAAGGACTTATTTTTCTACTTATAAGTTAACTTTTAAGTAAAAAAATAAGTCATTTTATTTTTTTTAAAAAGAAGCAAGTATTTGTAACTTATTTTAAAATAACTTATAATTCATTTTAAAAGAAGTTAGTTTGACCAAATGTAATGTCTATTTTAACCCTCTTTTTATTTATGCCCTTTTTAGTAATCTTTACATTTGATTTTAACTTATAAGTTATTATGAGACGAACACCTTCATAACTTATTTTAACTTAATTTCTGACTTATAAGTTTAATTGATGGCGAACGCTTTTACTTATAAGTCACAACTTAAAATAACTTACATGTTAACTTATATTTTAATTTGAAGTCATTTTAAAATAAGTGGTTACCGAAGATGCTCATTTTCATGTATATCTTAGTGCAAATATGATTAATCAAGTAGATGCTTATTTTTTTTCAAATATTAATCTTTGGGGAGATTTAAATTCACTATGGGAGTTCAAATTTTCCATGGAGATGGGAATGATTCTCGAGTGTTATTTTACATAAAGAATAAGATGGGAAATATTTACGTGTAATCTCAGCCCCCTTCCATTGCCATTGCTAACCGCCACTAAGGATATTCTAGTAATTTCAAGGGGGCCCAATACTTTGCTTTTAGAAAAGCAATATGGCCTATAGTCTTCACTTTGCACTCACCTTTTCTATATAATTATTCAACTACTTCAATCTCCTTCCATTTTCTCTCCTCTTTGGTTCTCTATCACTCTAAAAACTTACAGGTTAAGAAATTATAAAAGCCAAAGTTTCATCCCGATCACAAGGACGTGACAGATATGGCTAAACTAGTTATGAACAAAAGCGCATCTGAGCTTGATTTTGAAGAGCTCTTTAAGCATTCAATCGTTTCTGATATCACCGATAAAGATACTAAGATTAGTGGAATTCGGAGCCTGGGAGCTGAGGGAGCTGGAGTTTTTTTCGATTTCGACGGCCTTTTCAGCGTCAAAGACAATGCTTGCTCAGATGATCTCACATTTCCTTTCAAAAATTAGGTTCGTACTCTCTCTCTCTCTCTCTCTCTCCTATTTTAAAAGTATATTTAATGTTTATTGTATGTGAATTTCCACTACTTAAAGTGGAGGTATGACAATGTGACTCCCCTAATTCCGGGTACTTCCAACCCACAGATACGGTGCTACACGATGCTACTAACTATACATTCATTCCAATGAAAACTGCATCAAGATGAACATATTTACTAAATTCTTATTACAATAATAATAAATCCTTCCTAGGTTCTGCTAACCATTACAACTTTCATTATCATAGTATAAGTTCATGCAAACATACTAATTTATTACAGGATAGCACTTTATCCATCTTGGCTTTGCCATTATCCTTACCGGAACCCTCAATCTGTTCGCTCTTAGCTGCAATCATATAATTCAATCAAGAAGTGAGCATAACTAGCTCAGCAAGTCTAACAATGTATAAGCAACCACAAAATCAAGAATCATATGATTGATCTTTAATAACTAAAAAAATAGTTATGAAGTACTATGAACAATCGAAATATCACTTTTCATTCTCTTAAAACGATTCCATAGCACATATAGTAACTTAAGAATTCTGAGTTGGTCAAAAGACCATGAACATTCTCATTTCGTTTTCATTTAAGAAAAAGACATCCCGACACTAAGACCGTACATCCGATAAAACTTACGAGCACTTCTAAGTTATCAGCTTATAGTACTCTATGTTGATCAACACTCATCCATTAAACGTATTTATGTTCAAGTTTTGGCAACCTCGTGCACCCGTCGAATAATGGACGTAAAATACCTATGTTTATTCATACTCGGGCTTACCTTTGAATCCGTACCAAACAATTGGCTTAGGATAGCGTTAACAATACTACTTTGAAATACTTGTAAATAAATAATTCAAATCTTAATATTCGTCTAGCCGAGTTAAGATGGCATCGACTCTTTCAAAAATATCTCATGTACAATGTAACATAAATCATAGAAACTTGGCTAACACGAAGGTCAGACAAGCGTTAGAAGAACTTGCCTTCAAGCGTCTTCTACGTTAAGTTCAACCGTTCTCGGTCTTGACAGTTTCTACATGATATATTCACATAACACACTGAAATTAACTACCAAATAATCTAAGCACATTGTTTATGCCAACTTTTTTCTCTTCTATAGCTTAATCAAATTTATTTCATTAATATCATTCATTAAGGTATTTATCATTCATTACGGCTTATTAACAACTAGAGTCCTAAACTAACACTCATCGATCGTTATTTAAGTATACTGATAGTCGTAACCCTAATCGATTTGTTAGTTCAGACCTATTTCCCCCGGATTACCGATATCAAACTCTGTATAGAAATTACATAAGTTTTTTCTTCATTTCTTATCATTCTCGTATCACGCACATCTATTACATAATATATAACCTTAAGACACGCGTTAAACTTGAATACGATACACGGTTTACGTTCTTGCATTTCACGTTCTTCGTTTATTAACTATTAATCAACGTTTAATTCCTAAAATCATAGTTATACATGTTGTTTAGGAATTCTTTCTTCATGTATATTAATTATATACTTGCCCCTTAATTACCATCCGAAAAGTTGGATTAACAAAAGCTCGTGTCGGGAAAAAATTATTTAAGGGCACTGCGGCGCCACTCTTAGTGTTAATGGCCGCGCTGCGGCGCTAGTTGATAGTGCAAGGCCCTCCGGCCAGGCACTGTGGCATGCCTCTACAAAGCTTGTGGCGGTGCTGCGGCGCCTGCCCTGAGCCTTTTAATTTTTTTTATAATTTCAATACGATTCCTTCCCGAGTTCGTAACGCGAACGTTATATCTCGAAATTGGCTCATTCAAAAGCCATTCTCTCACATATCTTATGTACTTCGATTTCATCCGGACATAATAAGTTTTTAAATCCGTACAAATTCATCGATTAAATTTTCATTATTCGTTTAATGTTCGTTCGTGAGCGTTCATCTCTCGTTTCTTCGTTTAAAGTCTGAATTTGACCATTCTTAAGTCCATGACTCTTAAATACATAGTTCTTTGATATGCCACTAAAACCCTAGGTTTTTAAGTTCAACGACGACTTTTCACTATCGTTCCGAAAATCCTAGTTAACTATGATTTCGACAATTAACGTCTTTTCCCGTAACTTTTGCCATAACTTCGTTACACGAGATTTTTACACCAAACCAAATGGAATCAATCCATTGGTTAATCATCTATGTTCCTAACCAACAATTTGCACCTAAATTATACGCGATGGTTTTCAATTTTTCCATCAACAACACGCTCTAAATTTTATGCGTTTTTTTCGATTAATGCTTAATTAATCAATTACGATTCTCGCTCATACATGGCTTATTAATGTTTTTGTTCACTAATAGCCATCGTTATTACTCCAGAAGAGACATGCTCCACCAATTCATGCTTTTCTATAAGAACTTGATAGAAAATAATCGAAAGTTCTAGTTTACGTGTTTTACCTTCGCGTTCTTCGCATTCTTGACTTAAGCTTGAATAGTTAGCTTCTTTTCTTCTTTGATTCCTTGTTAATGCTTTTCTCTCTTTCTCTCAATATAAGTCATCAAGGTTTGTAAACAAACAAATGAGGACATAGGCTAGCTTTTATAGGAAATTACAAGTGAGGGTATTTTTATCATTAAGCCAAACCTCCATACTATTCACCACATCCTTACTTTATCACCAAGCTTCCTAAGGAAGCTTGGCCACCTCCTTTGGCCAGCCCACATGCCCCATGGGGAACCCACATAGGTTTCTCCATTTTACCCACCCGGTGATCCAACGGTTCGACCCACATGTTCGATTCTTGGTTCGGGCTTATAATTAATTCATATCTGGCCTAACTTTGGGTTTAATTTAAATTATCATTGGGCCTTGATATAATTCATTATTGGGCCTCATTCATTGGTACAATTGGGCTTGACAATTGTCTAATTCCAATAGCTAAAGTCCATTAAGACTTAATCATATTCTTACCGTATAATTCTTGTATTCTCCTCGTATATACCTCGTATGACATTCATATTATACGTCGTATTAATCTTTGTATTATACCCATATAATACCTAGTATTATACTTGTATTCCTTACGTATAATAATCATTCTTATTACACTTAAGCTTTTCTTCTTAGAATTTCACTTTTCCTAACCCTTAGGGTTTTAAGTCCTCAGGCGAAAACTTTGTTTGCCATAATTGAAATATTATTGGATATTCCATCTCGTCTCAAAATTCTATCTTTACGCATTTCTCGAAAATTCAAAAATAATTCCCGAGCAGAAACGGATGAATAGTGTCTTTACGAAAATTTCTCGGAAAACCTTCATTTTCGTCTTGGAAATTCAAATAATTTAATTCTAGCTCACAGCCAGAATCCTAACAACATTCACACATTCTAGGTCATAGAACGACCTTTAAACAGGTTACTCACATAAATAAACATATAATCTCATTTAATTCATTTAATCAAATAAAAGTTAATTCACATAATAATTCGATTTTCTCAGGTGTTACATTCGTCCCCCTTATAAGGATTCCGTCCCCAGAATCTCAATACAAGTTAAACAAATAAATGGGAAAAACTTTCCTTCATTTTATCCTCGAGTTCCCACGTTGCTTCTTCAGCATTGTGGTTTCTCCATACTACCTTCACCGAAGGTATTATCTTATTTCTTAAGACATGTTCCTTTATATCAAAAATATGAATAGGAAGTTCTTCGTACGTTAAGTCTTTCTCAACCTGAATACGTTCATATTCTATTACGTGCTTATAGTCCCATTTATAAGGACGTAATACTGACACATGAAACACATTATGAAAATGTGATAAGTAGGCTTTATACCTACATATTGGATACTAACTTGCTATAATTGTTGCTTAATTCTCATGTTTCATAGTAGCTACTCATGCATTTCTTTCCATTTTATAGAATTCATGTTTAAGAACTCGCTTGGTAGCCTTTAAAGTCAATAGGATGGTAAACTAGCACTATATAGATGTAAGTTGGTGTGTAGAAAGCAAGAGAACTAAAGCAAAGCAAATGCAGAACAGCAGCAGCAGATAGCAAAGTTGAATACCTGTGTTCAGAGCAGCTACGCCCCAGCAAGCCTTGGGCACTGCGCAGCTACGCCTAATCCCAGTCCGGCCAGAATGCCCTATAGCGCAGCTGGGCCCAAGTCATGCTAGTGTGCAGCGCAGCTGCGCCAGTCTCTGAACCCAAAATTGCTGACTTTTCACTTAATGTATCAATCGACTCTATACTTGAAGGAGGGGTCATTTCAAGTTAGGGTATTCAATATAGGACGTTTTCATTGCCTTTTTGGTGATATAGAAGCACAGAGGGAACCTTGTGCATACTCTCTTATATACTTTGAATCTCTCTTAGTTTTAATTGAAATTTTCTAGATTAGCTTAGATTAAGGTTAGATTTGGGATCATTGAAGCATTGGCTCAATATTGAAGGTTCAGATTGGAGAAGGAGACATTAGATTTGCATATCTCATTCCTTAGTTTCTCTTTCTTTTCATTTTGGCTTCCAATGTATAAACTATCTTTGATGATGGATATTGATTCAACTATGAACTAATTCCTATTATGGGGTTATAATGAATCTTAGTGTTTAATTCAGATTTCTATGCTTCCTTGTGAGATTTGATTGATTATGTATGGATTGTCTAATGTGGTTTGTTTTAAATGTCTAATTGCTTGATCACCAATTGCCGGAATAACTTATATGAAATTGAGAAATGGAGTATGAGTTCAGATTTGACCATATTATCTTGTGTTTATTATTCTGCATGATGTTAGATTCCATAATTCGTGCTAAGGATATAAATATACTGAAGCACCACTTGTAGTCATTTAAGAACTTGTGCCTAAACCCTTATTAATTTTAAGTCACATAGAGATTGTAACACCCCAAAATCCGGGTACTTTGTTTTCACATGATTTGGTCTTCACTTTCTAATATAACATACATCTACCCAATGAATAATGCAAAAATTAACTTCAACTTAAATTAAAATAATTAAATCTCCCTTACAACAAGGGTTACAACCTTTTTAAAATAATCCCGGGTTACTCTAACCCTGACATGAATATAATAAAGTGCGAAAATAAAAACATAACATTCAAGTCTTATTACAATCATTCTCAATTAAATAAAACAAGTCTTCACTTGCTTTGCTTTCCCTTGCCCTTACTTGTAGACGGAGCATCAGCGTTATCAACCTTAACTGAAATTGTTATTTAATGCAAGAGTGAGCAAACCACGGCTTATTGGAGTTTAACAATAATATATACATGAAAGGATATATTTCAAAGAATCTGAATAATATGATTCGCTTCAACAATAAAGAATTTAATAATAATTCTTTCATCACAATTACAATTCAAAAATAGAATTTATCTGAGTGTCATAAGACCTTTGAACTCTTGTCCTAGGTTATAAATATTTCTATTTAAACCTTTAACAGTCAATAAGACTATGGACCTTAACTCGTACTTAGGGGGATCAACCCTTTGTACCATGTATTGTGCATAAACATCTTAACGCTATGCGTAGTAACCTCCCCTAGTAAATAGGGTTGTTCAACTCAATAATTTGAATTCGAGTCCGCACCAAAGAAAGTTTGGTTTGGATAAGCTTACAAGGGTAATTTAGAATTCACGTTCGTCAACTAAGGATTAGTTGAATCGACTTTCAACAATTCATAAATAATAGAATTATGAACTAACATATGCTTTAGAATCAACTTAAAGCTTTTAAAATAATAACTGGATCTTACTTGAACAATAAGGTAAGATCATTTTAATTAAATAACAATTGTTCAATACAGAAATGGAAAGGACATTCTCAACAATGAATATATGAAATCAAGGAATTTATATAGAATTAACAAGTTTAGGGTTAGAAGACTTGCATAAAATTAATATAAGATCAGGGATGAGAAAACTTGCATAGAATTAACGAGTTTAGGGTTTATAAAACTTGCCTTATGCACAAGCTACTTAACTCAACCACGTACTTAAACACTTCCTATACACATTCAATTATAATAATCTAAATTAGTTAATACATAACTAATTCACATAAGTGGTTAACCCTCATGGTTAACTCACTCTAATTAAATAAATAATAATAATCAACTATCACATAGTTAATTACATCACATACATATTCACATAATTAAATTAATTATGTATTTAGCTAAATTATAATTAAACAATTATAATTCAAACACTTAATCAAATTATAATTACTTAAATTATAATTACCTTTTAAATTATAAACAAATTATAATTTATAATCAATTAAACCACATTCATGAATTTATAATTAATCATGTATTTATCAATTATAATCAATAATTAATTAAACTATAACATGTATTATAATTACACAATTTATAATAAATCATGTAATTATCAATTTAAAATCCACAATTAAACATGCATTTATTAAATTATAATTACTTAAATTATAATTTAAACTAACATCTAATTGATTAAAATAAATCAACTTCTATACATTATAATTTCACAGAATTATAATTTAAATTAAACATTTACTCTTAATTATAATTAATCAAATTACAATTAAGTAACTTATTTTACAATTAAACAATTATAGCTTATAATTTAAATATTATATTAGGTTTTCAAAACTTCCTTTTTTTTCTCAAATTATCAAATTACCAACTTCGTGTTAACACATGTTATAGCAGCTAGATATATGCTCATTATCTTAGTAATAATGTAACTTAGGCATAAAAATAATCTGCACAATTGTTTAAAACACACTGCCACTGCACCGAACCCGGCGCAGCTAGCTGCCTTAAACCCGGTGCAGCTGCGCAGGTAAAGGCTTTAGTAAAAGCAAGCGGCGCAGCTGCGTTGCTCCTCGCCTTGCTGCCGGTGCAGCTGCGCAGCAGCTCGGTCAGACGCAGACAGCCACGGATCCCTGCTTTACCGGACAACCTATACAAGCCTAAAATACAGTAACATAGACACTTTAAATCATATATACGCTGTAATACATATATCTAACATGCACTCAAAACATAAAAACTCATTTAAACAACGAGAATCAATAGTTTTAAAAATCCAATTTGGCCATTTTCATGAAAACTCATATTTTTCCATAAAATAATCTAATGTAATAGAATTTCTCAAGTAATTTAACTTATAACACATTAAATCTCTTCATAATTGAATATAACATCATAACCAATTCTAATTAGACGTACTAACACATACAAATTCCTAAATTTTCCATTCTAAAACCAATCAATATATATAAAACAATATGAACAAAACTTTTTCATGAAACTTGTTTTAACAGTAATTTAATTCCTGAAAATCCTCTTATGTCATACAATTACCACAATCAACACATGAATACAATACATACATATAAAATTCATGATTTCACAACTTCCATGAAACTCAATTTTTGATAGAGAATAAAATACATGAAACATATGAATTGAGTTCTATAATTGTAAGAGTAAAATTATAGATTATAACTTTTTTGCTAATCGTTAATGAAGAAGATGATGATGCTTAAGCTCTTCCTTTTCTTCTTCTTCTCTCTTCTCTAACTCTTCCTCTGTTCTTTCTTTTCTCTCTTACACTAATATTCTTTCTAACGTAGTTTAGACTAACGTATAATATAATACGTAGTAATAGATATAGGCTTAATTATATAATATAATTGACAAATATATTAAGTATAATGTCAGTTACAAATTTTAAAAAGCCACAATGTCTTGTTTGGCAAAACAAGGTTATTTTCAAAAACAGATTATTAATGCTAAGGCCAAGTTTGGTAAACAGTTTATTTAAATAGCTTTTTGATAGTTAGGGCCCCTTTTCGTAAAAATAGGTTTAAAACAATTATAAGGGCCTTGTTTGGTTAAAATAAATTTAAAAATCCTTTTCTTTATTTTAACAAATTATTTAACACATACTTTAATGTCACATTTTAATTAATTAAATATCAATAATAATTTAATCAATTAAAATCTAACATCAATAAATCACATAAAATTGCCACATAATTATAATTACTCGCTAATTATAATCCATGTAACACTTCATCACATATCTCATCTAATTTAATTATCTCAATTAAATTAAAACTATAATATAAAATTAATATACATTAATTAAATTAAATATTGCACATTCATTTAATTAATATATACACTTAATTAAATCACTCCATAAATCACATAATTTATTTATTTAACTCAATAAATAATTCACATAAATATTTATTTAATTCAATAAATATTTAAAATTAAATATAAAATCTCAATCGTTACAATCTTCCCTCTTTAAAAGGATTCTGTCCCCAGAATCACACATAAAAAAAATTCTCGTCTACTACATTCTTCCCCCCTTAAAAGGATTCTGTCCCCAGAATCAGTATATAAGGGGTTATACACAACTAAGCAAATAAATGCGGATAAGATTTCATCATAACATCTTCGAGTTCCCACGTAGCTTCTTCAGCATTGTGGTTCCTCTAGATTACCTTAACAGAAGGTATCACTTTATTCATAAGTACTTGTTCCTTTCTATCAACTATTTGAACAGGCACTTCTTCATATGTTAAGTCTTTATCAAATAGCAAAGGTTCATATTCTATTACATGTTTATAATCATGCTTGTAAGGTCTTAACACAGAAATATGAAAGACATTATGTATATTCTCGAGCTCCGGAGGTAATGCAATCTCGTAAGCAACCTCGCCCACCTTTTGTAGTACCTCAAAAGGTCCAATGAATCGGGGACTCAGCTTCCCCTTCTTATCGAATCGAATTTTCCCTTTCCAAGGAGATACCTTTAGGAAAACGAAACTTCCTGGTAAGAATTCTCGATTCTGTCGATGCAAATCGACATACTTCTTCTGTCTGTCTTGAGCAGCAACTAATCTCGTTCTAATCAGCTTCACAAATCGACATACTTCATCCCAGCACAAATCGACATACTTCTTCCCAACAATTGACGTTCACCGACTTCATCCCAGCACAAAGGAGTTCTGCATTTTCTACCATATAATGCTTCGTAGGGGGCATGCCAATACTCGCATGATGACTATTATTGTAGGCGAACTCCACCAATGGTAGATGATCCTCCCAGCTTCCTTTGAAGTCCATCACACAAGCTCTCAGCATATCCTCTAGCGTCTAAATTGTTCTTTTGCTCTAGCCATCAGTCTGAGGATGATACGTTGTACTCATTCGCAATTGCGTTCCCATACATTCTTGCAAACGTTTCCAAAAATTAGACGTGAAACGCGGATCTTTGTCGGACACAATCGACATTGGAACACCGTGTCTAAAAATAATTTCCTTGACGTATAGCTTCGCTAGCTTATCTAGGTTATACTTAACCCTGATCGACAGAAAGTGGGCTGACTTCGTCAGTCGATCCACTATAACCCATATCGCATCAAATCCTTTCTGAGTCGCTGGAAGACCTACCACGAAATCCATCGTGATGTGCTCCCACTTCCACTCTAGAATTTCTAATGGTTGCAGCAAACCACTTGGTCTCTGGTGTTCTGCTTTGACTTTCTGGCACGTTAAGCACTTCGCAACACATTCAGCAACGTCCCTCTTTTTATTCAGCCACCAGAAATCATGCCTGAGATCCTGATACATAGGGTGAATAGAATATCTAGAACTATGAGCTTCGCTCAAAATCTCTTCTTTGACCTTTGGTACTAGCGATACCCAGATTCTACCTTCAAACCGCAGCAGACCTTCACCATCGATCTTAAACTTGAACTCTTCATCATCAGTTATCCTTTTTCGATTCTTCTCACATTCCTCATCATGGAGTTGTGCTTCTTTCACTTTGTCGACCAGCGTAGAACCAACAGTTACTTGAAACAACATCTCATCTGATTCCTTCAGAAACTTCACTTCCAATTCCAATCTAGCCATCTGTTCTATCAACTGATCCTGGTCAGTTAACATATTCAACTTCTCCCGACCTTTTCTGCTCAAAGCATCAGCGACGACGTTAGCTTTACCCTGATGGTAAAGTATCTCGCAATTGTAGTCTTTAATCAGCTTCCAACCATCTTCTTTGGCGCATGTTCAAATCCTTCTGGGTAAATATATACTTCAGACTCTTGTGATCTGTGTATATTTCACACTTCTCTCCATATAAGTAGTGCCTCCAAATTATTAGGGCAAACACTACTGCCGCCAATTCTAGATCATGGGTTGGATACCCCTTCTTGTAATCCTTCAGCTGACGTGACGTATAGGCAATGACTTTGCCGCTCTGCATCAACACACAACCTAATCCTTTATGTGAGGCATCACTATATACCACGAAATTTCCCGAACTATCTGGTAAAGACAATACAGACGCAGTACTCAGCCTCTTCTTTAGCTCTTGAAAACTTTCCTCACACTTCTCCGTCCAAACAAACTTAACTATTTTACGAGTCAAATTCGTCAATGGAGTTGCTATTCTAGAAAAGTCTTGGATAAATCTACGGTAATAACCTGCCAATCCTAAGAAACTCCTCACTTCAGATGGCGTCTTCGACTGATCCTAACTCATTACGGCCTCAACTTTCGACGGATCCACCGAAATACCATCCTTGTCGATCATGTGGCCAAGAAATTGCACAAGTTTCAACCAGAATTCACATTTTGAGAATTTAGCGTAAAGTTTCTCTCGTCTCAAGGCTTCTAAAGTTAGTCGTAAGTGTTCAACATGCTCCTCCTCGGTCTTGGAATAAACCAGGATGTCATCTATGAACACTACCATGAACTTATCCAGAAATGGCTTGAACACCCTGTTCATTAGGTCCATAAATGTAGCTGGGGCATTCGTGAGACCAAATGACATTACCAAGAACTCGTAATGACCATATCGAGCCCTAAAAGCCGTTTTAGGTATATCTTCCTTCCTCACCTTCAATTGATGATACCCGCTTCTCAAATTAATTTTCGAGAAGTACTTCGCACCCTTCAGTTGATCAAACAAGTCATCGATCCTAGGTAAAGGATACCTATTCTTGATCGTAACTTTATTTAACTCCCTATAATCAATGTAAAGGCGCATCGATCCATCCTTCTTCTTCACGAATAAAACAGGCGCTCCCCATGGCGAAACGCTCGGTTGGATATACTTCTTGTCTAGCAATTCTTGCAGTTGAACCATCAGTTCCTTCATCTCGACTGGAGCCATTCGGTACGGATCCTTTGAAATCGGAGCAGTTCCCGGCGCTAAATCGATCACGAACTGTGTCTCCTTATCCGGCGAAAGTCCTGGCAAATCGCTCGGAAAAACGTCTACAAACTCCTTAACTACCGATATTTCCTCCACCTTCGGGCTTTCCTTACGCGTATCTACTATGTAGGCTAGATATCCTACATAGCCTTGCGTCAGAAGTTTCTTGGCTTGCATAACCGTCAGATAACTCGCTTGTATAGGCAATTTGCTACCATAGAACACCAACTTCAACGGAGTCGTAAGGTTCACCGACTTCTTCTGACAGTCGATTACCGCCCCATGATTGAACAACCAATCCATACCCAGTATGACGTCGAATTCCCCAAGCTTAATCGAAATCAAATCTACTCTAAGTTCCTGACCCTTAATGTCCAATCTATAGTTCTTGTAAACGCTCCTAACAGGAATAACCTCCCTATTCACAATCTCTATGTTTAAAGGGTAAGTCTAGGGTTTTAGCAAAATCATCAGATATGAATGAACAAGTAGCACCCGAATCAAATAATACATATGCATTTATACTATTGACCGGAATAATATCTGACACCATGTTTTTTGATTGCACAGCATCCTGTACTGTCATATTGAATGTCCGTGCAGTGGGTCGAACAGCTTGCAATGGTGCAGCAATAGTAACGGTACTGCCACTTCCATTCCCTCCGCTCCCTGTTGACCCTGCCGTCAGCTTCTTTGGGCAGTTGCGAGCCATGTGATCTTTGGATCCATATGTAAAGAAAGCTCCCTTCTTTGGGTTTGGACAATTAGGCGCAATGTGGCCTTCCTGACCACAGTTGAAGCACACCCGCTTCCCCTTCATGCACACGCCAGTGTGATTCTTACCGCATATAGCACATGCTTCAAACTTCCTCTTCTGTTGGCTGCCTTGCTGACTCCTAGCAAAGGTATTATCAGACCACTTCCTCTTTTGGTTCACAGCGCTGCTACCCCTAGTTTTGGTTTCTACCTCATTCTTCTTCTTCTTATCTTGGTTGAACTTCATCACCGCTTTGCTTCCTCCCTCAGCAAGTATGGCTTTCTCCAGCACTGCTGCAAAGGTATTCAGCTGGAACATGGAAACCTTGCCATGAAACCATTCTAAAACCAATCAATATACATAAAATAATATGAACAAAACTGTTGCCATGAAACTTGTTTTAACAGTAATTTAATTCCTGAAAATCCTTTTATGTCATACAATTACCACAATCAACACATGGATATAATACATACATATAAAATTCATGATTTCACAACTTCCATGAAAACTCAACTTTTGACAGAGAATAAAATACATGAAACATATGAATTGAGTTCTATAATTGTAAGAGTAAAATTATAGATTATAACTTTTTTGCTAATCGTTAATGAAGAAGATGATGATGCTTAAGCTCTTCCTTTTCTTCTTCTTCCTCTCTCTTCTCTAACTCTTCCTCTGTTCTTTCTTTTTTCTCTTACACTAATATTCTTTCTAACGTAGTTTAGACTAACGTATAATATAATACGTAGTAATAGATATAGGCTTAATTATATAATATAACTGACAAATATATTAAGTATAATGTCAGTTACAAATTTCAAAAAGCCACAATGCCTTGTTTGGCAAAACAAGGTTATTTTCAAAAACAGCTTATTAATGCTAAGGCCATGTTTGGTAAACAGTTTATTTAAATAGCTTTTTGATAGTTAGGGCCCCGTTTGGTAGAAATAGGTTTAAAACAATTATAAGGGCCTTGTTTGGTTAAAATAAATTTAAAAATTCTTTTCTTTATTTTAACAAATTATTTAACACATACTTTAATGTCACATTTTAATTAATTAAATATCAATAATAATTTAATCAATTAAAATCTAACATCAATAAATCAAATAAAATTACCACATAATTATAATTACTCGCTAATTATAATCCATGTAACACTTCATCACATATCTCATCTAATTTAATTATCTCAATTAAATTAGAACTATAATATAAAATTAATATACATTAATTAAATTAAATATTGCATATTCATTTAATTAATATATACACTTAATTAAATCACTCCATAAATCACATAAATTATTTATTTAACTCAATAAATAATTCACATAAATATTTATTTAATTCAATAAATATTTAAAATTAAATATAAAATCTCAATCGTTACAATCTTCTCTCCTTAAAAGGATTCTGTCCCCAGAATCACACATAAAAAAAATTCTCGTCTATTACAGAGATATAGTGGTTAAAGTAATTTGGGTGTTCACATTCGTTCTATCTATTATGGATTCTTTGTGATATAGGTATGGTACATCGAGAGATGGCCATATTTCACTTTCATGTTCTCGACTAACAATCCGAAGTAATCAATTAAGCTTAACAGGAAGTGTAGTAACTTGGATGACGTATTAAGTGAAGTTATAATCCCATATCTCCCTTATCTGATTCATTTACTTGTTTGATAGTTATCTTTTTATTTTCAGCACTTTTAGATAAATTATAAATTGTTCATCTATTTAAGTAGACCGAGATAGTTATAAAATTGGTGCATATTAAATTAAAATATAATTTATATTCTCTGTGGGATCGATACTCTACTTCTTCTATATTACTTATTGACCGCGTGCACTTGCGTGTGAGTGTTGTTTTGTCATATATACAAACAAGCCAACAAGTTTTTTGGCGCCGTTGCCGAGGAATATTAATTGTTTTTATTACTTTCCTCATCAGTTTAAAGTAGATTGGTCTTAGTTAAACAAATCTTTCTTATCTTATTTCTTTTTATATTTTCTTTTATTTCAGGTACTCTCGAATAATGTATGCAAACTCGGTCTAAGAAGCCTACTTTGTTGCCTATCAAAGACAACATTAACATAAGGGTTCGACGATTGAGTAAGGGGTACTACAGATATTCAAGAGGAAACTGAAACGCCGATAGTCATGGCGGCAGAGGAGCAAAAAGCATTGAGAGATTATGCAACGCTGCGGATAAATTGCAATCTAGTATTACGAAGCCAGCAATAGCCACAAATTGCTTTGAATTCTAATCGGGGACAATACAAATGGTACAAAACTCGGTTCAGTTTGGGGGAATACCTAATGATGACCCAAATGAGCACAAGTTTAATGGGGTGTCGGATGATGCGATGAGACTTAGACTCTTTTCATTCACGTTGAGAGACAAAGCAATGGGTTGGCTTCACTCATTACCATCGGGGTCTATTACTACTTGGCAAGACTTGGCACAGAACTTTTTGGCAAAATTCTACCCGCCTGCAAAGACCGCCAAGATGAGAAATGCAATTTCTGCCTTTGAGCAACAACATGATGAGTCATTGTATGAAGCGTGGGAGAGATACAAAGAATTGCTAAGAAGATGCCCTCACCATGGATTACCCCAATGGATGGAAATAAATATATTTTACAATGGGTTAGGTAGTCACACTCAGACTAGCATTGATGCAGCTTTTGGAGGGGCATTCATGGCCAGGGAGTATGAAGAGGCATATGAGTTGCTAGAGACCATGGCCGCGGATGATTACCAATGGCCAACTTCTAGAATGAATCAGCAAAATGTAGCCGAAGTATTAGAAGTGGATGCAATCACAACTTTAGAAGCTCAGTTGTCAGCTATGTCAAAGAAGATTGATTCCATTGTAGAGATAAAAGTGCAGCAAGTTGCCTTTGTTTGTGAGCTATGTGCGGGATCACATCCCACTGAGAAATGTGCCATCAATCTTAAAGCAGTTCAGTTTGTGAGTAGCTACCAGAGACCACCAAACCCATACCAGAACACATACAATGCCAGGGCTAGAAACCACCCCAACATTTTATGGAGCAACAACCAAAACCATCAACAAGCTCCACGACCACATTATCCCTTGGGATTCCAAAATCAACAACAACATGCAGCACCACATCCACAACCAGAAAGAAAACCCGACTTAGAAAAGCTCATAATGAAATACATGGCAAACAATAATGTCATGCTAAAGAGCCAAGCGACGGCTATCAAAAATTTGGAGAATGAAGTGGGGCAAATGGTTAGCATATTAAAATTAGACCACAAGGATCTCTCCCCAGTAACACAGAAGTTAACCCAAGGAGAGAAGGGAAATAGCAATGCTAAGCTATAACACTCGAGAGTGGAAAACAAACCATGCAAGCAGGCGCAGCTGCGCCTGAAATACAAAAGGAGCCAGCACAGCTGTGCCCTCCCTCAGTTTTGTCTAATGCAAAATTTTTTAAGGAAAAAGATGGGAATGAAGAACATGAGCCAGAGAAGAGAGATACAGTAGAGAAAACACATGTCAACCCTCCCAGAACATATCCACCAGTTACTTATCCGCAAAAGCTTTAAAAGCAAAAATTAGACAAATAATTCGCCAAATTCCTCAAGGTATTCAAGAAGTTGCAAACTAATATACCATTTACAGAGGTTTTAGAACAAATGCCAAGCTATACAAAATTCATGAAGGGAATTCTATCCAAAAATAAGAAGTGAGAAGATTTTGAGATAGTAGCTTTGATTAAGGAGTGCAGTGCAATACTACAGAGAAAGCTACCTCCCAAATTGAAGGACCCTGGCAGTTTTACCATACCGTGCGCTATTGGTAGCTTGTCACTCAACAAGTGTTTGTGTGATTTGGGTGCTAGCATCAACCTCATACCTTTATTGGTATACACACAGTTTGGTCTGTCGGCACCAAAACCAACAAACATTTCTCTTCAGCTTGCGGATAGGTCAGTTATATATCCAAGAGGAATAGTGAAGGATATACTTGTAAAAGTGGACAAAGTTATATTTCCCGCTGATTTCATCATCTTGAACTACGAAGAAGACAAAGACATTCCTATTATTATGGGGAGACCATTTTTAGCAACCTGGAGGACTCTCATCGATGTGCAGAAAGGAGAACTGACTATGAGGGTCTAGGCAAGAAGTAACATTTACCATTTTCAAAACTATGAAGTTTCCTACAGATGAGGAGGAATGCTTTAGGATGGATGTAGTTGATAGAGCCGTGAATGAAGAGTTTGCGCGGATTATGAATATCGATCCTTTGGAAAGTACACTGTTAGGGGACACTGACATTGATGATCCAGAGTTGGTTGAATACTTATAAATATTGGATGCAGTACCACGTGTGAGTAAGTTGAAGATTAGTTTTGAATCTTTGCAGTATGCAGACAAGTCCTCAAAAGTTTGAAGCCATCTCTTGAAACACCTTCTACACTTGAACTTAGACCTCTACCTAAACACCTCAGGTATGCATTTTTGGGGAATTCATCCACTTTACATGTGATTATTGCATCTACACTTAACGAATTGTAGGAAAGTAAACTTTTGAGGGTTTTCTGGGAATACACAAATGTAATTGGATGTACCATTGCTGATATCAAGGGGATAAGCCCCTCATTTTGCATGCACAAGATACTGTTAGAAGATGATATCAAACCTACAGTGGAACAGCAGCGGAGGCTCAACCCAATCATGAAAGAGGTAGTTATGAAGGAGATTCTAAGATGGTTAGATGCTGGAATTATATATCCCATTTCTAACAGCTCGCGGGTCAGTCCAATCCAATGTATACCAAAGATAGGAGGAATGATCGTGGTAGCAAATGAGAATAATGAGCTGATACCTACTAGAACTGTCACTAGATGGAGAGTGTGTATGGATTACAGAAAGCTCAACAAAGCAACAAGAAAAGATCACTTCCCTCTTCCATTTATTGATCAGATGCTGGACAGATCGGCAGGTCATGAGTATTATTGCCTTCTAGATGGGTACTCAGGATATAAATAGATAGTCATTGCTCCTGAAGATCAAGAGAATACAACTTTTACCTATCCATACGGTACATTTGCATTCAGGAGGATGTCATTTGAGCTATGTAATGCACCGACAACTTTTTAACGGTGCATGATGGCCATTTTCTCTGATATAGTTGAACAGAATGTAGAAGTCTTCATGGATAACTTCTCAGTTTTTGGGTATTCTTTTGACAGCTGCTTCGAAAACTTGATTATGGTGTTAAAACGTTGTGTGGAAACAAACTTAGTGCTCAACTGAGAGAAGTGCCATTTCATGGTGCAAGAAGGGATCATTCTTGGACACAAAGTATCATGCATGGGGTTGGAGGTTAACAAAGCAAAACTGGAAATGATAGAAATTTTGCCACCACCAAATTTAATGAAGGGTATCCATAGTTTCCTTGGACATGCTGGATTCTACCATCGGTTTATAAAGGACTTCTCCAAGATCACAAAGCCCTTATGAATATTGTTGGAGAAAGATGCACCTTTTAAATTCAACGAGGAATGTTTGGCATCATTTGAGTAGCTAAAGAAGAAATTGACAACATCGCCTATCATCATGGCACCGAATTGGTCCCTACTATGTGAATTGATATGTGATGTGAATGACTATGCAGTAGGGGTTGTTTTGGGCCAGTATAAGGACAAGATATTTTATGTTATCTACTATGCTAGTAAAACATTAACGGATGCGCAGCTCAACTACACAACTACTAAGAAAGAGTTACTAGCATTGGTGTATGCGTTTGACAAGTTTTGTTCATACTTGATTGGAACAAAAGTAGTGGTGTTCACGGGCCATTCTGCTATACGGTATTTAATTACCAAAAAGGATGCCAAACCCAGATTGATTAGATGGATTTTACTTTTTCAAGAATTTAACTTGGAAATCAGGGATAGAAAGGGTACTGAGAATCAGGTGTTTGACCATCTTTCGAGATTGAAAAATCTGGGTCAAGACAAGGAAGATAAAGTGTTAATCAACAAGTCTTTTCCGGATGAACAACTTTTTGTGGTTCATGGCGAATGTCCATGGTATGCTGAATTTGCCAAGTACTTGGTTAGTAATATTTTCCCTTCAGGCCTGACACATCAGCAAAAGAAGAAATTCCTACATGATGTGAAATGGTATATATGCGATGAACCGTTTCTATTCAAGAAATGTGTTGATAGGATGATCAGACGATGTATCCCCTAAAGAGAAATAGAGAGTATTTTACATGAGTGTCACACATCTATGTATGGGAGACATTATAGAAGTGAGAGGACAGCTGCCAAAGTGTTGCAAGCTGGATTTACTGGTCCACTCTATTCAAAGACCCCCATCAATTCGTTCAAAAGGGTAACATCTCCAAGAGGAATGAAATGCTACTAAACATGATCTTGGAAGTGGAAGTTTTTGATGTTTGGGGGATCAATTTTATGGAACCATTTCCATCATCATGTAACAATTTGAGGGGAGTCATTTCTGTAATAGGCATTTCACAGCTCTCTTGGCCAAGTATGGGGTGAATCACAGACTTGCTACAGCTTATCACCCCCAAACGAATGGCCAAGCCGAAGTGTCTAATAGAGAAGTCAAGCGAATTCTGGAGAAGATTGTCAATCCCACTCAAAAAGATTGGTCACTAAAGCTAGATGATGCCGTTTGGGCATATAGGATGGCTTGCAAGACACCTATTGGGATGTCTCCATATCAGTTGGTCTACGGTAAAGCTTGCCATCATCCCAAGGAGTTGGAGCAGAAAGCATTCTAGGCCATCAGGAAATTGAATTTTGATCTCACAGCCGTAGGGGAGAAGAGGCTCTTCCAACTAAACAAACTTAATGAATTCAGACTGCAGGCATATGAGAATTCAAAATTGTACAAAGAGAAGGTGAAAAGATGGCATGATCAAAAAATCATGGACAGAAAGTTTGAGCTAAGGCAAGCAGTTTTGTTGTTCAATTCAAAGCTACGACTTTTCCCGGGAAAGCTCAAATCCCGATGGTCGGGCCCTTTCATAGTGAAAACTGTATACCCTCATGGCGTTGTCTAGATAATAGGCAAAGATCCTGATAATCCATTTAAAGTCAACGGGTGACGTTTGAAGCACTATTGGGGAGGCGAGATTGATCGCCAAAAGTCCTCAATGGTCATTGCCAACCCATAATGACCCAAGGGATAGTCGAGCTAGACGACTATAAACTAAGCACTCGATGGGAGGCACCCCATTTATTCTCTCTCCCCCTTGTTTAATTCTCATTACATATACAATCTCTTCCCCCCTTGTTTAATTCTTGTCACTTTGGTTATTAGTTCATTTTTGATAGAGTTAAATAGTTTTTAATACTACATTTTTTGGAAGAGTTGAATAAGTTTTAATAGTTCATTTTTGGTATCTCTTTCAAGTATAATCAAGTTGGTGGCATGTACAAAGTCAAAACAAGCAGGAAATTCAAGGCTATCTGGGTACAGGGCAGCGCAGCTGCGCCTATATTGCACTGCCATGAAGCGCAGCTGTGCCATTCAGTATGATCAGACATTAAAGTTCAGGCGACGCAACTGCGCCCAACTCAAGGCCAACCAACAGCGCAGCTGCGCTCGACTCTGAAATCTATTTTTTGAAATAACCCAACCCTCAGTTTAAATCATTCTAACTCTTAACTCAAATTCTCAAAACCTCTCTCAAAACTAAAAACAACAGAATTTCAAACTATAACCCCCCACTTCTCTTCAATTTCAAATTCAAACACCCTAAATCTATATCCCAATCAAACACTATAATCATACATTCTCTCTCATTCCCTCTATAAACCCTAATCCACCTCCCTACTATCCATAACCTGATTCAACAACATTAACATAGTCAAGGGAGCCTTTTGGGTTTGTTTATCAACTGTTCAATCAAGGGTCTAAGAGTAGTTTTAGGGTGCAAGTGCTCAGCTGGGAGTGGTATCATATTGCTTCAACATTCACAATCAAAGCTCATAGTTGAGAGAAAGGGGGCAGAGTAAGATATTCCAATTATGCACACCATCTATTTGTTGCAAGTTCTGAGAAAGTTTGGGGGTGCCCTTAATTAGTTTGGGGAGTAGTCTGCACATCAAGCAACACTTAGTTCAACTTCCAGTGCCTAGTTCCATCTATGGCTCCTAAGAGAGTTTGCGTTCCATCTTCTTCATCAAGCAGTGGCAGGAAGGTGAGGGAAGTAGCAGAGACGCTTTGGATGCTACTAAATTTGTGAATTTATCTGCACAACAATATTACTGGGATGTCTTGGCTAACAAGTCCTTTGTGAATGAACGAGGATTGAATCCGAGTAAAGAGGATGGTAAGATAAGAGACATGATCATCGAACATGGTTGGACATCAGTTTGTGATATGCCCATGTCAGCACCAATGGCAGTAGTGAGAGAATTCTATGCCAATGCCAGGGAAACTTAGAACGGCATAGCTTTTGTTCGAGGGAAGCAAGTGTCATATACTAAGGAGGCTATCAATGAGATTTTTAGCTTGGAAACCTTGCCCTCTGATGAGTCTAACTGGGTGGAGTATCAGCGATATGAGACTGACTTGGACAAGCTTATTAAAGAATTATGCAAGCTGGCAACAAAGTGGACCACCAAGGCAGGCACCGACAAAAAAGTCCACTTCCCGCAGACAGCTGTAAGACCCCAACTTTTTATGAATAAGATTTAATTTCCTCTATATATTATTTTAAATAATAAGGTGTTGATTTGATAAATGTGATTGTTATGGGTGATTTGTGCAAATTTTACAAAGTAAGCAAGTTGTCATAAAATATTCGTTGTGTCGGAGAATATTCGTTTGGTCGGGGAATATTGTTTTTGTCGGGGAATATTCGTACGACGTCGCAATCATTAATTGACCCTATAACGGAATAACTGTCGGATATAAAAAGCGACAGAAGTAACCTTTTTATAAAAATAACGACAAAACTTTTACCATTAAACTATTAAAATACCCGGTGATAAAAGTATAGTAATACGCGTTGTTGCATAGTAGCACACGGTATTGCATAATATTTCTAATTATTGATTCTTATGTAAGAAGTCACTCATTCAATAATTGTCACAGTAATTACTGTTAAGTATCTTATATTATTGATTCAATAATTTCTACATTAATAATTGCATAGGATTTTATATTATTGATTCAAAAATTATCACAGTAACCACTACACAGTATTTCACATTATTAAATCAATAATTGTCACAACACATTAACTCATATTATTTAAATAATATTATTAGATAGCATTATTGGTAATGTCTAGAAAGTTCTGTCGAGGAAAGCGGTTAAGTTATATAATTGCGCGTCAATAAGGATAAATCCTTATCGGAAAGCCCCATCTTTCCTAGGAACGACCTGGTTGTCAGTAGTATGATTCTATAATATTATTTATGAATAATAATTGATGAATAAAATAATTTTTTTTGATAAATATGATAGGTAAATATTTGTTCAATTTTAATATAAATGGAAGAATTTTTAGCATGAGACATTTGTTGAAAGATGGTATTTTATCTTCTCCGATAAAAAAATCATTCAAATATATTATTATAATATTACATTATAATAGTATAATGTGATAATATAATAGTATAATTTAATAATTTTAAATGGTAATATTATTATAATAAATGAGAATAAAATAAGGTGGACGATAGCAAATTGAAATTGAATTCTTTTTTAATTATAATTTTAAAAAAAACATGTGATAAAGGAACGAAAGTGAGCAAATTGCTTTGGAAAACTTTGTTTTCAAAGTGTGGTGCTGAGAAACAACCGTGGGTATGTTTAGTAAATCCTGGTGTGCTGGCATTTTCCTATAAATAGGTTGCTTAGTTAAGAAATGAAAATCACACCAGAATCAAAAAATTCTTTCTCTATAATATTGAGCGTATTTCTTGTGAGTATTAGGATATTTTGAATGTGGATAACAGTGCGAGATTTTCTCAACATAATCTTCGTTATTCCAGTCAGAACTGCTTTCCTATTAAGGTAAATGATATTATTTTTCTAGTAACAGATGTTCTTTTCTTTCAATATTTGTAAATGATATTATTTTATACTCGTAAGGGATATCATTTTTTTTCATACTTCATATTATGTAAGTGATATTATTTCATTTGATATTTCTAAATTTAAATTTACTATGGTAAGTATTGCTTCTATAATTCCTGAAATGATTAGAAATTCTTTAAGGTTTGTGCTTCATCTAATATCATTTTACTGGAATATTGGTATAAACTTTCTTATGAAATTTTAATCTTTTCATATCGGTGTACTATTTATACGGTAATATTCATACAGTATTATTCATACATTACTATTCATGAGTACTATTCACAACAAAATTAAATTTTCTTTTCTTTGTCCAAGTTATCTTTTATTAATCTTATTCTTGAAATTGGATCCATGTTTTGATCTTCATGTTGACAATTTGGACATTTTTGAACTCTAGATAAATTGAATTATAAATCTATAATATTTATTCTTGATCTCACAGGATTCGTTTTTTATATTATTGTCATAATCCTCAGACTTAAATTGTGGTGAAAGTTATCTTTAACCCGTAGGGCAAAGATGAACTGTAATAACCCAAGATTTTTATATAATTACATAAGAAATTTTGCGTATAATTTTTTTTTTTTTTATGTTTATCAAAAATAATATGTGGGAATATATATAAGGTAAAGCATATGTGAATATGTGATAAATATATATTTATTTATTGCATGTGTAATTTCAATTAAATTTTTCAAGAAAAGAATTGTTGATTATTATAAATTATATTCTTATAATAAATTAATTTGGTAGTAAAAATATTTCATTATTTATTTTTCATGAAAATATGATCAATGTATTATTTAAATAATATATGAAATGATTCTTAGAATTATTATAATAATTATTTTATTATATGAATTTATCAAGATTAGTTAAGTTAATTATTTTAACTTAATTAATAATGGTATATAAGGTACAGTGTGATGATAGATCAAAACCCTAATTTTGATCTATGTTATTGAATTTCATGAATTATACAATTATTGTATAATTGTATTTAAAAGAAAAGTATATTTATGTTATGAATAATAAGAAATTATTTTCTTAAGGAATTTGAATATTAAATATGATTATTAACTATATTTATATTCAAATATATGTAAGTATATTAATACGATTTATGATTATAAATTTTAATTATAATTATAATTATTAACATAATTATATAAATATATGTTAAGAATTTATTTATTTTATTTAAATATTAAACATGATAATTGATTATGTTTGTATTTAAATGAAAGTGTGTATATTAAGTGAATATGGGAATGCGTGCATGATAAGGAATGCGATTATGTGCTAATAAAGAATGTTAGTATGTAAGATTATACTAACCTAATAGATAAATTTTATTATCTCAAGTTATTAATTATTTTAAACCTAATTGAGGCATGTCTCATTGGGTTATGAAAGTGAATGTATATAAGTAATCATTTTAAATTCCAAATTGAATGGAATGAAAATCTTAAGTAACTAATTAGGGTAAGATAAGATTAAGGTTTTGGGTCTTGTTAGTTTACCTAGCTGAAACAAATAAATTAAAAGCTCAAAAGAATTAAAAGAATGGCCCAAGTTTAGCCCACTTGAAGAAGGGCATTGTAGTCATTTGTTTAAGCTTAGTTTGGCAAATAAAATAAATCATTAATGGAAGGAATAGGAGGGGAAATCCGGCCCCTTTAGGGTTACTTTGGGGAGAAAAAAAAGTTTGCTTGCATAGCTTATCTAAAGTTTTGTTTATATTTTACTAACTTCCCAACCACTCCCTTATGTGTCCAATTCTTAATGTATCCAACAATTATGTTCAAGTTAGCAAGTAAAGCAAAGCTAGCAAGCAAGCAAATGAAGCATGTGTTAGTAGATACATACAATGTATGCTTACTACAAACAATAAACAAAAAAAACACAAGTATACTTCCTTTCTCTCTCATTTTCTCTCTTATTTCCAAGCTTTTTACCAAAAAGAAAATTAAAACAAGAGAGGGTTAGGGGTTGCAGATTTTCGACAGCTTCTAGGGGGAAAGAGAAGGTCTTGAATCTTCATACATCTTAATTTCATAAGCTACTTTGAAGGATCAAGATAGATTTCAAGAAGAAAAGGTAAGAAATTAAAAAAAAATCAAGTTTAGTGCTTTCTTTTGTATGCTATATATATTTTTATGTTAGATTCTTTGGATTCATGTGATAAATGGTTTAAAACATGTTAGGATGCTAGATCTGAGTTTCATAAGTGAAACTTGTGGTTTTGTATGAGTTTATGTGAAAAAGTTTGGAAAAATAAAGCTATGTAGATTTTTATGAAATTTTTGGTTAACTAGTGTGATATAGCATGTTCATATTGAGATCTACAAGTGATATTTGTGATTTTCTTTCTTGGAATGCTAGATACATGAGTTAAGGACAAAACCCCTTTGAAATCACTCAAAAATGTTAAGAAATGAACAAGTTATGATTTTATTCCCAAACTACACAAACTGTTGAACATACCATACTGATCAGTCCCTTCTGACCGAATTTACAGAACCAAAAAAGAACCAAATGGGTGTTTGATATATGAAAACTGTATTTCGGGAAAATACAAATCCAACGATACCTATTGGACCTAAATCTGATTTGTAGATTTCGTTTTACAAGCATTTTCGTTAAGGACCCCAAATCTGGAAAATAAGCCAACTGTTGAAGAAAACCTTGCGGACCAGTCACTTTGGGCCTGATTTCCAAGATCTAGACAGATCGTAATTTGGTGTTTGATAAATGAAAACTGTATTTCAAGAAGATACGGATCCAACGAGTCCATTTGGGCCTCAATCGGAGTTGTGGATCTCGTAATACAAGCATTTTTGTAAAAGACTCCAAAACTGAAAATGTTTACAAGGCATGTAATGGTCAGTCGATAGTGGCCTGTTTTCAGGATGCTATACCGGGCCAAATGGACTATTTCTTGTGCCTAAAATATAGCTCGGGAAGTCACGGTTCTAACGATATGAAATGGGCCCAAATCGGACTTGTAGATTTTCGTCTACAAGTGTTTCCGTGGAGGACCCCAACTTTGGAAGAAAATTATAGAATAAATAGGAAATAAATATTAAAAATTCATAAAATAACTTTAAATTTTTTTTTAAGTTATAAAAATTAACTTTTAATATTTTGACATAAATTTTATTAATATTTTAGTTAAATATTAATGATATTAAATTTATTTAATAATGATATTAAATAAATTAGTTAAGAATGATTTTAATAGATTAAAAATGATTTTAAATGATATTAAATTGTTAAATAATATTTTAAGTTATAATAAGTGACTTTTAATATTTTGAGATAAGAATTTTATTAATATTTTAATATTAATGATAATAAAGTTATTTAATAATTGTATTAAATAAATTATTTAAATATTTTATTAATCATTTAAAGGTGAAATAATATTTTAAAAATATTCTAAGTTATAATAAATAACTTTTAATATTTTGATATGAATAACATTAATATTTTAATATTAATAGTAATTATTTAAAAATAATTTTAATACTTTAAAAATTATTTGAAAGTAACATTAATATTTTAAAAATATTTTAAGTTATAATAAATAACTTTTAATATTTGGAAATAAAATATATTAATATTTTAATATTAATGGTAATTATTTAAAAATAATTTTAATATCTTAAAAAATTATTTAAAGGTAGTATTAAGGTTTTAAAAATATTTTTAGGTTTTAATAAATAATTTTTAAAGTGTTAACATGAAGTTCATTAATATTTTAAATTATTTAAATATTAATGATAATGATATTGATTAACAATTAAATCATTAAAAATGATATAAGTGTTTGAAAAATCATTATAAATAATTTTAATGTTTAGAAAGATATTATAAATGATAATAAAATTATCTAATATAATATTTATGTTCTTGAACAAAGTTTCAGTAAAAAGAAATTCGTTACTTATCCGATAATGCAATCGGGATGCCGAAAAGATACCGAACTCAAATCAAACCGATATAGTTTGACTAGGTATACGTTCTTATGTGTTTTAATGACTGACATGAATATGTGATAATATGTTTAAGTAGTATTATGTGTTAAGTGGTATGATTCTAATTAAAAGAATAATTTTATTGATGATAGGATTTTATATTAAAGATAAAGCGTAAGCTATACTACGTAGCAGTAATCAGCTATCAAGGCAAGTTTCTTTACTTAATTTCTTATTGATCAAGTATCTCTACCCCTTGCATTTATTTTATGCGATAGATCTCAGTAAGCTAAAAGCATGTTCACGAATAATTATTGTCAATTATTCATATCCATAATGATATCCATGATTCGTTTATGAAATTATCCTTATATTGTGAAATTTTATTTCATTCGTCTATTATTTATTAATATCTCATTATTGTCTGTTATCATACAAGTGTCCCTACTTTGACGAACTGTTGTACTCGTGCAAGAACTTTTGAACTTGAAATTCTTTGATATGACAAATCCTATTACATACTATTAAACTTCGATAAGTATTTATGGTTTAAAGACTGTCTAAGCTATTTGACTCGGCTAGACATAGTTTGAATAGTATTGGTTATGATAAAGTCGTCCAACTGAATTGTTTAGTTAGGACTCTAGACTGAGTATGAACAACCCTTAATGAAAAAATTGTTTATGTGCCCAAGGCGAACAGAGTGAATGAATTTATCATTCAAACAGATAGTATTGATCAATACAGGACATAACGGGGTTGATCACCCTACATGTCCGTAAGACTAGAGCGGTTTGCAGATGAATTTCTGTTTAAACCTTTTCGAAAATAAAAAATAAAAGTTCATGGTCCATTGACCGCTCAGCATTTATAGTCACTACGTCATTTCAAAAATTTTAAACGATTTGATATGTTGTCAAGATATGTTTCGAAAGACTTTACAACTATTGATTCGTTGTAGAAGTATACCTCAAAGAAAATATTTATTTCTTTCAGCTAATGTTTATTATCTGCTATTACTTGCTGAGCAATTGAATGCTCATTCTTGCTTTAAATTACATATTTTCAGCTAAGCGTGATCAACCAGAAGGCTCTGGCAAAAACAAAGGGAAAGAAAAGCTGATGGAATAAGTTTGATGGTATCTTGTGTAATAGTTAGCCTTTATTAAAACGATCATATTTATTATCTATCATGTAATGAAATGCTTTAAAGGTCGTGTACCTGGGATTAGACAACTCTGATATGTATATTAAGTTTGTTATTTATATTATTCCGCTCAAAAAAATGATATCGTGTAGCACCAAGTTCGGGTTTCAAGTACCTAAAATTTGGGGGCGTCACATGAACTGTTGATTGATGAATATCTTTGGCCCGTAGTGCAAAGATAAGTTGTTGATTGATGAATATCTTTGGCCCGTATTGCAAAGATGGACAGATGTTTGGCATGATCATGACCACTAGTGATACAAATGAATATCTTTGGCCCGTAGTGCAAAGATGAATTATTGATTTAAAATATTTATTGACTGATGTTACAGGGATAAAATATTGATGATGGACTTTTAAATCATAGAAGATAGTAGACATTATTCTCTACTTAACTCTTCTAATAGATTGTTAATTCCGCTATATTTGTTGATCTAAAACTTGTTGTCCATAATATTTTATCTGATTTATAGAAGTTTAACGATAATTTATTCTTCATTATCTTAGTCATAATATTCTTTACTCTGCTAGTTGAGCTCACCCTTTTCTTTTATTGTTCTCTTCAGGAAATGAGAATATAGCTGGGACTAGTCGAGGAATGGAGTGATGGTCCGAGATAGTGCTGTAGTAGTTCTCACTATTTTGTAAAATAGTGTGATAATAATTATAATGAGGACTTCTTTGAGCATTAATATTTTCATATTATATACGACTTAATATCTGTATTAAAGCTCATAGTTTGTGTGGTCGTATTTTGCACGACAGTTTAATTTAAAAAGATTTGTATTTGGATTCTGTACCATATATTTGGTGACTCAAAATGGGTTGTGTGGACCTATTTTGGGGGAGTCACAGTTGGTATCAAAGCTTAGAGATATGATATCTGACGGAGATCTAGGATTAGAACTAAGAGTGGAGAGACGAGTAAAATCATTCGCTAGTGTGTCCTACCTAAGCTTATTTGTCATTTAATTGGTCGGTCAGAATATAAGGATAACATGTGTCATGTCAATTTCTTTAATTAACCCTTATTTTATGGCAGTATTTGAGAATGGCATCTGAAAATTGAGAGATAAGCAATAGAGCATATGAGACCATTGAGACACCGCCAATCAATAACAAGGATAATGTGTATCAGGAAGCCAATAATACTCCTATAAACAACACCACCGACCATGTTTAGGAGCTTTCTATAATTCATGCAAAACCAGACGAGAGAGACTCGTGTTCAAAATGCAGGTGGAAATAATAGTAACTCACGGCTAGTCACTGCTAAGCAATTCAAGGACTTGGGACCACCGAAGTTTTTGGGAAAACCAGAGCCACTCAAGGCAGAAGCTTGGTTTAAGTAGATCACCAAAATATTTGATGTTCTAGGATGCACAAAGGAGCAAAAGATTCCCTTGGCCACCTTTATGTTGCGTGGAGAGGCAGATTACTGGTGGGAATTTGTGAAACGTACTCAACTTTCCGCACTTAAGATGTCTTGGGAGAAGTTCCAGGAATTGTTCAACGACTAGTACTTTCCAGAAAGTATTCGTCATATGAAGGAGGTGGAATTCATCAAACTGGAAAAGAACAATATGACTGTATCATAATACGAGGTCAAGTTTGCCGAATTATCCCGGTTTGCATCCCATTTGGTGGATAATGAGGAACGAATGACATGAATGTTTTTGAGAGGTTTGAAACCTGAAATTCGTCAATACCTCATTTCTCATAAACTTTGTTTGTATTCAGATGTTGTGAATAGGGCTCAATTATTATAGCGAGATAATAAGACTGTTCAACCAAAGGACAACAACTGACAAAATGATAATAGTCGTACCGGTGGCAACAGTCATCGGAACAATGATAACCAGCGTGGAAGAAATTATCATGCCAGAAATGGTAACCACTTCGGTGGTAATCATGGCCAAGATAATAGAAGAAGTGAGTCAGGTGGAAATTTCAAAAAGAGAAGATTCAACAATGACAACGAAAAGATATCGGCAGCAGTACCAGCACCAACAACCGTTTCTAGGGGAGGGGAACGACACCGGTCGTATGTTACAAATGTGGACAAGAGGGACACATCAGTCCAAACTGCACACAGCAATCCAAAGTGTGTTACAATTGCATAAAGGAAGGTCACATAGCTCGAGTGTTCCTTATAGCGAAGTCAAGTCCAGCTGGGATGGTGACACCAAAGACTGTCCCAGACAAGTTAAAGTCGGTGGTTTAGGGGAGAGCTTTTGTCGTGACTACCCAAAAAGCGAGGAACCCGAACGAAGTTATCACGGGTAAGCTAATCATAAACTCTTGCGAAGGTTTATACCTTATTAGATACCGGTTCTACCCACTCTTTTATTTCACCTGCTTGTGCTCAACGTTTGAACTTGACCCCTAAGAAATTAGACTTTGACTTATCTGTTGAAACTCCATTGGGAGAAACCTTCATTACATCCACAGTGTACAAATCTTTTTTATTCAAATTGGCACCCTCACATTACCTGTTGATCTCATCTCTTCGAAAATACTTGCATTTGATGTGATTTTAGGAATCGACTAGTTAACCACTTATCATGCTAAAATTGATTATTTTCGTAAGGTTGTTAGCTTTCATATTTCGAACAAACCTGTTATTCGAATTCAAGCAAACAAACCACTAAAATCAATCACTGTCATTTCAAGTTATAAAGCTATTCGTTTATTGGAAATTAGATGTCAAGCTTTCTTAGCCCATGTCACCGATTTAAAAAAGAATACGTCAGATTTGAATGATATTTCTATTGTTAATAAATTCCCTGATGTATTTCCCAAAGAACTTCCTGGCCTACCCCCAGAATGTGACGTTAAATTTTTTATTGACCTTGAACCTGGTACAAAACCCATTTCCAAAACCCCATATCGAATGGCTTTTATTAAACTTTAGGAGTTAAAGGTCCAACTACATAAGTTATTAGACATCAACTTTTTACGTCCTAGTACATTGCCTTGGGGTGCTCCTGTTTTATTCGCAAAGAAGAAAGACAAGAGTATGCGACTTTCTATTGACTATCAGGAGTTGAACCACGTCACCATCAAAAATAGGTATCTAGTTACATCGCATTGATGACTTATTTGACCAGTTATAAGGTGCTAAATTATTCTCAAAGATCGATCTTCATTCCGGATATCATCAGTTAAAGATTAAAACTGATGCCATTCCAAAGACTGCTTTCAGAACTCGATACAGGCATTATAAATTCTGAGTCATGTGTTTTGGATTGACTAATGCTCCTGTTGCCTTCATGGATATGATGAACCAGATATTCAAGGAATATTTGGATCATTTCGTGGTTGTCTTTATTGATGACATCCTCATTTACTCCAAAAGTCGTGAAGACCATGAGCAACACTTGAGGCTGATACTCCAAAAGCTTCGTGAGAACCAGCTATATGCCAAGCTAAAGAAATGCTTGAGGAAGTAGCATTCCTTGGGCACGTGGTATCAAAACATGGAATATCAGTTGACTCGACGAAGGTTGAAGCAATACAAAGTTGGGAGCAACCTAAGTCAATAACCGAAATACGTAGCTTTCTGGGCTTAGCTGGTTATTATCGGAGATTCGTAGAAGGATTTTCTCAAATCGCTACTCCATTAACTCAGCTGACTCGAAAAGATATAAAATTCGGATGGAGTGAGGAATGTGAGAAAAGCTTCCAAGAGCTCAAGAGGAGACTCATTTCAGCACTTGTTCTGACAATACAATCAGGTTCGGAGGGATTTGTCATCTACAACGATGCTTCAGGAAAAGGTTTTGGATGTGTTCTCATGCAATATGGGAAAGTCATAGCCTACGCCTCACGATAACTCAAAGAATATGAGAGGAATTATCCTACTTATTATCTAGAGTTGGCAGCTGTCGTTTTCGCATTGAAGATCTGGAGACACTACCTATATGGGGAGAAAGTGGAGATCTATACGGATCATAATAGCCTTAAATATTTCTTCACTCAAAAGGAACTCAACATGCGGCAACGACGTTAGCTTGAGCTGTTGAAAGATTATGACCATACCATCCAATACCATCCTGGAAAAGCGAATGTGGTAGCTAATGTGTTGAGTAGAAGATCATATGCGGGAACGAGTGCAATGATGTCAACACAAAGGCCCATTTTGTATGACTTACAAAGGATGAAGATAGAGTTAAAGACTAGAACCAGCTTTAATATACGCGTAGAACCAGCTTTAATTGATAAAGTTAAAGTTGCTCAAGCTATAGTCCGGAGTTGATGAATATGAAGAAGAAGGTACAAGAAGGTGCTATTCCAGAAGCAAGAATCGACGAAGAGGGAATACTTCGAGTCAACTCCAGACTTTGTGTTCCTAACGACTCTGATTTGAAGTATAACATCATGATGGAGGCACACAACACAACGTTTGCAATCCATCCTGGGAGTACCAAAATGTATCGTGATCTTCGACATACATTTTGATGGAGTAATATAAAGAGAGAGATCGCAGAGTTTATCTCGAGATTTTAACGTGTCAACTTGTCAAGGCAGAGCATCAAGTGCCAAAAGGTCCATTACAACCACTTGAAATTCCAAAATGGAAGTGGGAACACATCAACATGACTTTCTTTGTGGGTCTTCCTAAGGTTTCTCAAGGCATAGATGCAATTTGGGTTATTGTAGATAGATTAACCAAGTCTGCTCATTTCTTGCCTATACGAGAGACTTATTCACTTGAACGACTTGCTCATATGTACATAAATGAGATTGTAAGATTGCATGGTATGCCGGTATCCATAGTTTCTGATCGAGACCCAAGATTCACTTCACAATTTTGGGTCAGCTTGTAGAAAGCTATGGGCACCGATTTACGATTCAGTTCTGTATATCATCCTCAAACGGACGGGCAATCGAAAAGGACTATTCAAACTCTTGAAGATCTATTGAGACTCTGCGTTATAGACTTCAAAGAAAGTTGGGACAAGTACTTACCATTGGTGGAATTCTCCTACAACTACAGTTATCAAGCAAGTATAGGCGTGGCTCCTTTCGAGGCATTGTATGGACAAAAGTGTCGTTCTTCAGTATGCTGGGACGAGATGAGTGAAGCAACATTGTTGGGACCAGAGTTAGTATGTATAACTACGGAAAAGATTCAAATGATCCGACAACGTATACAAACAGCACAATATCTACAAAAGAGTTATGCTGATCTTTATCGAAGGGACGTAGAATTTAATGTCGGAGACCATGTATTGTTACGTGTTGCACCATGGAAAGGAGTTACGAGATTTAGAAAGAGAGGAAAGCTCAACCCACGATTTATTGGTCCATTTGAAATTCTCGACCGAGTAGGATCCGTGGCCTATAGACTCAACTTACCTGCCAATCATATCTTGTGTTCATATCGTTTTTCACATATCCATGCTTCGTAAATACGTGAAAGACCCAAACCACATTATTGAATTAGAATCAGACGAGATAGCCGAACATTTAACGTATGAGGAGGTACCTGTCAAGATCTTAGATAAGAAGGAACACATTCTATGCTCAAAGGTTATACCTCAAGTTAAAGTTTTATGGAGAAACCATTATAGACACTCGAAATTTTGGTTCCCTGTTACTAACCCTGCAGGGGTAAAACCGTTAACTCAACCCCGGTCTCAATACCTGGTCATCAACTCAACCCCGTTCTCAATATCGGGCCATCAAGTAAACCCCAGTCTCAATACCGGGCCATCAAATAAACCCCGATCTCAATACCGGGCCCTTAAACCAACCCCAGTCTCAATATCAGGCCATCAGTTCAACCCCGGTCTCAATTTCGAGTCATTAACTCAACCTCGGTCTCAATATCGGGCGGTCAAGTCAACCCCGGTCTCAATACCGGGCCACCAAATCAATCGCGGTCTCAATACCTGGCCCTTAAATCAGCCCCGGTCTCAACCCGAGAGGTACAGGTAAGTCCCGGTCTCAACCCGGGAGGTACAGGTCATCCCCGGTCTCAACCCGGGAGGTACAGGTTACCCCCGGTCTCAACCTGGGAGGTACAGGTCAGCCCCGATCTCCACCCGAGATGTACAGGTCAGCCCCGGTCTCAACCCGGGTGGTACAGGTCAGCCCTGGTCTTAGATCGGGAGGTACAAGTCAGCCCTAGTCTCAAACTGGGAGGCACAGGTCAGCCCTGCTCTCAACTCAGGAGGTACAGGTCAGCCCCGGTCTCAACCAGGGAGGTTAGGTCAACTTCGGAGATAACATCGAAGCCTCATAACATCTCTAGTGGAAAACCTAGATGGACCAACCTGAGGACAAACAAAATCGACTAGGATCCAAACCTTAGAAACAACCCTAGGAAGTCAGCCAAAGGTCATGCTTGCACTGAGGGCAACCCCGGGAGGGGCAAAACATTCATTTTATCAACTTGAAGCCGATTCAGTCAAACTCAAGCTGAATTGATGCCACTAAGGTCAGAACGAACCACAACAATGATCCCGAGTGGAAACAGTGTAGGACAGTTCAACTGACAAACTGTGAGGAATCAAAGACCTAGTTATGAACCCGTCTTTTTGGACTCAAAAAATGTTTTCTCCCATGTCATTACGACACTCTCGGCGAGGGCTTTCCGAAAAGGTATAGCACACCTCAAATGGACGATCCGATCAAAAGTTAGAAAGTTTCTAATCTGACCTCGCGTTGCTTGGAGTGCACGTACTTCGATGCAACGGGACTCGCCGTGGGGTAGAGCTGCTTCTCTTGGGTCTATATATATGAGGTGACCCCCAGCTCATTTAATAATTTGAAAATGATCTGAACCCCTACCCGTTTGGTTTCTCAGCCATTTTCTTATCTTTCAAACCCAAATTTTTTTCACTCTAACACATAGATACACCCACATACTACCACATCAAAAAATTAACCGGTAGAAACGAACGTTTGAAGCCCACTACTTGAAAAAAAGTCCGTGTAGCAGTCCATTGTGAGTATTTTTACGATCAGAAAGTTATATTACTTCATCGTAGTTTTATACACTTGCACGTTAAGTTTCACTTTCTGAATATGCCCAGAACTCAGTTCCGTGGCCGTTTTTGTTAACTTTTGGTACATTTTAGTACCTAAACTCATTTTTTGGCATTTCTATAACTCGGATCGACGATCCGTCGCTTCCAACAGCTTTTATATACTTCTATCTTCGTTTTGAGCAACTTTGCCAAACTGGGTTATCTTCCCAGTCCGGGTTTGACCTTTTTTGTATATATTTAACTATATATATACTAACTTTTTAATTCTGTCAAGCCCGGATGTCAAATCTGTGGTAGTTTATTGCTTTTATATATATATATATATATACATATATACCCCCTTCACCGGATTTATAATACCCGAGAATTTCCTTGAATAAAGATTTATATTGATATTAATGGAAATAAATACTTATTCGCATATAAATGATTATGTGTTAAGAGATGAGTTAATTCAAATAATTTTAAATTGAATTTATGTTAATTAAAAGAATGTGGAGTTTACGATAAACTCGTAGAATGCCTTATGTGACACGAGAATGGAAACAACGATGATTTGTTTTAAAGGATGAATGGATAAGTAATTTATTAATTAATATTATATTATTTATTAACTATTATTGTGAGTAATAGAATATTAATGAGTAATTAATTAATGTTGAGTAATTATGATTGTGAATAATAAAACATTAACGAGTAAATTATTAATAAATATAATAAGATTATATTTACTAGATTAATTGTTATGTGCAAAGTATGCGATAATTAAATGTATAATATATAGTAGTTACATATATATTATATAAAGTGTAAAGTACAATGTGATACTTATGTGTGACGATACAATATACGAGAACTATACATTAAGATTAATTAAATTATATGAGCTACATAATAAGGTTACGTGATAATAAGTGATGTGGGTGAACATTAGTGGGTACCTTATTAATATTATAATGAACCAAATGAATAATTGTTATTAAATGATTATTGCAATATTTGACATAATTGAATAATAGAGTTGGGATGATATAAGGTGATAATATCCGATTGAATTATATTCAACGTTAACAAAATATACATGAATTATTTGTTGATATATATATATATATATGTATATGTATATGTACCCCAACTTACTACATTGTAATATTATCTACCTATTGAAATTACATAAAGAGACTAATTGAAGTTATAACCTAAGTATATATAATATGTATATGGATATAGCCTAGTGTTAATACTCTTCATTTTCAAATGCTAAGCTTTACATTGCCTTGTCCCAATATTAGTGGCCCTCTCCCTTCTCACGTGTGTAGCTTATGAGGCCTAAGCCTATTCCTTCTCAAACTCAGCAACATATATAGCCAATGATCATGGGGGGAGTGGGCATCATGATGAAAATCACCAATTAATCAACAACTCCTCCTTGGCCATCCAACAATTCTTCAATCCATTGGTTTAATTTGAAGTGAAAATGCATTATCTGTGTATTAATTTCTCTATAAATATAGCTTCCCTACTTCTCATTTCTTTTGCTGAGAATTTCCAAGTAAGAGAGAATAGAGAGTGACCACATATACCAGTTGAGGAAGGAGTGATATAGCAGCAAGCTAAATTCCATTTACAGAGGTATAATCCTTAGTCAACTTTGAAGTTTAGCAATTTTAATTCAAAGAAATTGGCATGAATTAGTTGGAATTGATAATGTGAAATGGTGTTAATATGTTAGAATAGTCTATATACATGTTATAGAGGTAATGTGCCTATTTGTAAGCATGTTTCAAGAGGATTTCTGAAATGGGTCTAGAAGCTCTACAATAGCAAAGAGCTTTCTGGTCTGGAAACGGAGTGGCGCGGCCGCGCCACTCCCTAGTACAAACAGGGCATGGCCGCACGCTTCTGTAGAGACAGCTGATGAGTTTTTATGCCTTCTGATGTAGGGATCATGCTAGTGTAACTTCATTATGACTATTTAAGCCCCTTAGATGCTAACATAAGTGACCTTGCATAGAACCATTTACTAAAACTTGGTTTTCCAAAGAAGACTTAAAGTTTTCAAAAGCAAACTTGTCAAACTAGAACACTTTGAGTTCTGAAAATTCAAGCATGTTTATGTGGTCTATTTATATGTATATGAAAGGATGATATAAGATGTATGGACTTACCTTACATACTTGAATGATTTTGACAACCTTCTAAGAGGAAACGTAGAGTTTCAAATACGAACTTGATAAACTATGTGCCCTTTAAATTCTGAACTTGAGAGCATGTTTAGGTAGTATAATTATGTATATACATGAGCACACCATATGATATATGAAGCTACTTTGCATGATTAGTTAACATGAGGTTTTTCGAAGAAAACTTAAGAAACGGAAAACTAGTTTGGTTGATAACCATCTTGCATGTATTCTAAAAATTTTAACTATCTTGATAGGGTCTTATATGCCCCTGGATATGATTGAAATGTATGCCTAGATAATCATATACATTATAAACTAGTTAAGAATGAATTAAGACGAGTTTGAATGAGGTTAAACATCATAACTTGAAATACATGACTAAGGTAACTTGAGCATATGTAGTTGAGACATATGGACCTCATTGCATGTGTATATTGAGTAAAACGTGAGGAACATTGTAATCGAACACGTTAAGCCTTGTTAATTGGAAATTGTTAAGACTATGTTGAAAACATGACATAAGAATCAAACTTATCATAACATGTATATTTTGGTATGTGTTATCATATATGCGAGTGTGCAAGCTTGGCCAAGCATTGTGTAGCTCAGCTCTGATTTGAACTGAGAGCAGCACGGCCGCGCCACCTTGCAGAGAAGTCTGACTGTTTTGTTTGTAATCTGAGATTGATGTATGCTTATATTAATAACCTAATCTCTAGTACATATCCAGTACAATATTTAAGTAACAATGAGCATGTTATAAGGAAACCATATTGAATTGTTTATAAACTTTCACATGTTAAGTCAAATAACGATTACGAACTATGTTATGTGATTTCATAGTGTCTTATTAACGAATGTGGTGCTATGTGTACGTTAAGTACGTAATGACGTACATATAGGATTATACGACTAAGTTAGAATCATATGTGTATATTTAACTTATATATTGAGTTGGTGAATCGAATGTACATAGCTAATGAATATCGTATATATGTAAATATGTTACGATAGGATTCGAAAAGCGTTGATAAGCTATACTTTGGTAAACTATGCTTAAGGCAAGTTCCTAACCCTACTCCTTAGTGAGCATTCTTAAGCTTGTGCTATTATTAGTCGTTCGAGTAGAACATTGAAAGTAAAATTCATATCTTATACTTCGAAGCTAAGTTAAAGTGGTTTACATTCCTTGAACTTATATTTGTGCTTATATATACATTAAAAGAGTGGTCTATGCCATTCGATTTGGCTAGACCTATATTATGAATTTAAAAAGCGATCCAAACCAAGTGATTGGTGTGGAATCTTGTATTTGACTGAGATGAACAACCCTTTTGAAGGGGAAACTATATTTGTCAGGAGACTGACGTGCGCACTTGAGTACGATTAAATATTATGCATAATATAGGGTACTTTAGGCTGATCACCTGTTGTACTTGTTTTATTGGATTATCAGTATATATTTCTGTTAATTCTACTAGAAGTTCATAGTCTTTTGTGACTGCTCAGTATTCATTGTTTTAAAATCTTAAATTAATTTAGTATTAAATCTTATTAATATCCTTCTGTTCTTGGCGACTGTTGTTGAGAAATATCGATACTTCATATTATACTTGAACTATCCATATTGATATACCCCTTTGGGATGCGAAACTATATTACTCACCCTTATTGCTATATTACTTGCTGAGCAAACTTGTTGCTTATTCTTGCTTTCCCTAAAAACATTTCAGTTAAGGCAGAGCGAGGCGGACCTTCGGGCATCGATAAGGACAAGGACAAGACTACTGACTAGCTAGTCCCTTTATGTTCTACAAATTCTTGTGTTGTATCATGACAACTAAGATAATGTATTAAGACTGATTCAGAACTATGTTTAAACTTAAGTAGGGTTATGTAATAAGTCTTTATTTGATATTATTATGTAATCTATTAAGTACTGTAGGTTGCGAGACTTGGGGGAATAAATATAATAAATCATTGTATATTATTATAGATTATCCGCTGTGATTGTATGGTTTTAGTTATTATTGTTAGATATTGACACACCGAATTCGAGGCATTGTGGTCCGAACTTGGGGGCGTCACAGGTTGGTATCAGGGTTGTAATTATAAACCTTAGGAGTGAGTGTTCTTAGAATATAACTTAGGAGAACTTAGAAAATATAGAGGGATAGAACTCATGAAGAGTTTTCCTAGAGAGAGACTTAGTGTGTTATGAAATGTAACTTCATTCTATACAATAAACTTATGTTTTATTTAACATTCTAATGGAGTTGCTGTTTGTTTGTCTGTGTTTGTGACTGTAGGATGACAGACATGGGAGTACCTAGTAGAGTGGTAGAGGAGGAGCCCTGAGATATACACATCGCATATGAGGCACCTCTAGAGGCTGTACCTGTGCAGGCAGTTGCACCGTTCGAGTCTGACGACGAGGAAGAGATCGAGGTAGAGTTCGATCCAGAGGAGGAGCCGATGGAGGACGAGCCCGTGGAGGACTCTTACGAGGATACTGTAGAGGAGCATATGCTAGGAGAGTACGAGGAGCGTATTTTAGAGTTGGACTACAGAGTCCAAGAGCTGGGGGCTGAGGCTCAAGATAGAGAGTCTGAGTTTCCAGAAGCTGAGGGATGAGGACCATCAGAGGAAGCTAGTGATGAAGATGTTAGAGGTGGAGATTGCCTACCGCAAGGAGGCAGGGATCCAGATGGGGACCTTGTTTCACAAGTCAGTAGCTAGGAATGTGGATCTGGCAGGAAAGCTGGAATAGGTAGAGCAGAGGGAACTGAGTTAGAAGACAGAGAAAGAGGCACTCCGTACTTAGCTAGAGTTGGAGGTAATGGATAGGATCCACTTCGAGGAGAAGTGGGAAGCAGCGAATGAGAGGGCAGACGACTTAGAGGATGATGTCAGATGCAAGAAGAGAAAGATGAACAAGATGGGGTATGTGTTTCGTTCAGCTTTTGAGAGAGTGATCGATGGTGTATACCACTACCCAGCTGAGCAGGGACAGACCCTACATACCATGAGCCTAGAATTGATGGCATACATAGCACAGATCGAGTATAAGAGCGCTGTGGAGCGTGGGATGATGGGATGAGACCCTTAGCTAGACTAGTAATAGCTTTAGTGGTTTTGTTTGGTAATGTATATATTGATGTAATCCCAATCTTTTGTGTAAGATATGGGATAGTGATGTAAACCCCGAGTAAGCCTATGCTAGAGGGGTAGTATGTTAGTATTTCTCCAGCTTTTGTGATATTAGGGGATATGTGATAGCATTTATAGAAATATGCTAGGGATAATCATGTAATGAAACGATTTGGCATATGAATATAAATGATGCTTATTTCAGAAAAGTGTTATAAACTTGATTTTTTTTAGCATTGAAGAAATACTTAAGTAATATAACTGAATAATAATAAAATGAAAATTTGTGATGGAGATAATGGCACCAAGACGTAGATTGACTACACCTGAGGAATCAGTGAACAATGAGAGGGAACAAGTAGACCCGATCTAGAAGCTAGTAGATCTGTTAGGAGAGGCTCTTAGGGGAAGGAACAATGAACCCGTTCACCCCAACCCTCAAGCAGTACCAGTCATAAACTTTAAGGACTTTAGGAGTGTAGGACCCCTAGAGTTCGAGGGAACTACCGATCCAATCATACCTCAGACATGGGTTAAGGATATAAAGAAGGCCTTCATTATCGCTCGAGTAGGTGAAGACCAGAAGACGGTATTTGCTACGTACATGATGAGAGGCGAAGCGAACTACTGGTGGGAGGCTAATCAACAGAGAGCTGGAGAAGGGATAATAGCGTGGGAAAGATTCAAGACTCTATTCTTCGAGAACTATTTCTCGAAGAGCATGAAGAATAGGATGGAGGTGAAATTCTTAGAACTAAAGCAAGGTGATATGACGGTGGCGCAGTACGCGGCTAAGTTTAATAGAATTTCGCGATTTGCAGAACACCAAGTGGGAGACAAAGAGAGGAAGGCGAGACATTTTGAACAAGGACTGAAGCCTTGGCTATTTAATAAGGTGTCAGTTCTTCAGATTGACTCCTTTGCGACATTGCTGGAGAAGGCGATCATTGCGGAAGGTGGCAGTGAAGCCTTAAGTTTATATAACAAAGAAAAGAAAGGAAAGAATACCGGAGGAGAAAATCGTGTTAGAGGAAGCAACAGTGGAGGTAGTAATTTGGGAAAGAGGAAATGGGAGAATAACAACAACAACAACAAAAACAACAACAATCAGTCTGGAAACTTTCGTGGAGGATTCAAGAAGAGGGCAGAGGGATGCCCAAAATGTGGAAAGAATCATCAGGGCGAGTGTTGGAAGAGACGCGGCACTTGCTACAACTGCGGTCAGGAGGGGCACATTTCACCCAACTGCCCGAAACCAAAAAAGATCCAAGGATGTTTTTCTTGTGGCTCGATGAAGCACCAGATCAAGGATTGCCCGAAGAAGGGAAGTGGCGGAGGTAGCAGCCAATAAGGGGGAAATAAACTGATGATCAGCGGACCGGTACAATCCAACCGCCCAACCGCCAGGACCTTTAACATGACCGTCCAGGATGCAGTAGCTGCGAAGGACGTGGTGTCAGGTATAATCCCAATCAATGATATAAATGCATTTGTATTATTTGATTTGAGTGCCACCTGTTCTTTTGTATCTTAAGAATTTTCTAGTAGACTTAATATGCCCCGAGAACGATTAGAAGATCCCTTGAACATAGAAGTTGCGAATAAGGAAGTAATCCCTATATAATTTGTTTATCAAAATTATCGTGCAAACATTAGAGATCATGAACTGAGCGTAGACTTGATTCCAATTAGATTGGGAGAATTTGATGTAATATTGGGAATGGATTGGTTGTATAACCATGCTGCAATAATTGACTGTCAAAATAAAAGTGTGAACCTTCAGACTCCGAGTAAGTCTAAGGTAGTGTTTTATGGTAGCTCATTGATTAAGCAATCGTGTTATCTGATGATGATGCAAGCCAAGAAATTATTAAGGAAAGGATGTGTAGGTTACTTAGCTTACATTGTAGATACTCAAAAAAAGGGAGTAGAAATTAAGGAGGATACATCCGTAGTGAATGAATTCCAAGATGTATTTTCGGATGATCTGCCTGGTCTTCCGCCAGACAGAGAAATTAAATTTGTAATAGACTTCGATTTTGAAAGATCCATATCATATGGCGCCAGTAGAAATGAAGGAGTTGATGATACAACAACAAGAGTTATTAGATAAGGGTTACGTACGACCGAGTGTGTCTCTTTGAGGAGCACCGGTATTATTTGTTAAGAAGAAGGACAGATCGATGAGGCTCTGTATCGATTATTGAGAATTGAACAGAGTAACGATCAAGAATAAATATCCGTTACCGAGGATAGACGACCTATTTGATCAACTAAAGGGAGCGAAGTGTTTCTCGAAGATAGACCTACTGACAGGTTATCACCAACTAAAAGTACGGGAAGAAGACATACCAAAGACTGTGTTTCAAACCCGTTATGGACATTACGAGTTTTGGTAATGTCATTCGGACTTGATTAACCGAGTTTTCAAGCCCTACTTAGATAACTTTCTGGTAGTTGTCATTGACGACATCTTGATTTACTCAAAGACAGAGGAAGAGCATGCCGAACATCTGAAAATAGTTTTGGAAGCGCTAAGGAAGGAAAAGATGTATGCAAAATTTTCTAAGTGTTAATTTTGGGTGGAGAAGGTTCAATTCTTAGGTCACGTGGTGGATAAGAATGGAATCTTAGTAGACCCTGCAAAGGTAGAAGAAGTGAGTGATTGGGAACAGCCGAGAACACCAACAAAGATAAGAAGTTTCTTAGGGTTAGCTGGGTACTATCGAAGATTTATCTAAAAATTTTCTAAGATAGCGACCCCGTTGACCAATCTGGCGAGGAAGACGGTGAAGTTCTTATGGACGGACAAATACGAAGAAAGTTTTCAAGAATTAAAGAAGAGATTAAGCGAAGCGCCTGTATTATCATTACTAGATGATGCGGGAGATTTTGTGGTGTATAGTGATGCATCGCACAAGGGACTTGGATGTGTGCTCATACAGCATGGCAAGATCATTGTGTATGCATCACGACAATTGAAGGATTACGAAAAACGATACCCTACTCACTACTTAGAGTTAGCGGCAGTAGTTTTTGTGTTAAAGATTTGGAGGCATTATTTGTACGGAGAGAAATGTGAGATATACACGGACCATAAGAGTCTGAAATATATCTTCACACAAAAAGATTTGAATATGCGTCAGAGAAGGTGGTTAGAATTGATCAATGATTATGACTGTGATATTCTTTATCACCCGGGTAAGGCGAACATGGTTGCCGACGCTCTGAGCAGAAAAGAAAGGGAGAAATTATTTCACTTGACGACTCAGGAGGAGTTAATAAGAGAAATAGAGAAATTGGAAATAGAGGTAAAGGGACCAGAGAGGTCTGAAGAAAAGTTGTTCGTAATGGAAACTCGTCCAACCTTGTTGGATAGAGTAAAGGAAACGCAAGAGAAGGATGAAGAGTGCTAGAAAATCAGACAAAGGATCGCAGAAAATGGAAAAGAGAGATTCAGAATGGATAAAGACGGTATCTTGAGATTCGAAGGGAGACTGTGGGTGCCAGCGGTGGCCGAATTGAGAGAAGAAATTTTGCACGAGGCACACAATACGACATATTCCGTTCATTCGGGAGGCACGAAAATGTACCGAGATTTGAGGCAACACTTTTGGTGGCCCAATCTGAAACGTGAAGTTGCAGAGTGCATTAGTAAATGTCTGACTTGCCAACACGTTAAAGCAGAGCATCAGCGGACGAGTGGTTTAGTACAACCTTTGGAAATACTAAGGTGGAAATGGTTGCACATTACGATGGACTTCGTGGTGGGACTTCCAGTCACGCAGAAAGGTTATGATGCCATTTGGGTTATCGTGGATCGACTAACGAAGACCGTACATTTTCTACCAATCAAGATCCACTATAGTTTGAACCAGTTAGCAAGCCTATACGTAAAAGAGATTGTTTCACGACATGGAGTGCCAGTGTCAATTGTCTCTGATCGAGATTCGCACTTCACGTCAAACTTTTGGAAAAGCTTGCAAGAAAGAATGGGAACGCAATTGAGGTTGAGTACCTCTTATCATCCTCAGACAGACGGACAGAGTGAGCAAACTATACAAATGCTGAAGAACATTCTTAGGACTTGCGTGATGGACTTCAAGGGAAATTGGGACGATCACCTACCCTTAGTAGAATTTACGTATAACAATAGTTATCATGCGAGTATGGGCATGCCACCGTACAAAGCTCTTTACGGAAGAAAATGCAGAATGCTGTTATGTTGAGACGAAGTTAAAGAGTGACGAATACTCATACCAGAGTTAGTACAACAGATCGCGGACATGGTGACAGTGATAAGAGCCAGACTAGTAGCAGCTCAAGATCGCTAGAAAAAGTACGCAAACTTGCATCAGCAAGACTGAGACTTTAAAGTCGGTAGTTTAGTATTCTTGAAGGTATCTCCATGGAAGGGAAAAATCCGATTCGGCAAGAAAGGAAAATTGAGTCCAAGATTTATAGGACCGTTTGAGATACTGAAGCGAGTGGGCGAAGTAGCATATAAAGTTGCATTACCACCTGAGTTGGAGCACATCCACAATGTATTTCACATCTTCGTGTTGCGTCCGTACAAGGCCGACTACAAGCACGTGATTTCTTATGAGCCCATTCAAATGGAGAAGAACTTGGCGTATGAAGAAATTTCTATCCAAATACTAGATAGGAAAGAACAGACATTAAGGAATAAAGTTATTTCATCTGTAAAAGTACTTTGGCGTAGCCACGATGTCGAGGAGGCTACGTGAAAATTAAAAAATAGAATGATGAGGGACTATCCCAATCTATTTGTGTAACCTTGTACCAATTTCGAGGACGAAATTTTTATAAGGGGGAAGGATGTAATACCCGAGAATTTTCTTGAATAAAGATTTATATTGATATTAATGGAAATAAATACTTATTTGCATATATATGATTATGTGTTAAGAGATGAGTTAATTCAAATGATTTCAAATTGAATTTATGTTAATTAAGAGAATGTGGAGTTTACGATAAACTCGTAGAATGCCTTGTGTGGCATGAGAATGGAAACAACGATGATTTGTTTTAAAGGATGAATGGATATATAATTTATTAATTAATATTATATTATTTATTAACTGTTATTGTGAGTAATAGAATATTAATGAGTAATTAATTAATGTTGAGTAATTATGATTGTGAATAATAAAACATTAACGAGTAAATTATTAATAAATATAATAAGATTATATTTACTCGATTAATTGTTATGTGCAAAGTATGCGATAATTAAATGTATAATATATAGTAGTTATATATATATTATATAAAGTGTAAAGTGCAATGTGACACTTATGTGTGACGATACAATCGAGAACTATACATTAAGATTAATTAAATTATATGAGCTACATAATAAGGTTACGTGATAATAAGTGATGTGGGTGAACATTAGTGGGTACCTTATTAATATTATAATGAACCAAATGAATAATTGTTATTCAATGATTATTGCAATATTTGACATAATTGAATAATAGAGTTGGGATGATATAAGGTGATAATATCCGATTGAATTATATTCAACGTTAACAAAATATACATGGATTATTTGTTGATATATATATATATATATATATATATATATGTATATGTACCCCAACTTACTACATTGTAATATTATCTACCTATTGAAATTACATAGAGAGACTAATTGAAGTTATAACCTAAGTATATATAATATGTATATGGATATAGCCTAGTGTTAATACTCTTCATTTTCAAATGCTGAGCTTTACTTTGCCTTGTCGCAATATTAGTGGCCCTCTCCCTTCTCACCTGTGTAGCTTATGAGGCCTAAGCCTATTCCTTCTCAAACTCAGCAACATATATAGCCAATGATCATGGGGGGAGTGGGCATCATGATGAAAATCACCAACTAATCAATAACTCCTCCTTGGCCATCAAACAATTCTTCAATCCATTGGTTTAATTTGAAGTAAAAATGCATTATCTGTGTATTAATTTCTCTATAAATATAGCTTCCCTCCTTCTCATATCTTTTGCTGAGAATTTCTAAGTAAGAGAGAATAGAGAATGATCACATATATCAGTTAAGGAAGGAGTGATATAGCAGTAAGCTAAATTCCATTTGTAGAGGTATAATCCTTATTCAACTTTGAAGTTTAGAAATTTTAATTCATAGAAATTGGCATGAATTAGTTGAAATTGATAATGTGAAATGGTGTTAATATGTTAGAATAGTCTATATACATGTTATAGATGTAATGTTCCTATTTGTAAGCATGTTTCAAGAGGATTTCTGAAATGGGTCTAGAAGCTCTACAATAGTAGAGAGCTTTCTGGTCTGGAAACAGAGTGGCGCGGCCGCGTCACTCCCTAGTACAAACAGGGCACGGCCGCGCCCTTCTGCAGAGACAGGTGATGAGTTTTTATGCCTTCTGATGTAGGGATCATGCTAGTATAACTTCATTATGACTATTTAAGTCTCTGATATGCTGACATAAGTGACCTTGCATAGAACCACTTACCAAAATTTGGTTTTCCAAAGAAGATTTAAAATTTTCAAAAGCAAACTTGTCAAACTAGAAAACTTTGAGTTCTGAAAATTCAAGCATGTTTATGTGGTCTATTTATATGTATATGAAAGCATGATATAAGATGTATAGACTTACCTTACGTACTTGAATGGTTTTGGAAACCTTCTAAGAGGAAACGTAGAGTTTTAAATGCGAACTTGATAAACTATGTGCCCTTTAAATTCTGAACTTAAGAGCATGTTTAGGTAGTATAATTATGTATATACATGAGCACACCATATGATATATGAAGCTACTTTGCATGATTAGTTAACATGAGGTTTTTTGAAGAAAACTAAAGAAACGAAAAACTAGTTTGGTTGATAACCACCTTGCATGTATTCTAAAAATTTTAACTATCTTGATAGGGTCTAATATGCCCTTGGACATGATTGAAATGTATGCCTAGTAGAGGGCTTATGCCGCGTTCAAATCTTTTCAAACATTTCCCTTTCATATCTGCGTATGTGTGAAATGCTGCTTCTTTATATTAAATGAATGCGTGAATGCTGCGTTTTTACATTAAATGAATATGAATGAATGTTGTCCTATTTATTAGTGCCTCTCACCCATGTTAGTGCTTCGCACCAATGTCATCATATGCATACGGTGAGACGCGATGTATGTGAATGTGTGTTGTGTGATTCCTCCACCAGGAGGCAAACCCGTCGGTGACAGAGGAATGTCTTCGAGGACGGCTAAGTCTTCGGGGCTCATAAAAAAGCACCACTCAGATTCGCTCCAGTTGAAAGATCGAATTAATTTCCCCTCTAGTAGATTACGATGATCAGGGGACCTTCAAGCCGAAAAGCCGCGAGAGTAGCCTAAGATAGGTCAATCTCTGATTAACCAAATCCGATGGGAAGCTTCTTCATGCCTTCCTCTTTCAATTTGATGTCAAGTTTTCAATTCCAATGTAAATAGCACAACGTAAACATCAAAATGAAAATGTACATCCCCTGTTTTGTACATCTTGTCATACTATCCTGTCATCAAAATAATTTACCTCTGTTTTGCAGGATAAGATTAAAAAACCTCAAAAACACATCATGGCATGCATCCTATCCCTACCTATCTTAGGAAATTGACTACACCTATGTTTATTATAGGTGAAAAATTGGTCCTGTCACTAGATATAAGTCTAAGAAAGCACTAAGTCCATCTCCGGACATGGCTTCAAGTGCTAAATTATAATCTACCCTTGTCTCTAGAGAGGAATTTGAGGGATTGAAGAATCAGATAGCTGAATTAGCTCTTTTCCTCAAAGAACAAAGTAGAGCCCTCAAAGGGAAACAAGCACAGGGTAATACAAAACCTGGTACACCCGGTGGCAGTCAAGATACCGGGAAAAAGGATACTCAAGGTTCTAAAACACAAAACTAAGACACAACCAACAAAACCCCTGAAATCAGCACCATCAACAAAGAACAGGAAACTGGTGACATTCTGAAGAAAGTACAGTAGATGGAAGAAACTATACGGTCTATCAAAAAGACTGGGGCATTTGGCAGTGTTAATTATTCTGACTTATGCATTTTCCTTGGGGCTTGATATCCCGAAAAATTTCAAGTCCCTGATTTTGAGAAATATGATGGATTGGGAGTCCCTTACACTCACTTGAAGGTGTTCATTGGAGAGCTTGGATCCTATGTAGAGGATGAGAACCTCTGAATGCAGTTATTTTAGAAGAATCTAACTGGAGAGGCTAGAGCATGGTACTCTCGTCTAGACAACTCCAAAATTCATAGCTGGGAAGAGTTGGCGCATGCCTTCCTCAGTCAATAAAGTTTCCAATCTCAACTGGCTCCAGACAGATACCAGATTACCAAAATTAAGAAATAAAACACCAAATTATTCAGAGAATACGCTCAACGATGGAGGCGGGTTGCATCACAAGTCACCCCATCAATGACTGAGTCTGAGATAGTCATGACCTTCATCGACATTCAAGAAGCTTCGTATTATGAGAGGGTCCTAGCAGGTATAGGAAAACCATTCTCAGAGATGATCAAACACGGAGAGATGGCCGAAATGGGGTTAAAGTCTGGAAAGATAAAGGACCTAACTGCCTTAGAAGTTGTTGTCGAGCATATCCAGTCGAGGAGTGACGGGAGTAATCCCCGGAGAGTACATAAGAAGAAAGACGAAAAAGTGTCCTTAGTACTGCAAGGACAAAATCAAAGAGGTGAGTCAAACAGCATGCCCATTCAAAGGAGGAATTATACTTTTTTTCAAGCTCCAGCTTAACCTACTAACCGTCAATTTCAAAAAACTATTAAAGCTAAAAGTCAGAGAACATTCATCCCTTAGGGGATTCACTCGAGAATGTGCTAAAATTGTTGATGGCACAGAAGAAGATCATTCAACTCCTTCCACTAACAAATACCTGTGGACGGAATTTCGACCCAAGTAAGAAGTGTGCCTACCATTATGGATCTCCGGGCCATGATACACAAGACTATTGGTCTCTAAAGCACAAAATTCAAGACTTGATTGACCACAGAGAGATTGTGGTGAAAAAGCCCAAGCAACCGCACGTATAAGATAATCCCCTCCCTCAGCACAAAGAGGAGAATGTCAACATGATCAGCAAAAGGAAATGGAGAAGGGTCCAAGTATCTCCGATACATCAGAGAGTCAACTCCACGTAGCAGCAACAACCCAAATAGTTGGGAAGTCTTAGAAAGGCGATTCCTGATAGAACATGAGATCAAGTCTATCAAGGAACAGATTGGACAGCTGGCAGAGCTGGTTAAATACCAACATCTAGTCACCAGACAGCTGATCAACCAATCCAACCATTCTAAGGCAAATCCTCCCACACCAGAAATCAGTCCCATTCCTATGAGGGACCATTACCATTTTCATCAGCATGAACCTTGGGCCGACAAGATGGCCAAAAAAGAAAAATTACAAGCTAATAGGGAATTCGCTTTCCAAAGGAATTTCATTAACCTAAACCAGTCAATGAAGGAAATCCTCCAAATGTTTATCAATGAGGGGATGGTTGTAGATCTGTTATCTCCAGTGAACCCTTGATCCAGAAAATTCAAACTTGACAGAATCTGTCAGTACCACTCTAGTGCTCCCGGCCATGATACTGAGGATTGCTGGGCACTTCATCACCTGATTCAGAATATGATTAAAAGTGGTGAGCTGATAAGTGGAAATCAGGATTATGGCCTCCCAGATGAAGACACTCTCTTTATTCCCATCAGGATGCAATGGCTGTTATTTCCTGCGATAAGGAGTCATCCCTCATACCCCTAATGCTACCTGGAAAAGGGGTCCAAGAAGCACAAAATCCTATAAATGTGGCCGCACCCAAGCCTTTAATCTTGCCCTTCAGACCCCTATATTCAGTTATCAGTCTGAAGAGAGTCACATGGCACTATGGGAATGATGAAGAGTCCACCTCAAACAACATTGCCATCGTACCAAAGGAGAACCCATTGTATCTGCCGCAGCGGGTAATCAAATCAGTCATCAAGTCCAAAGGGAAGGGGCTGAAGAAAAAATTGAAGAGTTCCTCAATAAAATGGGACACAATGAAATCAAAGTAGTGCAAAGCCTAAAAGATGCACCCAAGCAGATGTCCATCCTAGATCTGGTCTTATCATCGGTGGATCATCGTAGCATTCTAGTGAAAGTACTGGAAGAAGCCCATCTGCCACATATAGTAGATGCAGAAAAATCCTGTCATGTGGTAGAACACATATTCAATAGCAATGTGATATCTTTCACTGATGATGACATACCTGCAGAGGGGACAGGCCACCGTAAATCTCTTAACATAGCGGTAATGTCATCCGTGTATGTGATCGGAGGGGTGCTCATAGATGGACGATCATCCCTCAACATCTGTCCCTACGACACCTTGGAAAGAATGAAGATCAACCCGAACCGGATTAAAACCAGTCATTTGGTCATCCAAGCTTTCGATGGATCTCGCCGGCAAGCTATGGAAGAAATAGAGCTTCCACTAGAGATTGGTCCGCACACTTTTTATATGCCTTTTCAGGTGCTCAACATCGCCACCAGATATAACTTGTTGCTGGGAAGACCTATGGATCAATATGGCAGGGGTAGTGCCATCCACCCTCCATCAGCAACTAAAATACATTATCAATGGCAACCTAATAACGGTGAATGTCGAACCGAAATACCCTGTCTGCATACAGGGCCACATGTCGATGATCAGTCTTGATGCATGAATTGAACCTGCTAGTTTTCAGGCCTTGGAGGAAAGCGATACTCAATACCTACCAGTTTGGGCACCAGCCTTGAAGCCTAAAATCTCCCCCGAAGTAATGACAGTAGGCCAGGAAATGGTATCTTTGGATTTCCAACCCGGAGAAAGGTTAGAAATAAATCATCAAGGTATTAAGAGTCCAGTGCAGATCCTGAGCCAGTCAGGGAAAGCCGAATTGGGTTATTCATCCGGATCAAGCCACCAGAACCCACATAAGCATATTAAGGCTCATGCTTCCACCATACTATTATCAAACCTCACTGATGCGGGATTTGTAAAGCCAATGAGGAAGATCCTTACGGTGATATCATCCATGTTATTTCCTCCAATCATACCGGTAGGTGAGAGAAAGACCCCAAAGCCTGAGGGGGATAGCAAAAAGGGAAAAGAAAAGATCCTGTACGAAGGACGAGACCTATTTGCTAACATACGGGTTATCATAAACTATGAAGGCATAAATGATGATATACCAGACAGTGACGACGAGGATCAGATCCAAACTCCTTGCCTCAAGGAAGAGAAGGGGGTAGTTCAAAAAGAAACCCCAGCCCTATTTTGAAGAATGTCTTAGTCATCATCCGAGATGAGACAGAGAATCACAATTCCTTGATCCTCCCTGTTCATGAGGATCTGGCCCTGGACAACTAGAGCAGTGCCCCTTACTTCATTCGAAAAGGGTAAAAGGGCAGAAAGTCCATCTGCCCTGTAACATGCTTTCATTTATTGCTTATTTGTGGTTGCACAGCTATAGCAGTAACATTTGTCATGCTTTGCCAAATGCTTTGTATATTTAAGAAGTTGCATATATTAAAGTGAAAGCATTTTGTTTTCAGGACTCCAGAGTTGGATTTGTTTGTCACTGTTGATGAGATGCCAACCTGTCACAGTGATTACAACTTTGATGTAGAATTGAACTTTGACTTGATGGATATTGATCAAGAGGAGGAAGATGACTATGAGGTGCCCGAGGAAATTAAAGAATGGGTCGAAGACAAACCCAAACCAAACCTCGACAAAACCACCACTGTCAATATTGAAACTGTGACGCCCCCAAATTTGGATCACCATATCGTCTCGAATTCGGTTTGTCACGTACTACAATCAACACCATAAAAATAAAACTACGACTAAATATCGCATTGCACAGCGAAATAACACGAAATACTACTACCGAATAGATTATATTTAATTAATATAATTTATTCACGTCCCAAGGTCTCGTAACTTAAACATCGATTACATAGCTTAAACATACCTTAAGCATATATAAACATAACTAATACATAATAGCATAAGTTCTTATTATAATCATAAGGTTCTACATAATATTAAGCTACTCTGTAGCCTTGCCCTTGCCCTTGACGGTGCCTGAAGGTCCACATTGCTCTGCCTTAACTAAAATGTTTTAGGGAAAGCAAGAATGAGCAACAAGTTTGCTCAGCAAGTAATATGACAATAAGGGTGAGTATTATAGTTTTTGAATCTCAAAAGGGTATAGCAAGGTGTGATAGTTGAAGACAACAAAAAATATCAATAGTTCTCAATAACAGTCGCTAAGGACAGAATAATATCAATATGATTCAACGCTAAATCAATTTAAGATTTCAAGATAATTGAATACTGAGCAGTCACTAAGGACTATGAACTTCTACTAGAATTAACATAAATATACTGATAATCCAATAAAACAAGTACAACAGGTGATCAGCCTAAAGTACCCTATATTATGCATAACATTTAATCATACTCATGTGCGCACGTCGGTCTCCCGACAATATATATTTTCCCTTTAAAGAAGGTTGTTCATCTCAGTTAATATAAGACTTCACACCAATTAATTGGTTTGGATAGCTTTCTAATCATGATATAAGTCTAGCCGAATCAAATGGCATAGACCACTCTTTATAAGTTCAATACTTGACATTAAAGTTCGAAGAATATAAACGACTTTATCGTAACTATGACGCAATAAGTTATAATTTGAATAGTTCACTTGCACAATAATAAACTTAATATGTATTCAATAAGAATAGAGTTCAAGTACTTGCTTACAATATTCGTTGAATAAAGTAATGTAAGGGTTTAGGATACTTACCTTAAGCATAGTCTATCCACGTAAAGCTAATATACACTTTTTGAGTCCTATTATAACATATTTACATATATAGGATATTCATTAGCTATGTACATTCGATACACAAGCTTGATATGAAATTCAAGTATACACATATGATTCTAACTTAGTCATATAATCCTATACGTATATTACTACGTACTTATTCATATGTAGCATGAAATCAGATTATAAGTTACTATGATTTCAATTGACGTAGTTCGTAACTATCGTTAGACTTAACATTTGAACTTTATAAACACTTTGTCAATTTAATATGTATTCATTGCTTAGCATTCTCATTGACACTTTGAATAACGATCTGGACATGTATTACAGATTAGGACAATCATATAAGTATATCTCAAGTTCAGATTGTAATTAAACAGGCTCTGGAATTTCTGCATACTGGCGCTGCCGCGCTTGGTTTGCACTAAGGAGTGGCGCGGCTGCACTGCTCCTGGTGTAGAATAAGACATGGTTGTTCCTGTAGAATCCCAATCCAATACGCATTGCACACATAAGAAGGATCATGATAAATACACATGTCAGGAAACTAACAAGTAAGTTCAATCCCATGTTATAGTTCGTTATCCATTCTTATCTAATCAAAGCTTTAAGTGTGCAAGTAACAACATCTCTTACGTTTAATTGCTATATTTATGCCATGAGTTCACTAAGTATCATATACATATGTTGACGCTACTTTAGTCATGCATTTCATGTTCTATGCTTCACTTCTTTGAAACTTGTTTTAAACCATGCTCAACTAGTTTACCATGCATATGACTAGTTAGGCATACATGTCAATCATGTCTACATGCATATTCATATCCAAATGTGATAACCAAAACTCAAAATATATGTAAGGTTGTTATCAACCGAACTAGTTTCCCAATTCCTAAGGTTTCCTTTTGAAAATCTCATGTTAACCAATCAAACATGCAAAGCTACCTCACTTACTATACATCATATTTTCATATATTCATGCTAGACCACATAAGCATGCTCACAAGTTCCAAATTCAAAGTGTATATAGTTTATCAAATTCGTATTTGAAACTTTTAAGTTTCCATTAGTAGGTCATCGAAACTTATTCAAGCATGCAAGGTAAGTTCACATATTCTATATCATGCTTTCATAACCACATAATAGATCACATAAGCATGATTTGAAGTTCAAAACTTAATGTATACATAGTTCATTTACACATAGCTAGTTTAGTCCTTTACTAGAAGTTTCCCTTTTTAAATCATGCTTGAATAGTCTATACCATCTCTAACATATTGGTCACATGTTAAGACATATCAGAACTTAATATGTTGATGTTTAAGGTTAGAATATACATTACTCCATGTTCTCAAATTCTAATTTTCAACTTGTTAAGTTTTCTGTGAATATTCATTCTAAACCAAGTTAAAATGATTTACTATAACCAAGACAACCTCAATACATATTTTAGGGTCATTTTCATGCATAATCAAACTAACATAACATGCTCAGAATAACACAAGACCAATAAGATCAGTATCCAAGACTGGCAGCCTGCGCGACCGCGCGGTCATGTGCTATAGAAGTGGCGCGACCGCGCCAGTTCGAGAAGAAGCAAAAAAATGGCTCTGCTTCTGCAGAGCCTCAACACAACATTGCTAATTCCTGCAACTAGACCAACTACATTGCTCTTAAACATGCATACAAGGTTAGATAACTCATGAATAACAGTTACCAACCTAATTAGAAAGAATTCATGTACATTCAAACATTAATTAAAATTGAATTAAGAATACGATATCATGTTATACCTTTGCTTTGAATTGGACAGAACTTCTCCTCAAAAATCAAATTTTTGCCTCACACTCTCTATAGCAACTAAGTAAGTATTTCTCAACAACATAGAAAATGAAGTAGAGTGCTCAATTTATAGAAAACTTACTAACCATGCCAAGCCATTGTCCAAGAAATTAAACTAATAGGAATGTTTGATTATATAATGGTTAAGAAGGAGTTGGTAGATGGTTGTTGGATTCATCATTATCCCCACACCCTCTTTGATCATTGCTATCATTTTGTTGAAATTAAGAAGAAAGAGTAGGCTTAGGCTCTATGAGTATTTCACGTGAGAAGAGAATGAGGGGTGACTATCATATTGGGACAATGGCATAGAACTTCAGCATTTGGGCAATGAAGAGTAGTAATACATAGGCTATGTATATTTACATATTATATATATATATAGGTTATAATTGTATACTTAGGTTATAAATTAGTGTCACAATGTAAGTTTAATAAATAAATAGTATGTCAATGTAGTAAATTTAATTTACACATATAATCCATGTACATTTCGTTAGCACCGAATCCAATTCAATTAGGTATTATCATGTTATATCATCCCCATTCTGTTATTTCCATTATAATTAATTATTGAAGTATTCATTAATTAACAATTGTTTATAATATATTTATGAGGTACTAATTAAGTGTTCACACACTCACATTGCCACACACCCTCATGGTGTACTTATATATAATTTATTTAGTCATAACATATAGTTCTGTTATATTGTATAGTCACACATAAGTGTTACAATGCATTATATAATATAGTTGTAACCACTATACTGTATACGTTTAATTGTCGCATACAGTTGCACATAACAATTACTTGATCAAATAAAATTATATTAATAATCTACTCGTCTATGTTTTATTAATCTCCATAACAATTAATATAGATTAATTGTTCACTTGATAATTCCTTCATCCTTTATTTAAAACAAATCATTGTTGTTTCCATTCTCGTGCCACAAAAGGCATTCTACGAGTTTATCTTGAACTCCACATTTTTCTCAATTATTATATATATTCACTTTAAAGTAATTGAGTTAACTCATCTCATAACATCTAAATATTTGTATTCAAATAAATATCCGACTTTCATTAATATATTCATTTAAAAATATTCAAAAATTCTCGGGTATTACATCCTCCCCCCTTATACAAATTGATAGGGATTGATAAGTGGTTTTATAACCACTTATTTAGAATATCAACTCGCTTCTATTGTTGCTTAAACTCATGTGTTATTATAGCTTTATTTCTGTATTTGGGACTCTTCGGGTGCATTTTGAGTTGAAACGGATAAAAAAAATGCTAAAACGGAAACAAAGAGCATGAAAAGGGACAACGCTTAAAGAGCAAACCTGTGGCATGAGGATGGACAGAGTAAAGAGGGAACCAAGGCCATGGCAGTGGGTGATTGGCAAGAGAATACATCATAAAGCTTAGCATGAGCCAGCAGCAAAAAAGCAACAGATTTCCAGTATTTTTCCCCTGCGCAGCTGCGCAGGCATTGGTCAGGGAGCCGGCGCAGCTGCGCCAGTCAAGCTTGTTCGGTTGACTTTATTTTAGCTCAGCAGTTTCGGTTTGGCTTGGGGGGTTTTTGCTGGCAGACTCGGTTGAGAGATATAAGGGCTATTTTGACTTTTATTTTGAGAATCCTCCCTAAGGGAGCTTAGCCCTAATCTTCTTCTTATTTTTTCATTTTCTTTTACATTTCTTGTCTAAGAGTAGAATAGAAGTAGAGATTAGACTAGTTTATAGTAGTTAATGTTCTAGGGTTTTATTAGACTTGATGGTTGAAACATTTGAAGAACATCAAGGATTCGTATTTTGATCAAGAGGAATCAGATTTTCATTTCTTACCCTTATTTTCTCTTTGATTCATATTTGTGTTCTTATGATGCTTATTCAACATGTGGATGGTATGTTTGAGTTGTCTATGATTTAAAGTATACCTTGAGGTTCCAATGGAACTTAATGAGTAGTCTATGTTGATTTCTCTTCCATGTTAGTTCTTATTGATTGTTATGTGATTGTCTATTGCGATATATGCTTTCATTGCTTAATTGAGTCATGACCAAATACTGTAATAACCCACATGGGATTGAAAGATGAAGTCTGGGTTTAGATCTAATCGTAGTAGCGGGCGATTGTACGTTTACATGGCATTAGATGTATGATTTGTGCTTAGGATAGACATATACCAAAGCACCGCCCGTAGTCAAATGAGAACTTGACCGAAAACCTAATTTATTTGTAAACACCATACACATATAGGGTTTTAGATAATGTGGGTGTTCACGTGCGTTCTATCATATGTAGATTGCACGTGATATGGATTAGGTGCATCGAGAGATGGCCTTCTCTCACTTTCGTGTTCTCGGCTAGCACACTTAACGATTAATTTGACCTAATTGGAAGTGAAACGATTTAGATGAATCATTAGGGGAAATTGGAATCTCATGCCTTCATTATCTGATTTTGCCCTAGGATTAATTAGTTTAAGCTTAATTCCTTGTCTAGTTAACTTAGTTTAAATTTAATCTCTTTACCGCTCGTTTAAATAAGATTGAAATGATTGTGTGCTAGTAGTTTGGCGACTGTTTATCTTTTAATTCCTCGTGGGAACGATATCTTACTTTCACTTTATTACTCGTTGGCCGCATATACTTGCGCGTTTATATTGACCGATAAATCGGCCAACAAGTTTTTGGCGTCGTTGCCGGGGAATTATTTGATAACTATTTGCCAACATTAGTTTAATCAAATTAGTCTTAATTTAAACTTTTTATTTTTGTTTAATTCTCTTCTCATATTCTCTTTTTAGGTACAATGGACTTAAATTTCTATCCATGGAATGGTACAAGGCAAGTGCAACCAAGGGAAGCATACTTTGATGGCGTCAACCCAATTGCAACACTTTCAGCACAGCTAGAGGTTCTCTCGAGGAAGCTGGATACTGTCTCAGCTCAGCCGAATCAAGAGACGGCAATGACCTATGACTACGGTGCTGGGAGCTACGCGAGCCATCAGGAGCCTATTAGTTATGGACAGGAGCAGTATGGGGGTGGTTATTCCTACGTCGAACCTTATCCCACTTATCAACTAGATTGGGGGTATCACCCAGACCCTTCAGTAAACTACTATCAAGACCAACACTGGGATCCAAATCCCGCATACGCCCCAGAATGCACCTTCCAGACTCCAGTTTACAAGCCTCAACATAATTTTGAGGGTGACACAGAAAATGCAAGCTTGGAGGAAGGAGGTGATATATCACTGAAGGACATCTTGATTGAGCAACAGAAGTCAGTCAAGAATATCCAGAACTGGACAGAGCAAATTAGTAGGGCCTTGATGATAGAGGATGAGCAAGGGCAGACCCATACTGTGAGCTATCAAGAACAATTCAAGCCAAGTCCAAATTGTGCACCCGAACCCACTTATCAATCCCCATGTTTATAAGGAGAACAGTCAACAATAGACTTCATGTATGCAAGCTCAAAAAACCAAGAGGAGTTGTTTGGGAGCCCAGAAGAATCGAGCCAGAATTTTCAATATCAGATGGCCCCCATCAACCATGCTTCTACCAGTGAAACGCAGTACATGGATCCCGTGGCTGAAACAGAAAAGGAAGGATTGGATAGTTTGTGGGGGAACTCATTAGCATCAATGCAGGAAACCTTGATTGAGCAAGAGCAATCGATTGAGGATCTTCAGCTTTGGGTGGAGCAGATTAGCACGGCATTAAGGAAGGAGGAGGTATGTGAACAAGAGACAACAGTGCAAGATTTTGTGCCTCCAATGACTGAAGCCGTAAGTTATGATCCCCAGACTACTTGGTGCTATGAGATGGATGCAGATACTGATGAAGAGCCTGAAGTGCACTTGGAACTGGATGAGCGAAAGGCAATGGATATCGAGGAGCCAATTGGGGATGTGGAATAGTATGAACCAATAGTGATAATCCCCCAAGGGCCTTCTCCGCCGATGTTTGAGACTCCAGTCAAGTTTGCACATCCTTGCCCCCTTGGAAGCCACATCACAGAGACGGATCCCGATGACACGAGAAATTCTGTAGTCTCGACACCATGGTGGTCAGAAGGAAAGAGAATAGAAGAAGAGTCCGTTGTGTGTTCAATGCCTCCAGGCCCAGATCATTTCACATACACAACGGGACCATTGCCTAGCTCCTCTACCTTCCGTATGGGAAATTCTTGTCATATCATGTGCTAGGTAGTTTAATTTCGAGTCCTCCTCTGTTGGGAAGCCTCCAAAATCATATAGCAATTCTGATGGATGGAGGGGTTCTCCAATATCGTCGGGGGGTCGGATAACAGTGTTCAGACACAGTCCAGCTAGAGGACTATAAATCAAGCGCTCGATGGGAGGCACCCCATCATTTCTCTCTCTCCCTACCTGTTTAATTCTCCATTACCTGTTTTCTATCATATTTCCCTCCCCCTTGTTTAATTTTTATTAGTTTAATATTTAGTTTTAAATTTTTTTTTAATGCTCGTTGATTTATGAAGCTCAGTGCCTTCATTTTTTTTTTGGACTTAGGCATATGTGCATACATCTATTTTTGGGACTTAAACATTTGATGGACATATTTTCGATGCACTAACATGTTCCATGTATTTTTGAGACGATAACTGCTATTTGGACATATTATTGGTAATGAGCTTATCGCTTATGTGCACATATAAGATTTTTTTCAGGACTTAGCATATCTATGATTATCCTCCTTATTGTTTAATTTTCTCCCTTCATGTTTAGTCTTTGCTTAATAGTTAATAGTTAATAGTTATAGAAACATTTTGTTAGTATGGATTTAATAAAATTTATGTGCTTTGGCAGGTAAAATGTGAATGTGTAGCATGCCCAAAGCCAAACCCATGGTCCACTGCAATTGAGGAAATGCAAAGCAGACTATTGAAGTTTTTAGAACTTGGCGCGCCCATGCCAAGGCACGCATGACCACCCGAGCGGTCGCGTTGACTATCAGACAAGCTGCTGGCACTTTACTCCCGGCGCAGCTCCTCCTCCAATGCACTAGTACCCTGCGCAGCTGCGTCGTCCTTCCTTCTCCTGCCAAAATTTTTAAATTAAAACCGGCCCTTTCTTATTTCTTGAATACTCGACAACCTGCATTCTAAAAACCTACCGAATATCTCTCTCCCTCACTCGGCATCTCTCTCGTCTCATGCCCCAAAACCCATCAACCCTAAATCTCCCCATCTCTTCATCTCTAAATCCCTACAGTTTATTCACCCTCATTCTCCATCTTTATTGAACCCCTCGCCGACTTTATTCCGTTCACTGTAACTGAAGCAAACAAGGTTTTGGGTCTATTATCCAAATCAGGGGAATATCAGTAAGGAGTTGTAGGTGTTCTAGGAAGTATAAGGTGTGTCTGTTCACCTCAATTCATCCCAATCTGTGTTGCAACTGAAAAGGAAAGGTCCAATTTTGAGTTTCTTGGGAGTGCACTCCAACTGTTTGATTCCAATCCTGATAAAGAAAGAGGCTGAGTGTTTGGCTGAATTTAGCAGTGGACAAAGTGAGAAGGGTTGTAGCAATTTGCGAGCAATTGAATTCTTCATTGAAATTGGGGGTTTAAATTTCACTAAGTCTGCACAAAAATTGGACAGAGTTTAGGAGGCATCATCTTTTGGCAGAATTTGGAACTTTGAAAATGGGATTTTATTTTGTTCACTGAGATTGTGCAGAACGTATAAGGTAATTAGGGAGCATTCCTACCGACTGATCAACTTTAGGTGTGCATTCCGTACAGTTGCTAACTTCAGAGTTCAGAATTTACAGACCAATCAGCATGCCTAAGAGAATCAGAACCCCATCTCCTCCATCTCCTCCTCCGAGCAGTGATTATGGCGCGGGTAGTTCCCATGAGGCTCTTGACGCCTTTAGATTTGTGGACTTGACTGCTCAGTGTTACTTCATAAATGTTTTGGATAAGAAGACTTGTGTGAAGGAGAGAGGGATAAAATCGAGAAACAATAATGGGCTTATGAAGAGGCATATAATAGAGCATGGATGGGCTTTAGTTGTGGCCACACCCTTGCCGGCCCCAATTCCCCTGGTTAAAGAATTCTACGCCAACGCCCACGAGGCACAAAATGGGATATCGTACGTCCGAGGGAAGCAAATGTTGTACACAAAAGAGGCGATAAATGATATTTTTCGTAAGGACACTCTTCCTTCTAGCCCGACAAATTGGGCAGAGTCTCAGAGGATGGGGACTGACTTGGACCTCCTAATCATAGAGCTATGCAGGCCAGGCACGTAATGGAAAACTTATGCGAGCACCGGAAGAACGGTCAGCTTTCCACAGACAGCCCTGAGTCGCTATACGAAGGCGTGGTATAGCTTCATATGTGCTAGTATTCTCCCCTCCAGCCATCATGCCGACGTCACCACTGACAGAGCTACCCTTTTATACGGCATTATCAAGAACAAGCGAATTGACATTGGACACATCATCTGTAAGATCCTGACTTTTATGAAATAAAAGTCTAGTTTAATTTATGATTAATATTTTAAAGTTTTAAAATGTTAATTTGATAAATGGTCGAACGAAAATTAAATGGATAAGTGAGTAAATAAAAGAAGGGGATTAAATATTCTAGAAGGTTGGCATGTGGGTGGCGGCTAGGAATTGAGAAGGAAATTGGGGGGGAGAAAATTTTGGAAATTTTTCCATATGCCTCCAAATAAATCATTACCCATTTCTCACCAACTTTTATGATTGGCCCTTTAATTTGTGTGTGTCTTGAATGTTGGTAAATTATTTTGGCTTAAGCATACTCACTCCCTCACTTCCTCTCGTAGCCAAAGTTGAAAACAAAAAGAGAAGAGGAAAGTTGGAGGAAGAAAAAAATAGGAGAAGAAGATAACGGTGGGGGAGGAAAAAGGGAGAAAAAAAAAAGGGGGCCGGGAAGAGAAAAAGAGGGGGGAGGGAGAGAGAGAAATAGGGGGAGAAAAGTAGAGAGAGAGAGAGCCATCAGCATTTTTTTTCTCCCGTACCAAATTGTTAGAAGAAGAAAAGAGAGAAGAGAGAAAGAAAATAGAAGGAAGAAGAAAGAAGACTGGGAAGGAAGAAATTGAAATGAGTAAATTTTAATTTATAATTTGATTTTCATATATGAATGTTAAATTTTGTATATGGATAGAACATGTTTATATTTGTTTTTAATGGATTAAACTTGTATCAACATGAATCAAATGAGAGAAATCAAGAAATCAAAAGAAAAATGAAAACTGGAAATTTTTAGAAAATTAGTTTATTACTTGATTTTGTAAAATCTATAACTCTTTGTGTATAATGAGTTAGAAAGTGTAGCTGGAACTAGCAGAGAGGACATGAGTATAAAGTGGTGTCTCGAGTTAGCCGCGATCCTCATCAAGTTATAGAACAAGGTGGCATAATAGTTGTACGGGGAACTTAAAATTTTAAATGCGTGTGTCGTATTCTACACGTTATTTAACAGTTGATTTTGGTGACTCAAATAAAGTGATGTGTTGTCCAAGGTTGGGCCTTGAGGGTCACAGTTGGGTATGATAGTTATTTTAAAACTCACAAATAATTATTTTCTTATTCGATACGACATTATGATAATTCGGGTGTGGATACTGTCGTACTATATACGACATGGTAATAGTTGTAAATAGAAAGATTTGTATTTGAATTTTTATTGAGTGTATTAGTGGCGACCCAAAATAGGTTGGTGGATTGGACCTATTTTAGGGGCGTTACAAGTTGGTATCAAAGCTTAGGGATATGGCCGCTGGCAGAGATCTGAGTCTAGAACTAGGAGGGGAGAGACGAGTAATATACTTCGCTAGTCTGTGACTTACCTAAGCTGACTTTGTTAGTTGGTTTGAATGATATTAACCTCTGTTTTGTAGCCGTATTTAAGAATGAGCATCTAAGAACCACGAGATAGGTAATGGATGAACCATAAGACATAGAAAGTGACCTGGGAGCTGAAATTCTTTTCTCTTTGGAATTCCAGGTATGTACGTAAATTTCGAGGACGAAATTTCATAAGGAGGTGTGTGATTGTAAGATCCCGACTTTTATGAAATAAATATCTAATTTAATTTATAATTAATATTTTAAAGTTTTAAAATGTTAATTTGATAAATGGTCGAACGGACAATTAAATGGATAAGTGAGTAAATAAAAGAGGGGGATTAAATATTCTAGAAGGTTAGCATGTGGGTGGCGGCTAGGAATTGAGAAGGAAATTGGGGGGGAGAAAATTTTGGAAATTTTTCCATATGCCTCCAAATAAATCATTCTCCATTTCTCACCAACTTTTGTATGATTGGCCCTTTAATTTGTGTGTGTCTTGAATGTTGATAAATTATTTTGGCTTAAGCATACTCACTCCCTCACTTCCTCCCATAGCTAAAGTTGAACAAAAAAAAGAGAAGAGCAAAGTTGGAGGAAGAAGAAAATAGGAGAAGAAGACAAAGGTGGGGGAGGAAAAAAAGAGAAAGAAAAAAAATAAAAGGGGGCCGGGAAAAGAAAAAGAGGGGGAGGGAGAGAGAGAAATAGGGGGAGAAAAGAGAGAGAGAGAGAGAGAGAGAAAAAAAAAAGCCATCAGCACTTTTTTTCTCCCGTACCAAATTGTTAGAGGAAGAAAAGAGAGAAGAGAGAAAGAAAAGAGAAGGAAGAAAAAAGAAGAATGGGAAGGAAGAAATTGAAATGAGTAAATTTTAATTTATAATTTGATTTTCATATATGAATGTTAAATTTTGTATATGGATAGAACATGTTTATATTTGTTTTTAATAGATTAAACTTGTATAAACATGAATCAAATGAGAGAAATCAAGAAATCAAAAGAAAAACGAAATCTGGAAATTTTTAGAAAATTAGTTTATTACTTGATTTTATAAAATCTATAACTCTTTGTGTATAATGAGTTAGAAAGTGTAGCTGGAACTAGCAGAGAGGACATGAGTATAAAGTGGTGTCTTGAGTTAGTCGCGATCCTCGTCAAGTTATAGAACAAGGTGGCATAATAGTTGTACGGGGAACTTAAAAATTTAAATGCGTGTGTCGTATTATACACGTTATTTAACAGTTGAGTTTGGTGACTCAAATAGAGTGAGGTGTTGTCCAAGGTTGGGCCTTGAGGGTCACAGTTGGGTATGATAGTTGTTTTAAAACTCATAAATAATTATTTTCTTATTTGATACGACATTATGATCATTCGGGTGCGGATACTGTCGTACTATATACGACATGGTAATAGTTGTAAACAGAAAGATTTGTATTTGGATTTTTATTGAGTGTATTAGTGGCGACCCAAAATAAGTTGGTGGATTGGACCTATTTTAGGGGCGTTACATCATCAATCAATCCATGCTGCGGTTTATGAGAGGAAGCACATCAGGGGGGATTCCGCATGCTTTAGTGATTAGACGCTTATGCTTAGCGGCTGGAGTAGTGTGGGAGGACGAGGCTCTACTGGATCTGATGGGGGATATTGACCACAAGGCCATTAAGCAGTACACTATCTGGGAGGGTGCATTGTCTCATCCTCGAGGACTGGGGTTTGTACGAGGTGATGATTCTGATGATGATGACAAGGTCGATGAGGAAGATGAAGAAGGCGAGCAAGAGCAGGCGGCAGGGCCAACTCCCGCAAAGTATGCTATGTAGCAGAGGGAGATCATGCAGCTGAGGAGACGGATGGATACCACGTACACAGACTTCCAGACCTATACATCCTGTTTCTTCCAGGCTTTATCTTAGGCATTCAGGCAGTTGGGCATACATGCAGAGTTTCCTACATTTGGCACCAGTAGTCATTGCCCTCCTCCAGACACACCACCAGAGCAGATTAAGGAGGAGGAGGACGACAAGTCTGAGTAGGGGAGTTCCCTTTTTACCCTTTTACCTTCAATGCGGATATTGAACACTTTAAGTTTGGGGGTATTAGGGGCTTTATTTGCATGTAGTTTAATTCATATCATATTGCATTCTGTTTAGTTCATTTAGTGCATATAGTTCGTATTTTGTTAAAAATTATCAAATTTTTAAAAAATTTCTTTTGTTTTAGTTAGCTGAGTTAGGACATGTTGGATGACATACTGCATAAATCCAGGTTGAAGTTGGTTTGTGAGTTAGTGGCCTATGATGAAAACTAAAATTTCTTAATTTTCAAACTGATTTGAGACTTAAGCTTGATTTCATTGTCATATATATAAATCCTTATCTGTCAGATACTGTGTAACTAGTAAGCACGATAGAGTAACCAGCATGACATGATAAGTTTAAATGTTCACATACTTGTCTTCTGGTGGGAAATTTGTATTTCAAAGAAAGAGTCAGTGATCATATGATAATGACTAAGACTGTTAAAAGCTTAAGTTTGGGGGAAAACAGGGGGGTATGCAAGCTATGTGGGGAGATGGAGCGTAAGACGCACTCCCCTATAAAAAAGAAAAAGAAAATAAAACAAAAAAAAAGATTTAGAAAAAGAAAAAAATAGAATAAACACTTTGACTACGTCGAATCCTGTGGCCTTTGATATTCGAGCAAGTAAGCCCTCGGGGTGTCTCTACACCCAGCGCCCCAAGACCGTCTAGTCTGGGAGTCGTTGGTCGAAAGCTCGCTACATGGATATCATTAAAAAGCCTAAGAGGACTAGGCATTGCACAGTCGATTGTGTGCACGGGAAAGTGCGAATGCGTCCTCGTGAGTAAATAAAAAGAATAATAAACTCCCTATTGTCTCTTAACTTAAGTAATACGTGGTCTTAGTTAGAACTTATATGATTTACTGATTTCCTTGAATTGAAACTGGTTTTTCCCCCTAAGAAGCATAGTATGTGGTATATATTTGTTCAAAGCATGTTTTATGGTTGCTAGGCACACAACGCACATTACATCAGTGCGGACAGATTTGGATTTGCAAGGTTATGCTTTTGATCTTGTCTTGAGTAGCTTATCTGTTTGATTGGCCTGTGATTTTTTTGAGGCATGTTGAATATCTATTCTAACTAAAATCTGGATTCGCATTCATTTTAGTATAGGTTGCATACACTCTAGTTACTTGCATTGCATCTGTGTTTTGTTTTGTTTGTGTTACTTGAGGGCAAGCAACGCTTAAGTTTGGGGGTATTTGATAAGTGGTTTTATAACCACTTATTTAGATATCAACTCGCTTCTATTGTTGCTTAAACTCATGTGTTATTGTAGCTTTTCATGCATTTATGTTTATTTTGTAGATTTCTGTATTTGGGACTCTTCGGGTTCATTTTGAGCTGAAACGGATAAAAGAATGCTAAAACGAAAACAAAGAGCATGAAAAGGGACAATGCTTAAAGAGCAAACCTGTGGCATGAGGATGGACAGAGCAAAGAGGAAACCAAGGTCATGGTAGTGGGTGATTGGCAAGAGAATGCATCATAAATCTTAGCATGAGCCAGCAGTAGAAAAGCAGCAGATTTCTAGCATTTTTCCCCTACGCAGCTGCGCAGGCATTGGTCAGGGAGCCGGCGCAGCTGCGCCAGTCAAGCTTGTTCGGTTGACTTTGTTTTAGCCCAGCAGTTTTGGTTTGGCTTGGGGGGTTTTTGCTGGCAGACTCGGATGAGAGATATAAGGGCTATTTTGACTTGTATTTTGAGAATCCTCCCTAAGGGAGCTTAACCCTAATCTTCTTCTTATTTTTTTCATTTTCTTTTACATTTCTTGTCTAGGAGTAGAATAGAAGTAGAGATTAGACTAGTTTATAATAGTTAATGTTCTAGGGTTTTATTAGACTTGATGGTTGAAACATTTAAAGAACATTAAGGATTCGTATTTTGATCAAGAGGAATCAGATTTGCATTTCTTACCCTTATTTTCTCTTTGATTCATATTTGTGTTCTTATGATGCTTATTCAACATGTTGATGGTATGTTTGAGTTATCTATGACTTAAAGTATACCTTGAGGTTCCAATGGAACTTAATGAATAGTCTATGTTGATTTCTCTTCCATGTTGGTTCTTATTGATTGTTATGTGATTGTCTACTGCGATATATGCTTTCATTGCTTAATTGAGTCATGACCAATTACTTTAATAACCCACATGGGATTGAAAGACGAAGTTTGGGTTTAGATCTAATCGTAGTAGCGGGCGATTGTAGGTTCACATGGCGTTGGATGTATGATTTGTGCTTAGGATAGACATATACCGAAGCGTCGCCCATAGTCAAATGAGAACTTGACCGAAAACCCAATTTATTTGTAAACACCATATATATATAAGGGGTTTAGATAATGTGGGTGTTAACGTGCGTTCTATCATCTGTAGATTGCACGTGATATGGATTAGGTGCATCGAGAGATGGCCTTCTCTCACTTTCGTGTTCTCGGCTAGCACACTTAACAATTAATTTGACCTAATTGGAAGTGAAACAATTTAGATGAATCATTAGGGGAAATTGGAATCTCATGCCTTCACTATCTGATTTTGCCCTAGGATTAATTAGTTTAAGCTTAATTCCTTGTCTAGTTAACTTAGTTTAAATTTAATCTCTTTACCGCTCGTTTAAATAAGACTGAAATGATTGCATGCTAGTGGTTTGGCGACTGTTTATCTATTAATTCCTCGTGGGAACGATATCTTACTTTCACTTTATTACTCATTGGCCGCGTATACTTGTGCGTTTATATTAACCGATAAATCAGCCAACAGGGATAGTCCCTCATCATCCTATCTTCTAATTCCCACGTATCCTCCTCGACATCGTGGTTACGCCAAAGTACTTTTACAGATGAAATAATTTTATTCCTTAAGGTTTGCTCTTTCCTATCTAGTATTTGGATAGGAATTTCTTCATATGCTAGGTTTTTCTCCACTTGAATAGGCTCATAGGAAATCACGTGCTTGTAGTTGGCCTTGTACGGATGTAACACGGAGATGTGAAACACGTTGTGGATGTGCTCCAACTCGGGTGGTAATGCAACTTTGTATGCCACTTCGCCCACTCGCTTCAGTATCTCGAACGGTCCTATAAATCTTGGACTCAGTTTTCCTTTCTTTCAGAATCGTATTTTTCCCTTCCAAGGAGATACCTTCAAGAATACGAAACTGTCGACTTTAATGTCCCGGTCTTGTCGATGCAAGTCTGCGTACTTTTTCTGGCGATCTTGAGCTGCTACTAGTCTGGCTCTTATCACTGTCACCACGTCCGCGATTTGTTGTACTAACTCTGGTCTGAGTATTCATCGTTCTTCGACTTCGTCCCAACATAATGGCATTCTGCATTTTCTTCCGTAAAGAGCTTTGTATGGTGGCGTGTCGATAGTCGCATGGTAACTAATGTTATATACAAATTCTACTAAGGGTACGTGATTGCCCCAATTTCCCTTGAAGTCCATCATGCAAGTCCTGAGCATGTCCTCCAGCGTTCGTATTGTTCGCTCACTTTGTCCGTCTGTTTGAGGATGGTAAACGGTACTCAACCTCAACTGTGTTTCCATTCTCTCTTGCAAGCTTTTTCAGAAGTTTGACATGAAGCGCGGATCTCGATCAGAGACAATTGACACTTGCACTCCATGTCGTGGAACAATCTCATTTACGTACAAACTTGCTAACTGATTCAAACTATAGCGGATCTTGATCGGTAGAAAATGTGCAGTCTTCGTTAGTCTATCCACGATAACCCAAATGGCATCATACCCTTTCTGCGTGGCTAGAAGTCCCACCACGAAGTCCATCGTAATGTGCTCCTATTTCCACTCTGGTATTTCCAACGATTTTAGTAAACCACTCGACCGCTAGTGCTCTGCTTTGACGCGTTGGCAAGTAAGACATCTACTGACGCACTCTGCGACTTTCCATTTCAAATTGGGCCACCAAAAGTGTTGCCTCAAATCTCGGTACATTTTCCTACCTCCCGGATGAACGAAATACGTCGTATTGTGTGACTATGCAAAATTTCCTCTCTTAATTCAGTTACCGCTGGTACCCACACTCTTCCTTCGAATCTCAAAATATTGTCTTTATCCATTCTGAATCTTTCTTCTTCATTTTTTGCGATTGTCTTTCTAATTTTCTCGCACTCTTCATCCTTCTCTTGTGATTCCTTTACTCTATCCAACAAGGTTGGATGAGCTTCCAGTACGAACAACTTTTCTTCAGTCCTCTCTGGTCTCCTTACCTCTATTTCCAATTTCTCCATCTCACTTATTAACTCGTCCTGAGTCGTCAAGTGAAACAGTTTTTGTGACGTCCCCATAATAGGTCCAGTCAACCCAACCCATGCTGAGTCGCCAAATACATTGTACAGAATTAAAATACAAACTTTTATATCACACGGTCGTGCAAAATACGACCACACAACTGTGAGTGTTAATACAAATATGTAAAAAATATTAATATTCAAACTAAGTCCTCATTACAATTATTATCACACTATTTATTAGAAATAGTGAGGACTACTACTGCTCTAACTCGGACCATCACTCTGTCCCCCGACTAGTTCCTGCGACATTTTCATTTCCTGAAGAGGACAATAGATGAAAAGGGTGAGCTCAACTAGCCCAGTAAAGAATATTATGACTAAGATAATGGAAAATAAATTATCGTTATTCTTCAATAATTCAAATAAAATATTATGGATAACAAGTTTTAGATCAATATTCGCAGCGGAAATAACAATTCATTAGAAGAGTTAAGTAGAGAATGAAGTCTACTATTTCTATGATTTAAAAGTCCATCATCAATATTTTATTCCTGTAACATCAATCAATATACATCTCGAATCAAATATTCATCTTTGCACTACGGCCAAAGATATTCATTTGTATCATCAGTGGTCATGTTCATCTCAACACCTGTCCATCTTTGCACTACGGCCAAAGATATTCATCAGGTAATCATTCATCTTTGCTCTACAGGCTAAAGATATTCAGTTATATCACCTTTTAGGACTGAGGATGATGAAAAATATTTTAAAGAACGAATCCAGTGAGATAAAGGACAAAATTAAGGATTCGTATTTTAGTTTATCCAATTCAAAAATACTTCGTAATAATCAATTGTGGAGCAAAATTCAAGAATAAAGCTCAAAACTTAGATTTATTCAAAGATAGGAACCTTAACAAGCAACTTGGACAAATAGAAGAAAATTTAATTTTTCCATGAATAGTGCCGTATACGTGAATAGTAACCCCGACGAAAAAAGTAAGAATTTCATAATAAAATCCATGCCAATATTTTGGTATAATGATATTGAAAAGAATAACATCATTTACGAAAGAAAATAAAATCACTTACCTCAAAAGAATAATACTTCTGGCTGGAATATCAGATATAATACCGAAGGAAACTTGCACTGAATAGTAACACTCAAAGTATCTAAATATTCACAAAAATACGCTCAATATTATAGAGAGAGAAAACTTCTGATTCTGGTGTGATTTTCAATTCTAACCTAAGCACCCTATTTATAGGAAAAGCTTAGGATGCCAAAGTAGACTAAATTAATAAAATATTAATATTCTTTAAAAAATTTCTACGCACACTTCCTTGACCAAAATCTCAGCCACCACAAGTGGGGCCCACCAAAATCAGCATTTTCCACACCAACCAAAAGTGGGGCCCACCATTTTATAAAAAACATTTATTTTTCGAAACTTCAATAATTCATAATAAATAGCCCTTTTATCAGAAAAATATGAATTTTATATCCTTTTCATAGGAAATTTAATTCTTTACAACTTTGTAGAAGGAAGTTTTTCCAAATTCCAAACATAAATTATACGAAATCCATAAACGGATAATTTTTCACACCAAAATACTGATAAAAACACATCAGCACTAATTCCTTCTTTTATATCCACAAAATAAATATTTCCTTATCATTTATTCACAAATAATAGTACAGAACTACAATATTGACAACCAGGTCGTTCCCAGGAAAGAGGGGGCCTTCTGATAAGGATTTCTCCTTACTGGCGCGTACTTAAATAACCCCTCCTAGACAGAACTTACTTAGACATTGTCAATAATGCCATCTAATAATATTATTCAAATAATATGAATTATTGAGTTGATAATGTGAATTACTGTGCAGTAACAATTATTGATATAAAATATCAACGTAGCAATTATTAAACCAATAAAATATCATGCAATTATTGAATCAATAATATAAAATATTGAACAGTAATTACTGTAACAATTATTGAGTAAGTGACTTTCTTACGTAAGAATCAATAATTCAAAATACTGTGCAATACTGTGTGCTACTGTGCACAACGCGTACTACTGTATTTTTATCACCGGGTATTTCAACAGTTTAATCGTAACAGTTTTACCGTTATTTATAAAAAGGTTATTTCTGTTGCTTTCCATATCCGACAGTTATTCCGTTGTGGGGCCCATAAATAGCTGCGCCGTCGTACGAATATTCCCCGAAAATAAGAATATTCCACGACCAAACGAATATTCCCCGACAACAAGAATATTTTATAACCACTTGCTTATTTTAAAATATTTGCACATTTCACCCATAACTTTTCACATTTATCAAATCAACACCTTACTATTTCAAAATAATATATAAAGAAAATTAAATCTTTATTCATAAAAGTTGGGGTCTTACAACCTCCCCTCCTTATGAAATTTCATCCTCGAAATTGATGTACGTACCTGGTACGTCGAAAAGGTGAGGATACCTCACTTTTATTTTCGATTCCAACTCCCAGGTCATTTCCTCAATAGCATGGTTTCTCCACAAAACTTTAACTTTAGGTATAATTTTCGAGCGTAGGGCATGCTCCTTCCTATCCAAGACCTTGACAGGTACCTCCTCGTACGTTAAATCTTTGGCTATCTCGTCTGGTTCAAACTCAATAATGCGCTTTAGATCTTTCACATATTTACGAAGCACGGATATGTGAAAAATGTTATGAACACGAGACATGCTTGGAGGTTAAGCGAGTCTATAGGCCACCTTTCCTACTCTGTCAAGGATCCCAAATGGACCAATGAATGGATTGAGCTTTTCTCTCTTTCCAAACCTCGTAACTCCCTTCCATGGAGCAACACGTAATAACACATGGTCCCCAACATTAAATTCCACGTCCTTTCAATGAAGATCTGCATAACTCTTTTGTCGATTCTGTGCTGTTTGTATACGTTGTCGGATCATTTGGATCTTTTCTGTAGTCATACGTACCAACTCCGGTCCCAATAATGTTGCCTCACTCACCTCATCCCAACATACTGGAGAACGACACTTTCTCCCATACAATGCCTCGAATGGAGCCACACCTATACTTGCCTGATAACTGTTATTGTAAGAGAATTCCACCAATGGTAGGTACTTATCCCAACTCCCTTTGAAGTCTAGAACATAGAGTCTCAATAGATCTTCAAGAGTTTGAATAGTCCTTTCTGATTGCCCGTCCGTTTGAGGATGATATGCCGAACTGAATCGTAAGTCCGTGCCCATAGCTTTCTGCAAGCTAACCCAAAATCGTGAAGTAAATCTTGGGTCATGATCCGAAACTATGGATACTGGCATGCCATGCAACCTCACAATCTCATTCACGTACATACGAGCAAGACGTTCAAGGGAATAGGTCTTCCGTATCGGCAAGAAATGAGCAGACTTGGTTAATCTATCAAAAATAACCCAAATTGCATCTATGCCTTGAGAAACCTTGGGAAGACCCGTAACGAAATCCATCATAATGTGTTCCCACTTCCATTTTGAAATCTCCAGTGGTTGCAGTGGACCCTTCGGCACTTGATGCTCCGCCTTTACACGTTGACAAGTTAAACATCTCGAAATAAACTCTGCGATCTCTCTTTTCATATTGCTCCACCAAAATGTATGTCGAAGATCACGATACATTTTGGTACTCCCATGATGGATTGCAAATGGTGTGTTGTGTGCCTCCATCATGATTCTATGCTTCAAGTCAGAATCGTTAGGAACACAAAGTCTGGAGTTGACTCGAAGTATTCCCTCTTCATCGATTCTTGCTTCTGGAATGGCACCTTCTTGCACTTTCTTCTTCATCTTCATCTTCATCAGCTCCGGATCCGTAGCTTGAGCAGCTTTAACTTTATCAATCAAAGCTGGTTCTACGCGTATACTTGACATTATCACACTCATTCCAGCATATAATCTTCTACTCAACACGTTAGCTACCACGTTCGCTTTTCTAGGATGGTATTGGATGGTATGATCGTAATCTTTCAACATCTCAAGCCAACGTCGTTGCCGCATGTTGAGTTCCTTTTGAGTGAAGTAATATTTAAGGCTCTTATGATCCGTATAAATCTCCACTTTCTCCCCGTACAAGTAGTGTCTCCAGATCTTCAACGCGAAAACGACAACTGCCAACTCTAGATCATGAGTAGGATAATTCCTCTCATATTCTTTGAGTTATCGCGAGGCGTAGGCTATGACTTTCCCATGTTGTATGAGAACACATCCTAAGCCTTTGCCCGAAGCATCGCTGTAGATAACAAATCCATCCGAACCAGATAGTATTATCAGAACAAGTGCCGGGATAAGTCTTCTCTTGAGCTCTTGGAAGCTCTTCTCGCATTCCTCGCTCCAAATGAATTTTGTATCTTTCCAAGTTAACTGAGTTAATGGAGTAGCCATTCGAGGAAATCCCTCTACGAACCTCCGATAATAACCAGCTAAGCCCAAAAAGCTTCATACTTCGGTCACTGACTTAGGTTGCTCCCAGCTTTGTATTGCTTCAATCTTCGCTAGGGTCAACAGATACTCCATGTTTCGATACCACGTGCCCAAGGAATGCTAGTTCCTCAAGCCAAAACTCGCATTTCTTCAGCTTGGCATATAGCTTGTTCTCACGAAGCTTTTGAAGTACCAGCTTCAAGTGGGGCTCATGATCTTCACGACTTTTAGAATAGATGAGGATGTCATCAATAAAGATAACAAAGAATTGATCCAAATACTCCTTGAATACATGGTTCATCATATCCATGAAAGCAGCAGGAGCATTAGTCAATCCAAAAGACATGACTAAGAACTCATAATGCCCGTACCGAGTTCTGAAGGCAGTCTTCGGAATATCCTCAGTTTTAATCTTCAGCTGATGATATCTAGAACGAAGATCGATCTTTGAAAAGAATTGTGCACCTTGCAACTGGTCGAACAGGTCATCAATACAAGGTAGCGGATACCTATTCTTGATGGTGACATGGTTCAACTCCCGATAGTCAATATAAAGTCGCATACTCCCGTCTTTCTTCTTTACGAATAAAACAGGAGCACCCCAAGGAGACGTACTAGGACGTATAAAACCGATGTCTAACAATTCCTGTAATTAGACCTTTAACTCCTGAAGTTCAATAGGAGCCATTCGATATGGGGTTTTAGAAATGGGTTTTGTACCGGGTTCAAGGTCAATAAAGAATTCAACTTCACGTTCTGGGGGTAGACCGAGAAGTTCTTCAGGAAATACATCAGAAAACTCATTAACAACGAAAATATCATTCAAACCTAATATATTCTGGTTTAGATCAGTGACATGTGCTAAGAAAGCTTGACATCCATTTTTCAATAAACGAATATCTTTGTGACTTGAAATGATATTGACTGATTTTAGTGGTTTGGTAGTTTGGATTCGTACAACAGGTTGATTAGGAATATGAAAACTAACAACCTTACGAAAATAATCAATTTTGGCATGGTAAGTGGTTAACCAGTCAATTCCTAAAATCACGTCAAATGCAAGTATTTTCAAAGAAATAAGATCAACAGGTAAGGTAAGGGTACCAATCTGAATCAAGCAAGATCTATAAACTGTGGATGTAACAAAGGTTTCTCCCAACGGAGTTTCAACAGATAAGTCAAAGTCTAATTTATCAGAAGTCAAGTTCAAACGTTGAGCACAAGTAGGTGCAATAAAGGAATGGGTAGCACCGGTATCTAACAAGGTCTAAACTTCGCAAGAGTTTATGATTAGCTTACCCGTAATCACCTTGTGTGGGTTCCTCGCGTTTTGGGCTGTCACGACAAACGCTCTTCCAAGAATCACCGACTTTAACTTGTCTGAAACCGCCTTTGGAATCACCGCCCCCGCTGGACTTGGTTTCGCTATAGGACAATCTCGAGCTATATGTCCTTCTTTTCCACAGTTATAGCATGCTTTGAATTGTTGTGGGCAGTTTGGGCTGATGTGTCCCTCTTTTCCCTCATTTATAGCATACGACCGGTGGTCGTTCTTCTCCCCTAGAAACAGTTGATGCTGGTGCTGATGTCGACGTCTTCACGTTCTCATTGTTGTACCGTCTCTTCTTGAAATCTCCCCCTGATTCGCTTTTTCTACTATCATGACCACGATTACCACCGGATTGGTTACCGCTTCTGTCATACTTTCCTCCCCAATGATTGTCATTGCTCCGATGACTGCTGCCACCGGTACGACCTTGGTTGTTGTCCCTTGGTTGAATATAATCACTATCTCGTTCTAACAACTAGGCCCTATTCACTACATTCGAATATGGAGAAAATTTGTGAGAAATGAGGTATTGACGTATTTTGGGTTTCAAACCTCTCAGAAACATCCGCGTCATACGTTCCTCATTCTCCACCAAATGAGGTGCAAACTTGGACAGCTCCGCGAACTTAGCCTCGTACTGGGACACAGTCATGTTATTTTGTTCTAGTCTGATAAACTCTACCTCCTTCATATGATGAATACTTTCAGGAAAGTACTTGTCATTGAATAGTTTCTGAAACGCTTCCAAAGACATCTTGAGTGCGGCAGGCTGGGTACGCTTCATAAATTTCCACCAGTAATCTGCCTCTCCACGGAACATAAAGGTGGAAAATGGAACCTTCTGTTCCTCCGTGCATCCCAAGACATCAAATATCTTGGTAATTTGCTTAACCCACATCTCTGCCTTGATCGGATCCGGCTTTCCTTGAAATTCTGGTGGTCCCAATTCTTCGAACTGCTTGGCAGTGACAAGCCACGAGTTGTTATTATCTCCACTTGTATTTTGCACACGAGTCTCCCTCGCCTGGTTTTGCATGAACTGCAAAAAACTTCTAAATATATCATCGTTTATCGTCTGATCAGCGTTGTTTTCAGGATGAACATTGCCTTCCTGTTGCACGTTCTCCTGGTTTATGATTAAAGGTGCCTCCACAGTCTCATTCACTTTATTGTTAACATTCTTAGCTGCCATTCTCAAATACTGCCATAAAACAAGGGTTAATTAAACAAATTAACATATCACATATTAACCCTATGCCCCGACTGACCAATTAAATACCACATAAGCTTAGGTAGGACATACTAATGAAGGATTTACTCGTCTCTCCCCTTCTAGTTCTATTCCCCGATCTCCGCCAGAGATCATATCCCTAAGCTCTGATACCAACTGTGACGACCCCAGAATAGGTCCAGTTAACCCAACCTATACTAGGTCTCCAAATACATGGTACAAAATTCAAATACAAACTTTTATATCACACGGTCCTGCAAAATACGACCACACAACTGTGAGTGTCAATACAAATATGTAGAAAATATTAATATTCAAACTAAGTTCTCATTATAATTATTATAATACTATTTATTAGAAATAGTGAGGACTACTACTGCTTTTACTCGGACCATCACTCTGTCCCTCGACTAGTTCCTGCGACATTCTCATTTCCTGAAGAGAACAATAGATGAAAAGGGTGAGCTCAACTAGCCCAGTAAAGAATATTATGACTAAGATAATGAAAAATAAATTATCGTTAGTCTTCAACAATTCAGATAAAATATTATGGATAACAAGTTTTAGATCAATATTCGTAGCGAAAATAACAATTTAATTGGAAGAGTTAAGTAGAGAATGAAGTCTACTATCTTCTATGATTTAAAAGTCCATCATCAATATTTTATCCCTGTAACATCAATCAATATACATCTCGAATCAGATATTCATCTTTGCACTACGGCCAAAGATATTCATTTGTATCATCAGTGGTCATGTTCATCTCAACACCTGTCCATCTTTGCACTACGGCCAAAGATATTCATCAGGTAATCATTCATCTTTGCTATACAGGCCAAAGATATTCAGTTATATCACCTTTTAGGACTGAGGATGATGAAAAATATTTTAAAGAACGAATCCAGTGAGATAAAGGACAAAGATTAAGGATTCGTATTTTAGTTTATCCAATTCAAAAATACTTCATAATAATCAATTATGGAGCAAAATTCAAGAATAAAGCTCAAAACTTAGATCTATTCAAAGATAGGAACCTTAACAAGCAACTTGGACAAATAGAAGAAAATTTAATTTTTTCATGAATAGTGCCGTATACGTGAATAGTAACCCCGACGGAAAAAGTAAGAATTTCATAATAAAATCCATGCCAATATTTTGGTATAATGATATTGATAAGAATAACATCATTTACGAAAGAAAATAACATCCCTTACCTCAAAAGAATAGTACTTCTGGCTAGAATATCGGATATAATACCGAAGGAAACTTGCACTGAATAGTAACACTCAAAGTATCTAAATACTCACAAAAATACGCTCGATATTATAGAGAGAGAAAACTTCTGATTCTGGTGTGATTTTCAATTCTAACCTAAGCACCCTATTTATAGGAAAAGTTAGGATGCCAAAGTAGACAAAATTAATAAAATATTAATATTCTTTAAAAAAAATTTACGCACACTTCCTTGACCAAAATCTCAGCCACCACAAGTGGGGCCCTCCAAAATCAGCTTTTTCACACCAACTAAAAGTGGGGCCCACCATTTTATAAAAAATATTTATTTTCCGAAACTTCAATAATTCATAATAAATAGCTCTTTTGTCAGAAAAATATGAATTTTATTTCCTTTCCATAGAAAATTTAATTCTCTACCACTTTGTAGAAGGAAGTTTTTCCAAATTCCAAACATAAATTATCCGAAATCCATAAACGGATGATTTTTCACACCAAAATACTGATAAAAACACATCAGCACTAATTTCTTCTTTTATATCCACAAAATAAATATTTCCTTATCATTTATTCACAAATAATATTACAGAACTACAATATTGACAACCAAGTCGTTCCCAGGAAAGAGGGGGCCTTCTGATAAGGATTTCTCCTTACTGGCGCGCAATTAAATAACCCCTCCTAGACAGAACTTCATTAGACATTGTCAATAATGTCATCTAATAATATTATTCAAATAATATGAATTATTGAGTTGATAATGTGAAATACTGTGCAGTAACAATTATTGAATCAATCATATAAAATATCAACGTAGTAATTATTGATATAAAATATCAACGTAGCAATTATTGAACCAATAAAATATCATGCAATTATTGAATCAATAATATAAAATATTGAACAGTAATTACTGTAACAATTATTGAGTAAGTGACTTTTTTACGTAAGAATCAATAATTCAAAATACTGTGCAATACTGTAGTGCTACTGTGCACAACGCGTATTACTATATTTTTATCACCGGGAATTTCAACAGTTTAACCGTAACAGTTTTACCGTTATTTATAAAAAGGTTATTTCTGTCGCTTTCTATATTCGACAGTTATTCCATTGTGGGGTCCACAAATAGCTGCGCCGTCATACGAATATTCCCCGACAACAAGAATATTCCACCGCCAAACGAATATTCACTGACAACAATAATATTTTATAACCACTTGCTTATTTTGAAATATTTGCACATTTCACCAATAACTTTTCACATTTATCAAATCAACACCTTACTATTTCAAAATAATATATAAAAAAAATTAAATCTTTATTCATAAAAGTTGGGGTCTTACAGTCTCTCCCTTCCTTTTCTGCTCAAAGCGTCGGCAACTTTGTTTGCCTTACCCGGGTGATAGAGAATATCGCAGTCATAATCCTTGATTAATTCTAACCACCTTCTCTGACGTATATTCAACTCCTTCTGTGTGAAGATATATTTCAGACTTTTGTGGTCCGTGTATATCTCACATTTCTCTCCGTACAAATAATGCCTCCAAATCTTCAACGCAAAAACTATTGCCGCTAACTCTAAGTCGTGAGTAGGGTATCATTTTTTGTAATCCTTTAATTGTCATGATGCATACGCAATGACTTTGTCGTGCTGCATTAGCACACAACCAAGTCTCTTGTTTGATGCGTTACTATACACCACAAAATTTCCCGCATCATCTGGTAGTGAAAACACAGGCGCTTCGCTCAATCTCTTCTTCAACTCTTGAAAACTTTCCTCGCATTTTTTTCTCCATGCAAATTTCACCATCTTCCTCGTCAGATTGGTCAACGGGGTGGCTATCTTAGAAAAATCTTGGATGAATCTTCGATAGTACCCAGCTAACCCTAAGAAACTTCTCACCTCCGTTGGTGTTCTTGACTACTCCCAATTACTTATTGCTTCTACTTTTGCAGGGTCTACTGAGATTCTATTCTTATCCACCACGTGTCCTAAGAATTGAACCTTCTCCATCCAAAATTCACAATTTGAAAACTTTGCATACGTCTTCTCCTTCCTTAGCGCTTCCAAAACAATCTTCAGATGTTTGACGTGCTCTTCTTCTGTCTTCGAGTAGATCAAGATGTCATCGATGAAAACTACCACGAACTTATCCAAGTATGGCTTGAAGACTCGGTTCATCAAGTCCATGAATGCTGCCAGAGCATTAGTCAATCCGAATGACATTACCAAAAACTCGTAATGTCTATAATGGGTTCGAAACGCAGTCTTTGGTATGTCTTCCTCTCGTACTTTCAGTTGGTGATAACCTGTCCGTAGGTCTATCTTTGAGAAACACTTCGCTCCCTTCAGTTGATCCAATAGGTCGTCTATCCTTGGTAGCGGATATCTGTTCTTGATCGTTACTCTGTTCAATTCTCGATAATCGATACAGAGCCTCATCGATCCGTCCTTTTTCTTAACGAATAACACTGGTGCTCTCCAAGGAGACACACTCGGCCGTATGTAACCCTTATCTAATAACTCTTGCAATTGTATCATCAATTCCTTCATTTTTACCGGCGCCATACGATATGGGGCTTTCAAAATCGGTGTCATTCCCGATGCTAAGTCTATTACGAATTTGATTTCATTGTGTGGCGGAAGACCAGGCAGATCGTCCGAAAATACATCTTGGAATTCTTTCACTATGGATATATCTTTAATTTCTACTCCCTTTTTTTGAGTATCTACGATGTAAGCTAAGTAACCTACACATCCTTTCCTTAACAATTTCTTGGCCTGCATCATCGTAAGACAACACGATTGCTTAAGCGATGAGCTACCATAAAACACTACCTTAGACTTACTCAGAGTCTGAAGGTTCACACATTTATTCGGACAGTCAATTATCGCTGCATGGTTATACAACCAATCCATTCCCAGTATTACGTCAAATTCTCCCAATCTAATAGGAATCAAGTCTACGCTCAGTTCATGTTCTCTAATGTTTGCGCGATAATTTTGATAAATAAATTCTATAGGGATTACTTCCTTATTCGCAACTTCTATGTTCAAGGGATCTTCTAATCATTCTCGGGGTGTATTAAGTCTACTAGCAAATTCTTCAGATATAAAATAACAAGTGGCACCCGAATCAAATAATATATATGCATTTATATCATTGATTGGGATTATACCTGACACCACGTCCTTCGTAGCTACTACGTCATGGACGGTCATGTTAAAGGTTCGGGCGGTTGGGCGGTTGGATTATGCTGGTCCGCCAATCATTATTTTGTTTCCCCCTTGTTGGCTGCTACCTCCGCCACTTCCCTTATTTGGGAAGTCCTTAATCCGGTTCTCTGTCAAGCCACATGCAAAACATCCTTGGATCTTTTTTAGTTTCCAACAGTTGGGTGAAATGTGCCCCTCCTGACCGCAGTTGTAGCAGGTGTCGCGTCCCTTCCAGCACTCGCCCAGGTGATTCTTCCCATATTTTGGGCATCCCTCAGCTCTTTTCTTGAAACCTCCACGAAAATTACCCAATTGATTGATTAATTATTGTTGTTGTTGTTGTTATTCTCCCACTTCCTTTTTCCCAAGTTACTACCTTCACTGCTGTTTCCTCCAGTACGACTTTCTCCTCCAGTATTCTTTCCTTTCTTCTCCTTGTTGTACAGACTTAAGGCCTCACTGCCACCTTCCGCAATGATCGCCTTCTCCAGCAATGTTGCAAAGGAATCAATTTGAAGAACTGATACCTTATTAAACAGCCACGGCTTCAACCCTTGTTCGAATCGTCTCGCCTTCCTTTCCTCATCTTCAACTTGGAGTTCTGTAAATCGCGCTAGTTCATTGAACTTAGCTGCATACTGCGCCATCGTCATATCACCTTGTTTAAGTTCTAAAAACTTCACCTCCATTCGGTTCTTCATGCTCTTCGGGAAGTAGTTCTCGAAGAATAGCGTCTTAAATCTTTCCCACGCTATCGTTCCTTCTCCAGCTCTTTGCTGATTCGCCTCCCACCAGTAGTTTGCTTCGCCTCTCATCATGTATATAGCAAATACTGTCTTCTGGTCTTCACCCACACGAGAGATAGTGAAAGCCTTTTCTATTTCTTTTATCCACATCTGCGCAATTATTGGGTCGGTAGTACCTTCGCACTCTGGGGGGCCTACACTCCTAAAATCTTTAAAGTTTGTCACTGGAACAGCTTGAGGGTTAGGGCGAACGGGTTCGTTGTTCCTTCCCCTTAGAGATTCTCCTAACAAATCTACTAGCTTCTGGATCGGGTCTACTTGTTCCCTCTCATTTTTCACTAACTCCTTAGGTGCAGTCAATCTATGTCTTGGTGCCATTATCTGCATCATAATTTTTTTTTTATTATTATTCAGTTATATTACTTAAGTATTTCTTTAATGCTAAAAAGAATCAAGTTATAACACGTTTTTGAAGTAAGCATATTTATATTCATATGCCAAATCATTTCATTACATGATTTTCCCTAGCTTACTGCTATAAATGTCATCACATATACCCCCTAATATTACAAAAGATGGGGAATATACCAACCTACTATCCCTCTAACATAAGCCTACTCGGGGTTTACATCACTATCCCATATCTTACACAAAAGATTGGGATTACAACATAGTATATACATCACATAAGGTAAATACTACAAATACTATGACTAGACTGACTAAGGAAATCTCATCCCATCATCCCACGCTCCACAGCACTCTTGTACTCCATCTGTGCTATGTATATTACCAATTCCCAACTCATAGTATGTAGGGTCTTTCCCTGCTCCGCTGGGTAATGGTATACACCATCGATCACCCTCTCCAAAGCTGAACGAAACACATACCCCATCTTGTTCATCTTCCTCATCTTGTATCTGACCTCATCCTCTAGGTCGTCAGCTCTCTCGTTAGTCGCTTCCCACTTCTCCTCGACGTGGATCCTATCCATAACCTCAAACAATAGATGAGTACGGAGTGCTTCCTTCTCGATTTTCTAATTTAACTCTCTCTGTTCTACCTCTTTCAGCTTTCCTGCCAGATCCACATTCCTAGCTACTGACTTGTGGAACAAGGTCCCCATCTGGATCCTTGCCTCCTTGCGGTAAGCAATCTCTACCTCTAACTCCTGCATCAAAAGCTTCCTCTGATGGTCCTTATCCCTCAGCTTCTGGAACTCAGACTCTCTCTCCTGGGCCTCGGCCTCCAGCTCCTGCACTCTGCCGTCTAACTCTAGAATAAGCTCCTCGTACTCTCCCAGCATATGCTCCTCGAGATTAGGCTCATAAGAGTCCTCCATGGGCTCCTCCTCTATATGCTCGTCCTCAACAAGATCGTCCTCCTCAGGATCAAACTCCACCTCGATCTCATCTTCGTCGTCAGACTCGGATAGTGCAACTGCCTGCACTGGTACAGCCTCTAATGGTGCTTCGTATACTACCTGTATATCTCTGGGCTCCTCCTCGGCCACTCTACTAGGTGCTTTTGTGTCTGCCATCCTACAATCATAAACACAAGACAAACAAACAACAACTCCATTAGAATGTTAAATAAAACATAAGTTCATTGTATAGAATGAAGTTACATTTCATAATACACTAAGTCTCTCTCTAGGGAAAAACTCTATGTGAGTTCTATCCCTTTCTAACTTCTAAGTTCTCCTAAGTTATAATCTAAGGACACTCGCTCCTAAGGTTTATAACTACAGCTCTGATACCAACCTGTGATGCCCCCAAATTCGGATAGCCACATCATCTCGAATTCGGTTAGTCACATACTACAATCTAACACCATAATAATAAAACTACGACTAAATATCGCATTGCACAGCGGAATAACACGAAATACTACTATCGAATAGATTATATTTAATTAATATAATTTATTCACGTCCCAAGGTCTCATAACTTAAACATCGATTATATAGCTTAAACATACCTTAAGGATATATAAACCTAACTAATACATAATAGCATAAGTTCTTATTACAATCATAAGGTTCTACATAATATTAAGCTACTCTGTAGCCTTGCCCTTGTCGGTGCCCGAAGGTCCACATTGCTCTGCCTTAACTAAAATATTTTAGGGAAAGCAAGAATGAGGAACAAGTTTGCTCAGCAAGTAATATGACAATAAGGGTGAGTATTATAGTTTTTAAATTCCAAAAGGGTATAGCAAGGTGTGATAGTTCAAGACAACAAGAAATATCAACAGTTCTCAATAACAGTCGCTAAGGACAGAATAATATCAATATGATTCAACGCTAAATTAATTTAAGATTTTAAGATAATTGAATACTGAGCAGTCACTAAGGACTATGAACTTCTACTAGAATTAACAGAAATATACTGATAATCCAATATAACAAGTACAACAGATGATCAGCCTAAAGTACTCTATATTATGCATAACATTCAATCGTACTCAAGTGCGCACGTCGGTCGCCCGACAATATATATTTTTCCTTCAAAGAAGGTTGTTCATCTCAGTCAATATAAGACTCCATACCAATCAATTGGTTTGGATAGCTTTTTAATCATGATATAAGTCTAGTCGAATCAAATGGCATATACCACTCTTTATAAGTTCAATACTTGACATTAAAGTTTGAAAAATATAATCGACTTTATCATAACTATGACGCAATAAGTAATAATTTGAATAACTCACTTGCACAACAATAAACTTAATACGTATTCAATAAGAATAGAGTTCAAGTACTTGCTTACAATATTCGTTGAATAAAGTAATGCAAGGGTTTAAGATACTTGCCTTAAGCGTAGTCTATCCAGGTAAAGCTAATCTACACTTTTCGAGTCCTATTATAACATATTTACGTATATAGGATATTCATTAGCTATGTACATTCGATACACAAGCTTGATATGAAATTCAAGTATACACATATGATTCTAACTTAGTCATATAATCCTATACGTATATTACTACGTACTTATTCATATGTAGCATGAAATCAGATTATAAGTTACTATGATTTCAATTGACGTAGTTCGTAACTATCGTTAGACTTAACATTTGAACTTTATAAACACTTTGTCAATTTAATATGGATTCATTGCTTAGCATGCTCATTGACACTTTGAATAACGTTTTGGACACGTATTACAGATTAGGACAATCATATAAGTATGTCTCAAGTTCAGATTGTAATCAAACAGGCTCTGGAATTTCTTCATACTGGCGCAGTCGTGCTTGGTTCGCACTAAGGAGTGGCGCGACCGTGCTGCTCATGGTGCAGACCAAGACATGGCTGTTCCTACAGAATCCCAATTCAATACGCATTGCACACATAAGAAGGATCATGATAAATACACATGTCAGAAAATTGACAACTAAGTTCAATCCCATGTTATCGTTTGTTATCCATTCTTATCTAATCAAAGCTTTAAGTGTGCAAGTAACAACATCTCTTACGTTTAATTTCTATACATATGCCATGAGGTCACTAAGTATCATATATATACGTTCACGCTACTTTAGTCATGCATTTCATGTTCTATGTTTCACTTCTTTGAAACTTGTTTTAAGCCATGCTCAACTAGCTTACCATGCATATGACTAGTTAGGCATACATGTCAATCATGTCTACATGCATATTCATATCCAAATGTGATAACCAAAATATAGAAATTTTGCTTTTTAAATCATGCTTGAATAGTCAATATCATCTCTAACATATTGGTCACATGTCAAGACATATCAGAACTTAATATGTTGATGCTTAAGGTCAGAATATACATTACTCCATGTTCTTAAATTCTAGTTTTCAACTTGTTAAGTTTTCTTTGAATATTCAAACTAAACCAAGTTAAAATGATTTACTATAACCAAGACAACCTCAATACATATGTTATGGTCATTTTCATGCATAATCAAACTAACATAACGTGCTCAGAATAACACAAGACCAATAAGATCAGTATCGAAGACTGTCAGCCTGCGCGGTCCGCGCGGTCATGTGCTATAGAAGTGGCGCGGCCGCGCTGTGACGCCCCCAGAATAGGTCAAGTCAACCCAACCCATTCTGAGTCACCAAATACATGGTACAGAATTCAAATACAATCTTTTATATCATACGGTCGTGCAAAATACGACCACACAACTGTGAGTGTCAATACAAATATGTAGAAAATATTAACATTCAAACTAAGTCCTCATTACAATTATTATCACACTATTTATTAGAAATAGTGAGGACTACTACTGCTGTAACTCGGACCATCACTCTTTCCCCCGACTAGTTCCTGCGAAATTCTCATTTCCTGAAGAGGACAATAGATAAAAATGGTGAGCTCAACTAACCCAGTAAAGAATATTATGACTAAGATAATAAATAATAATTTATCATTAGTCTTCAACTAATCAGATAAAATATTATGGATAACAAGTTTTAGATCAACAACTGCAGCGAAAATAACAATGCATCAGAAGAATTAAGTAGAAAATAATGTCTACTATCTTCTATGATTTGAAAATACATAATCAATATTTTATCCCTATAACATCAATCAATATATATCTTGAATCAAATATTCATCTTTGCACTACGGGCCAAAGATATTCATCAGATAATCATTCATTTTTGCACTACAGGCCAAAGATATTCATCAAATAATCATCCATCTTTGCACTACAGGCCAAAGATATTCTTTTGTGTCACCATTTAAGATTGAAGATGATGAAAAATATTTTAAAGAATGAATCCAGTGAGATAAAGGACAAAAATTAGGGATTCGTAATTTAGTTTATCTAAGTTCAAGAATACTCCATAATAATTAATTGTGGAGCAAAATTCAAGAATGAAGATAAAAACTTGGATCCAATCAAAGATAGAACCCATAATAGCCAACTTAGACAAATAGTAGAAAAATTAATTTTTCTGTGAATAGTGCCGTATACGTGAATAGTAACCCCGAGGGAAAAAGTAAGAATTTCACAATAAAATTTATGCCAATATTTTGGTATAATGATATTGAAAAGAATAACATTACTTACGAAAGAAAATAACATCCCTTACCTCAAAAGAACAGTACTTCTGACTGAAATTTCAGGTATAATGCTGAAGGAAACTTGCACTGAATAGCAACACTCAAAGTATCTAAATACTCACAAAAATATGTTCAATATTATAGAAAGAGAAAACTTCTGATTCTGGTGTGATTTTCAAATTTTAATTCAGCACTCTATTTATAGAAAAATGCTTAGAACGCCAAAGCAGCAAATTTAATAAAATAATATTTTTTAAAAAAAAATTCCACCCGCCTGTTGACCAAAATCCATCAGCCACCAGTGGGGCCCACCTCCCATAAAAAAATGTTTTTCTTAAAAAAAAAAATTTAACCCCAAAAATTACTTTCAACCCAAAATTCTAGAACTTCAATAATTCATGAAAAATAACCTTTTTATCATAAAAATACAAATCTTATGTCATTTTCATAAAAAATTAATTCTCTACAACTTTGTAGAAGAAAGTTTTTCCAAATTCCAAACATAAATTGTCCGAAATCCATAAACGGATGATTTTCCACACCAAAATACTGATAAAAACACCTCATCACTAATTCCTTCTTTTATATCCACAAAAATAAATATTTCCTTATTATATAAATCAATAATTAATTATTCGCAAATAATATTACAGAACTACAATATTGACAACCAGGTCGTTCCCAAGAAAGAGGGGGTCCTTCCGATAAGGATTTCTCCTTACTGGCGCGCAATTAAATAACCCCTACTAGTCAGAACTTCCTTAGACATTGCCAATAATGTTATCTAATAATATTATTCAAATAATAGAAATTATTGATCTGATAATGGAAAATACTGTGCAGTGACAATTATTGAATTAACAATAATATAAAAATATTGTGCAATACTGTGTGCTACTGTGCAACAACGCGTATTACTTTATTTTACCCACCGGGTATTCCAACAGTGTTAACAACTACGCCGTTATTTTAAAAACTCATTCGTGTCATTTTCTTCATCCGACAGTTTTTCGTTAGGGGGACCACAAATGGTTGCGCTGTCGTACGAATATTCCCCGATAGCAAGAATATTCTACGACCAAACGAATATTCCACGACAACAATGAATATTATATAACCACTTGCTTATTTAAAATATTTTCGCATTTTACCCGTAACATTTAACATTATCAAATTAACCCCTGACTATTTTGAAATAATATATAGAGGAAATTCAATTTTTATTCATAGAAGTTGGGGTCTTACAACCCCCCCTCATTATAAAATTTCATCCTTGAAATGGACGTGCGTACCTGGTGTTTCAAAAAGGTGAGGATACCTCGCTTTCATTTCCGATTCCAACTCCCAGGTCATTTCCTCAATAGCATGGTTCCTCCACAAAACTTTGACTTGTGGTATAACCTTTGTGCGTAGGACATGCTCCTTCCTATCCAAAATCTTGACAGGTACCTCCTCGTACGTTAAATCTTTGGCTATCTCATCCGGTTCTAACTCAATAATATGGCTCAGGCCTTTCACATATTTACGTAACACAGATATGTGAAACATATTATGAACAAGAGACATGTTTGGTGGTAATGCGAGTCTATAGGCCACATTTCCTACTCGGTCAAGAATCTCAAATGGACTAATGAATCGTGGATTGAGCTTTCCTCTCTTTCCAATCCTCGTAACTCCTTTCCACGGAGCAATAAGTAACAATATAGGGACCCCAACATTAAATTCCACGTCCTTTCGATGATGATCCGCATAACTCTTTTGTCGATTCTGGGCCGTTTGTATACGTTGTCGGATCATTTGGATCTTTTCTATAGTCATACGTACCAACTCCGGTCCCAATAATGTTGCCTCACCCACCTCATCCCAACACACTGGAGAACGATACTTTCTCCCACACAATGCCTCGAATGGAGCCACACCTATACTTGCCTGATAACTGTTATTGTAGGAGAATTCCACCAATGGTAGGTACTTATCCCAACTCCCTTTGAAGTCTAGAACACAGAGTCTCAATAGATCTTCAAGAGTTTAAATAGTGCTTTCCGATTGCCCGTCCGTTTGAGGATGATATGCCGAAACTGAATCGTAAGTCCGTGCCCATAGCTTTTTGCAAGCTAACCCAAAATCATGAAGTAAATCTTGGGTCACGATCCGAAACTATGGATATTGGCATGCCATGCAACCTCACAATCTCATTCACGTACATACGAGCAAGATGTTCAAGGGAATAGGTCTTCCGTATCGGCAAGAAATGAGCAGACTTGGTTAATCTATCAACAATAACCCAAATCGCATCTGTGCCTTGAGAAACCTTGGGAAGACCCGTAACGAAATCCATGGTAATGTGTTCCCACTTCCATTTCAGAATCTCCAGTGGTTGCAATGGACCCTTCAGTACTTGATGCTCCGCCTTTACACATTGAGAAGTTAAACATCTCGAAATAAACTCCGCGATCTCTCTCTTCATATTGCTCCACCAAAATGTATGTCGAAGATCACGATACATTTTGGTACTCCCAGGATGGATTGCAAACGGTGTGTTGTGTGCCTCTATCATGATTCTATACTTCAAATCAGAATCGTTAGGAACATAAAGTCTGGAGTTGACTCAGAGTATTCCTTCTTCATCAATTCTTGCTTCTGGAACCAGCACCTTCTTGCACCTTCTTCTTCATCTTCATCAGCTCCGGATCCGTAGCTTAAGCAGCTTTAACTTTAGTTCTACGCGTATACTTGACATCATCATGTGGGTCCCCGAAGTCTTGAACTCTATCTCCATCTTTTATAATTCACACATAATAGGCCTTTGTGTGGACATCACCGCACTCGTTCTCGCATATGATCTTCTACTCAACGCGTCAGCTACCACGTTCGCTTTTCCTAGATGGTATTGGATGGTATGATCGTAATCTTTCAACAGCTCAAGCCAACGTCGTTGCCGCATGTTGAGTTCCTTATGAGTGAAAAAATATTTAAAGCTCTTATGATCCGTATAAATCTCCACTTTCTCCCCATACAGGCAGTGTCTCCAGATCTTCAATGCAAAAATAACTGCTGCCAACTCTAGATCATGAGTAGGATAATTCCTTTCATATTCCTTGAGTTGTCGCGAGGCATAGGCTATGACTTTCCCATGTTGCATGAAACACATGCTAACCCTTTGCCCGAAGCATCGCTGTAGATAACAAATCTATCCGAACCAGATGGTATTGTCAGAACAGGTGCCGAGATAAGTCTCCTCTTGAACTCTTAGAAGCTCTTCTTGCATTCCTCGGTCTATACGAATTTTGTATCTTTCCGAGCCAACTTAGTTAATGGAGTAGCGATTCGAGAAAATCTTTCCACGAATCTACGATAATAACCAGCTAAGCCCAGAAAGCAACGTACTTCGGTTACCGACTTCGGTTGCTCCCAACTTTGTATTGCTTCAATCTTTGCTGGGTCAACAGATACTCCATGTTTCGATACCACGTGCCCAAGGAATACTACTTCCTCAAGCCAGAACTCGCATTTCTTCAACTTAGCATATAACTTGTTTTCATGAAGTCTTTGAAGTACCAGCTTCAAGTGGTGCTCATGATCTTCACAGCTTTTGGAATAGATGAGGATGTCATCAATAAAGACAACCACAAATTGATCCAAATACTCCTTGAATACACGGTTCATCATATCCATGAAAGCAGCAGGAGTATTAGTCAATCCAAAAGACATGACTAAGAACTCATAATGCCCGTACCGAGTTCTGAAGGCTGTCTTCGGAATATCCTCAGTTATAATCTTCAGCTAATGATATCCAGAATGAATATCGATCTTTGAAAAGAATTGTGCTCCTTGCAACTGGTCGAACAGGTCATCAATACGAGGTAGCGGATACCTATTCTTGATGGTGACATGGTTCAACTCCCGATAGTCAATACAAAGTCGCATACTCCCGTCTTTCTTCTTTACTAATAAAACAGGAACACCCCAAAGAGATGTACTAGGACGAATGAAACTGATGTCTAACAACCCTTGTAGTTGGACCTTTAACTCCTGAAGTTCAATAGGAGCCATTCGATATAGAGTTTTAGAAATGGGTTTTGTACCGGGCTCAAGGTCAATAAAGAATTCAACTTCACGTTATGGGGATAGACCGGGAAGTTCTTCGAGAAATACATCAGAAAACTCATTAACAACAGAAATATTATTCAAATCTAACGTATTTTGGTTTAGATCAGTGACATGAGCTAAGAAAGCTTGACATCCGTTTTTCAATAAATGAATAGCTTTGTGACTTGAAATGACATTGACTGATTTTAGTGGTTTGGTTGTTTGGATTCGCACAACAGATTGGTTAGGAATATAAAAACTAACAACCTTATGAAAATAATCAATTTTGGCATGGTAAGTGGTTAACCTGTCAATTCCTAAAATCACGTCAAATGCAAGTATTTTCAAAGATATAAGATCAACAGGTAAGGTAAGGGTACCAATCTGAATCAAGCAAGATTTGTAAACTATAGATGTAACTAAGGTTTCTCCTAACGGAGTTTTAACAGATAAGTCAAAGTCTAACTTCTCAGGTGTCAAATTTAATCAGTTGAGCACAAGCAGGTGAAATAAAAGAATGGATAGCACCGGTATCTAACAAGGTGTAAACTTCGCAAGAGTTTATGATTAGCTTACCCGTAATCACCTCGTGTGGGTTCCTCGCGTTTTGGGCTGTCACGACAAATGCTCTTCCAGGAACCACCGACTTTGACTTGTCCGAATCCGCCTTTGGAATCACCATCCCTGCTGGACTTGGTTTCGCTACAGGACAATCTCGAGCTATATGTCCTTCTTTTCCACAGTTATAGCATGCTTTGAATTGTTGTGGGCAGTTTGGGCTGATGTGTCCCTCTTTCCCGCATTTATAGCATACGACCGGTGGTCGTTCTCCTCCCCTAGAAACAGTTGATGCTGGTGCTGATGTCGACTTCTTCACGTTCTCATTGTTGTACCTTCTCTTCTTAAAATCTCCCTCAGATTCTCTTTTTCTACTATCATGGCCACGATTTCCACCGGAGTGGTAACCGCTTCTGTCATACTTTCCTCCCTGCTGATTGTCATTGCTCCGATGACTGCTGCCACCGGTACGACCCTGATTGTGGTCCCTCGGTTGAACAGACTCATTATCCCGCTCTAATAATTGAGCCCTGTTCACAACATCTGAATATAAAGAAAATTTATGAGAAATGAGGTATTCACATATTTCAGGGTTTCAAACCTCTCAGAAACATCCGCGTCATACGTTCCTCATTCTCTACCAAATGAGGTGCAAACCTGGACAACTCCGCGAACTTAGCCTCGTACTGGGACACAGTCATGTTGTTTTGTTCTAGTCTGATAAACTCTACCTCATTCATATGACGAATACTTTCAGGAAAGTACTTGTCAATGAACAGTATCTGGAATGCTTCCCAAGACATCTTAAGTGCGGCAGGCTGGGTACGCTTCACAGACTCCCACCAGTAATCTGCCTCTCCACGGAACATAAAGGTGGCGAATGGAACCTTCTGTTCCTCCGTGCATCCCAAGACATCAAATATCTTGGTAATTTGCTTAACCCACGTCTCTGCCTTGATTGGATCTTGCTTTCCCTGAAACTCTGGTGGTCCCAACTCTTTGAACTACTTGGCAGTGACAATTCGCGTGTTGTTATTATCTCCACCTGTATTTTGCACACGAGTCTCCCTCGTCTGGTTTTGCATGAACTGCAAAAAGCTTCTAAACATCTCATCGTTTATCGTCTGATCAGTGTTGTTTTCAGGATGAACATTTCCTTCATGTTGCACGTTCTCCTAGTTGGTGATTAAAGGTGTCTCCACAGTCTCATTCACTCCATTATTAACATTCTCAGCTGTCATTCTCAAATACTGCCATAAAACAAGGGTTAATTAAACAAATTAACATATCACATAATAACCCTATGCTCCGACTGACCAATTAAATACCACATGAGCTTAAGGTAGAACATACTAGTGAAGGATTTACTCGTCTCTCCCCTCCTAGTTCTATTCCCCGATCTTCGCCAAAGATCATATCCCTAAGCTCTGATACCAACTATGACGCCCCCAGAATAGGTCCAGTCAACCCAACCCATTCTGAGTCGCCAAATACATAGTACAGAATTCAAATACAATCTTTTATATCACACGGTCGTGAAAAATACGACCACACAACTGTGAGTGTCAATACAAATATGTAGAAAATATTAACATTCAAACTAAGTCGTCATTACAATTATTATCACACTATTTATTAGAAATAGTGAGGACTGTTACTGCTCTAACTCGTACCATCACTCTATCCCCTGACTAGTTCATGCGACATTCTCATTTCCTAAAGACGACAATAGATGAAAAAGGTGAGCTCAACTAATCCAGTAAAGAATATTATGACTAAGATAATAAAGAATAATTTATCGTTAGTCTTCAACAAATCAGATAAAATATTATGGACAACAAGTTTTAGATCAACAACTGCAGCGAAAATAATAATGCATAAGAAGAATTAAGTAGAAAATAATGTCTACTATCTTCTATGATTTGAAAGTCCATAATCAATATTTTATCCCTGTAACATCAATCAATATATATCTTGAATCAAATATTCATCTTTGCACTACGGGCTAAAGATATTCATCAGGTAATCATTCATCTTTGCAATACAGGCCAAAGATATTCATCAAATAATCATCCATCTTTGCACTACAGGCCAAAGATATTCTTTTGTATCACCATTTAAGACTGAAGATGATGAAAAATATTTTAAAGAATGAATCCAGTGAGATAAAGGACAAAAATTAGGAATTCGTAATTTAGTTTATCTAAGTTCAAGAATACTCCATAATATCTAATTGTGGAGCAAAATTCAAGAATGAAGATCAAAACTTGGATCCAATCAAAGATAGAACCCATAATAGCCAACTTGGGCAAATAGAAGAAAATTTATTTTTTCCGTGAATAGTACCGTATACGTGAATAGTAATCTCGAGGAAAAAAGTAAGAATTTCACAATAAAATTCATGCCAATATTTTGGTATAATGATATTGAAAAAAATAACATCACTTACGAAAGAAAATAACATCCCTTACCTCAAAAGAACAGTACTTCTGACTGAAATTTCAGGTATAATGCTAAAGAAAATTTGCACTGAATAACAACACTCAAAGTATCTAAATACTCATAAAAATAAGCTCGATATTATAGAGAGAGAAAACTTCTAATTCTGGTGTGATTTTCAAATTCTAATTCAGTACCCTATTTATAGGAAAATGCTTAGAACGCCAAAGTAGAAAATTTAATAAAATAATTTTTTTTAATAAAAATTCCGCCCGGCTGTTGACCAAAATCCATCAGCCACCAGTGGGCCCACCTTCCATAAAATAATGTTTTTCTTAAAAAAAATATTTTTAACCCCAAAAATCACTTCCGACCCAAAATTCTAGAACTTCAATAATTTATGAAAAATAACCTTTTTATCAGAAAAATAAAAATCTTATGTCATTTTTGTATGAAATATAATTCTCTACAACTTTGTAGAAGAAAGTTTTTTCAAATTCCAAACATAAATTGTCCGAAATCCATAAACGGATGATTTTCCACACCAAAATACTGATAAAAATACCTCATCACTAATTCCTTCTTTTATATCCAGAAAAATAAATATTTTCTTATTATATAAATCAATAATTAATTATTCATAAATAATATTATAGAACTACAATATTGACAACCAGGTCGTTCCCAAGAAAGAGGGGGCCTTCCGATAAGGATTTCTCCTTACTGGCGCGCAATTAAATAACCCCTACTAGTCAGAACTTCCTTAGACATTGCCAATAATGTTATCTAATAATATTATTCAAATAATATGAATTATTGATCTGATAATAGAAAATACGGTGCAGTGACAATTATTCAATTAACAATAATATAAAAATACTGTGCAATACCGTGTGCTACTGTGCAACAATGCGTATTACTTTATTTTACCCACCGGGTATTCCAACAGTGTTAACAACTACGCCGTTATTTTAAAATCTCATTCGTGTCGTTTTCTTCATCCGATAGTTTTTCGTTATGAGGCCCACAAATGGTTGCGCTGTCGTACGAATATTCTCCTGACAGCAAGAATATTCCACGATCAAACGAATATTCTCCGACAACAATGAATATTTTATAACCACTTGCTTATTTAAAATATTTGCGCATTTTACCCGTAACATTTCACATTATCAAATTAACCCCTGACTATTTTGAAATAATATATAGAGGAAATTCAATTTTTATTTATAAAAGTTGGGGTCTTACACGCGCCACTTCGAGTAGAAGCAAAAAAATGGCTTTGCTTCTGCAGAGCCTCAACACAAAATTGCTAATTCCTACAACTAGAACAACTACATTGCTCTTGAAAATGCATGCAAGCTTAGATAACTCATGAATAACAATCACCAACCTAATTAGCAAGAAATCATGTACATTCAAACATTAATCAAAATTGAATTAAGAATACAATATCATGTTATACCTTTGCTTTGAATTGGACAAAACTTCTCCTCAAAAATCAAATTTCTCCATCACACTCTCTATAGCAACTAAGTAAGTAATTCTCAGCAACATAGAAAATGAAGTAGAGTGCTCAATTTATAGAAAACTTACTAACCATGCCAAGCCATTGTCCAAGAAATTAAACCAATGGGAATGTTTGATTACATGGTGGTTAAGAAGGAGTTGGTAGATGGTTGTTGGATTCAGCATGTGACGCCCCCAAATTCGGGTCCCTAAAATCTCAGATTTGGTACGTTACGGTACTTCATTATCATACATATTCTATCATCTAATGCGGAATAATAAACATATATTGTTTATTTCACATAATTTTATAACATTTCTCCAGGTTTATTAACCTTAACTGAATACATACCTTCAACATTACAAAAGGTTTACATAAGATAACTAAATAGTTATTCGCATCACAACCTATTATTGTACATTGCTCTTGTCTGTATCCTTCTTCAAGCCTTCGTCTTAATCTGAAATTTATTATCATGATATAGTAAGAGTGAGCAACAACTTTGCCCAGCAAGTTTAAATTCAATAAAGATATATCATGATTGAAAGAATGAATAAGCTTTCAAGTTTTCAACAATTTAATAATTGTGAAAGAGCATGATTTAACATGTCAATAATTGAATGACTGAATCAATAACCTTTAATGTCAACAAGAACCATGAACAACTTAAACTGAACCTTATGGTAATGAAGGTGATCATCCTTTCATACCTGATGAACATATGCAACATGCACTAAGTTCGAATTAATAATCAGTATGGACATGAATAATCATCAATAATCATTCACTAACATGCTTTGAAATATAACTCGAGTTTGAGTTAGGGAACTTGCCTTGCGCGTCGATTACTGCTACGCAATCTATTATACTCTCTTTATTGAAAAAAAAAACCTATCATTGTTAAGATTGGTCTTTTTAATCAGCATATCATACTTTATAACATAATATTACTATTTTATCATTAACTCATCTAATACTTAATCAGATAAGCAAATATTAAATGACACCTTACAACATCAGTATTATTATCGTTCATTGAAAATTTTTCAATTACTTTATCATATACATTATGACTTAAAACTTTAATCTTTCATAATATAAGTGTTTTTCTATAATCCCGTAAGCCAAATACTAATATTATAATCTGGATTATTTAAACATATCAATCCAGCAACCTGGATTGAAATTATTCTTCAATTTGGTAAACTGTTTTTCAATCTAGCAAACTGGATTCAACTAATCTCCAATCCAGCAACCTAGATTCAAGCTAACCTACTATCCAGCAACCTGAATTCAAACTAACTTACAATCCAGCAATCTAGATTCAAATTATCTTACTATCCAGCAACCTGGATTCAAATGGACTTACAATCCAGCAAACTGTTTTATAATCCAGCAACCTGGATTCACAAATTCAGCAAGCTGTTTTCCAATTCGTCATACTATTCATGCAATATGGCCTAATGAATGTTCAATTAATAACTTAACTCCTTTTTTAAACTCCATTTAATATTATAATTGTTTAATAACATTAAATTCATTTATTAATATTATTAATCATTAAATAATATTTTCAATCAATGATTTAATAACACTTTAATCTAAATATTACTAATCACTTAATAATATCTTCATCTAATATTATTAACCTTTTAATAATATTTTAATCATTTATTAAACTTATAAATAATTTATTTTAATTGTTTACACTTTACTAATTAATGCATTTAATCATTCTAAATGTCATACTCATAAGATTTCATCACCAATAACTAAATCCCTCATCAAAAATCTGCATATACCCTATATAGGGCTTTCAAGCCATAACATCCTATTTTCCAAATTTCCAACATCACATAACTAATTTAACTCATTTGTTCATAACTGAACCATTTCCATGAAAAATACCAAATCAGTTCTAAAAATATTTATTTTCTGGAAATTGGCAGAATATAGTTCCATATTGAACATATATTTTTTTCGAAAATTTTAAAATTCATTTACTATTTTTTAAATGGCCAAAACTGCCGGATCTTGTGACATTTATCATAAACTGTGTTTTTGTCCAAAAATTCCGAACCTTTTAGGGTATGCTTCTGTTTTGTATATGTACTCCCAATACAAATTTCACAATTTTTTGAGTTAACCACAAAGAGATATTCTGGTTTACTTTTAAAATAGTCTTTTCCCGTAAAATCTATAACTCTCATTCTATACATCCAAAAATCGCCATTTTTGGACACAATTTAGAAAACTCATAATATTATCATATCAAAGCTTTCCAGAATTTTTGAAGTTCAAAAAAATTACAAAACTGCCCCTAGCATAAACTGCTCCAAAATAGTTTTTATTTTCTTTTCCAAAAACGGGACTATTTTAGCAAAATCAGTCACTACGGCTTGTAAATTCATTATTTTTTAGTGCTACCACTTGGGTTTACTAGATAATTTATACATCTAGCACCACTCTTTGACAGATCATAAAAAAAATGTATAGATTTCAAATGGTACCCACATAAAGTAGCTAAAAGCTAGGGTTTTCTAACGTTTTTTTAAAAAGAACAAGTTTTTCTTTTCTTTTATTTTCAAACAAATCAACACCCAAAATGGATGATCTAAACATAAAACACCTTATATCATGTAGATTTAGTGTTCTAAGATTTAGAAACATAAATTCATGATTTAAAAGAAAGTAAACAAAGCTTAGGATTTAATACCTTTTGTTCTTTCTTGATTTTTTTTCTTTCTTCCTCTCTTCTTTCCCTTCTTCCATGGCTACCCTCTCTCTCTTCTTTCTTCCTCATGGGCTCGGCATCCCTCCTTCTTTTTCTCTCTCTTTTTTATTTTCTCTCTTAGCTTTCTTTTACTTAGCAACAAGAAAATGAAATGAGTAGGATAATGGTTGGAGGTGGAGTGAAGAAATGGTTAAAAAAAAATTGCAAGTAACCTTTCGCTCTCTCCTATCTTTGCCTAACTTGCACATCTTGGTAAACAAAGTAGCACAATAAAATGGTGGCACATGGCTTGGAGTTGTTGAGAGTTGGTAAACAACTTTGACAAATAAGATGGAAATGATCTTTATCACATGCCCAATACTCCCTCCTTCCCATCCGGTTCATTCCCTTCCAATATTGCCCAATAATGATTTATTTTAATTGTTATACTTAGCTTTCTAAATGTCCAAAAAGTCCCTCATTAATTGGGTTTAAAAATTAGGCCACTTTCTTTAATCTTTTGGGCTTTTAATTAATTCTTTGGGCTATGGAAAAATTAACATAGCCCAATCCTTTCTATCTTATCCCACCCTAAATATTTAATTAGGATTTTCATTCCACACATTTAGAATTTAAATCACTACTCTTGTATATTAAATTTTATAACCCAATTAAACTTGCTTTAATTAAGTTATAAAATTAATAAATTGAGATAGTAAAATATATATCTTAAATTAGTATAATTTTTTAATATTATTATTCTCCCACATGTTCCTTAACAATTGGGCTCACTTGGGCTTAACACTTAATTCTTTTGGGGCTTTCCAATTAAAATATTTAGACTTCCTAACTAAAAAGTTTGGGCCATAAGAATTAATATGGTCCATTAAATTCTATCTTACCCTACTCATTTTAATTAGGGTTTTCATTTACTCAATTGAAATACAAATTCCTACTCAAGTACATTTAATTTCTTAACTCAATTAAACTTACCTTAATTAGGTTATAAAATTAATTAATTGATATATATAAAATAAATCTCTTAGAATTAGTATATATTATAAATACTATTATTCTCCCATCTCATAACCCTTAAGTTATTCAATCCTTCATTCCTAATATATACTTAGGATTACATTAGTTTCTTTTATTTGTTTATATAATAAACAAATATAAACAATCACATAATATTCATATTTCTTTACTCACATATTCATACAAAAAAAATTTAATAGGTCGAGACATATTTCACTAGTCTCTTAGATTAGTCACTAGTATATAATTAAAATACTAGGACCACTAAATAAAAATAACCATCTAGGTCATTTAATTCTCATACCTAATTTAAATAACTTATTTAAATTATATAATTTATATTGTATAATTAAATTTAATTTTCTCATTGTCTCCATAAATTATTTTCAAACAATTTATTTATATATGAAATATATAATTTAATATATTCAATCATTTATTCAAATATGAATTTAATTTACTAACTAGTTGATACCAATATACTTATTTTACATATTGGGTCTCATCTCATATTTTTACTTTACATCATTTGGTATAATAATAAATATTATACCATATCCATGTAACATAATATCATATATCCAATTATTTTCTTTCCTTTCTATAAATTGTCTTCACAATTTATTTAACTGTAGTAAATATATTAATATATTCACCACATTAAATACATGCATACATTACACTTAATAATGTAATATATGATTTCATCCATAAAATGGTGGTTATACATAAAGTATATTTAATGCTACCAATTTACCACATTAAAATAATTTAATATTATAAATTATTTTAATTTTACCCATCTAATTCTCTTTAATAATTTACTCCTGCACTTTACTTACATATACTAAATATATAATTCCAATATATTTATTATACACAACATCACATATTGCATGACACATATTCCTTTGTGCACTACAATATTACATAACATATCATCTAATAAGATTTTTTTTTAATTCTTATTTTAATATTACCCAAAAATTTGGATTATCACATTCTCCCTTTCTTCTAAGAATTTCGTCCTCGAAATTATAGTATACTAATCACTTCTCTTCTTATTCATCAAAACTAGGTTTTCAAATTAACCTTTTTCTGATTTCATGCTCAATTTAATGAGTACAGATTGCTTCTTTCTATGAGGAGCTTTTCTATCATCATATTCTTCTATGACTTCTTTTTAAGGAGTTAAAACTTTTCATATCGGGCTGAGGGGTCATATAGACCGTGAACTCTCAAGTTTAACGGTATTCACCGTAACCAAATCTGTTAACCATGTTGTACTTGGTATGTTTGCAATCACAAAGAATGTAAACTACCGATACGGGTACGTTAGGTGATCAATCTATTGTACCTTAGTTCTCAAAACGGCTGCATACGTTCAAGGATTGGAATATATCATCCAACCAGTATATCCCCATTTTTCGGGGTTGTTCATCTCAGTCTTAACATCAGAGTCCGTACCAAAATAATTTAGTTTGGGATAAATTCTCAAAGAGATACTTGAATCTTCATAAACATTTGTCTAGTTAAATCAATTAGCTTAGACGTATACCAATAATTCGAATATCAATCGAAACATGTGTCTGGCCAAATTTAATTGGCACTTAACTTTTTTTTAAAATTTTGAAAATTATTTTATGACGTCATGATACCGTATTATATTTACAGTCCGTTTGAGAATTTCGTCATTTTATGACTTTGTCATACTACATCGTACTATAGTGGGCTGACGATCCTTAGATCCCATCCAATACTAGGTAATTCTGCATTGATAACTCCATTGTTTTTATCATTTCTGCATCAGGTTCCACGATGCATCGATGATATATAAAATACATTTTGACATTTTAAATTATTTTTGTATAGCCGAAATAATTAGCGTAGACTCTTCTTTAAACAACTCAAAACCATTGCAAAATCATTTTTGGTGTTATCATGCCGCAACAGGTAACGATGTGATAATGGCTCGAAGTCCATCTCCACACCCTTGTCACCACATTTTGAGGATAATAAAAATTCATTTTATTTTAAAAAGGCACATCAGTGCGAATTTAGCTTGATGTCAAAAATTTTGAAGTCTAGCACAGCTAGAAGATTTGGAATACCTATGCTTCCACCATCAACTTCACTTTCTATGCTGATCCATTTCTTAATAAATCTATCTATTCCTAGGATCCTCAATTCCCCATTCACACTATTCTATACCCCAGTATAGTTTATCAAACATGCCACACGTTATGAGTTCAGGAACTTTTCACAATCATATGGGTTTAGGAACTTTTCCTAGTCAGACCAAAGTCGTCCATTCGCTGAGGGGTTCCATCACACGATTATGAGTCACGAACATATCATACGTATGAGTTTAAGAAAACTTACACCTAATCTTATATTCTCTACCTATTCGTTATACATATGAGAAAAGAATCACTTTCTCAACATACATATAGCGAATAGTGCGGCACCAACATTTCAATGATTATCAATGTGATAAACTAAGTAGTCGTTAAACCAAACACAAAACCCCCGCCCATACAAAGATTTGTACAACTCAGCTATCACATGAGTCCTCGATCAAAATCCCACCTAATCTTAGTCTCCTCTTTACTCAATACGAATTTCATTTAATCTGTATCTCATCATCATTTTCAACTCTTTTGAGTTTAACCCGTACTATTTAATAGTACCATATTCGTATAGCAATTCTGCTATAAAGTCTTCAATCAATAGATTGATCATCTATCCTCATATGACCTCATCAGATCACGTTGTGATCTTATCATATAATCGTATTATATTACGATTCTTTTCTATCTTATGATCGTTTTATTTTACGATCTTCTTTTTCTTTAATCATATTATATTATGATTTTACACTTTTCATCTTATAGACTTTGTCTATTTATTATCACTTTTTATCGTTATTATTGGAGTCAGGTAACTCCCGATTCTTATCTTATAACTCTTCAAGATTCTTCTTTGAATCTTATTTATCATCTTCTTATCTTAATAATGAATTTTCTAAATTCATCTCTTAGCACTTATACTTTATTTGAGTTTATTCCTTATCCTCATCTCTGTAGTTATAACCTAAGGTAAAACTACTTAAGGTTTATAACCTACAGCTCTGATACCAACCTGTGACGCCCCCAAATCCGGGTCCCTAGAACCTTGGATCTGGTACGTTACGGTACTTTATTATCATACATATTCTATCATCTAATGCGAAATAATAAACATATATTGTTTATTTCACATAATTCTATAACATTTTCCCAAGTTTATTAACCTTAACTGAATACATATCTTCAACATTACAAAAGGTTTACATAAGATAACTAAATAGTTATTCCCATCACAACCTATTATTGTACATTACTCTTGTCTGTATCCTTCTTCAAGCCTTCGTCTTAATCTGAAATTTATTATCATGATATAGCAAGAGTGAGCAACTATTTTGCCCAACAAGTTTAAATTCAATAAAGATATATTATGATTGAAAGAATGAATAAGCTTCCAAGTTTTCAACAATTTAATAATTGTGAAAGAGCATGAATTAACATGTCAATAATTGAATGACTGAATCAATAACCTTTAATGTCAACAAAGACCATGAACAACTTAAACTGAACCTTATGGTAATGAAGGTGATCAACCTTTCATACCTGATGAACATATGCAACATGCATTAAGTGCGAATCAATAATCAGTATGGACGTGAATAATCATCAATAATCATTCACTAACATACTTTGAAATATAACTCGAGTTTGAGTTAGGGAACTTGCCTTGTGCGTCGATTACTGCTACGCAATCTATTATACTCTCTTTATTGAAAAAAAAACCTATCATTGTTAAGATTGGTCTTTTTAATCAGTATATCATACTTTATAACATAATATTACTATTTTATCATTATCTCATCTAATACTTAATCACATAAGCAAATATTAGATGACACCTTACAACATCAGTATTATTATCGTTCCTTGAAAATTTTTCAATTACTTTATCATATACATTATGACTTAAAACTTTACTCTTTCATATTATAAGTGTTTTTCTATAAACTCGTAAGCCAAATACTAATATTATAATCTGGATTATTTAAACATATCAATCCAGCAACCTGGATTGAAATTATTCTTCAATTTGGTAAACTGTTTTTCAATCCAGCAAACTGGATTCAACTAATCTCCAATCCGGTAACCTGGATTCAAGCTGACCTACTATCCAGCAACCTGAATTCAAACTAACTTACAATCCAGGAACATGGATTCAAATTCTCTTACTATCTAGCAACCTGGATTCAATGGGCTTACAATCCAGCAAATTATTTTATAATCCAGCAACCTAGATTCACAAATTCAGCGAACTGTTTTCCAATTCATCATACTATTCATTCAATATGGCCTAATGAATGTTCAATTAATAACTTAACTCCTCTTTTAAACTCCATTTAATATTATTAATTATTTAATAACATTAAATTCATTTATTAATATTATTAATCATTAAATAATATTTTTAATTAATAATTTAATAACACTTTAATCTAAATGTTACCAATCACTTAATAATATCTTCATCTAATATTATTAATCTTTTAATAATATTTTAATCATTTCTTAAACTTATAAATAATTTATTTTAATTGTTTACACTTTACTAATTAATACATTTAATCATTCTAAATGCCATACTCATAAGATTTCATTACCAATGACCAAATCCCTCATCAAAAATCTGCATATACCTTATATAGGGCTTTCAAACCATAACATCCTATTTTCCAAATTTCTAACATCACATAACTAATTTAACTCATTTGTTCATAACTGAACTATTTCTATAAAAAATACTAAATCAGTTCTAAAAATATTTATTTTCTGGGATTTGGCAGAATATAGTTTCATATTGAATATATATTTTTTCCGGAATTTTTAAAATTCATTTATTATTTTTCAAATGGCCAAAACTGCCGGATTCTGCGACATTTATCATAAACTGTGTTTTTGTCCAAACATTCCGAAACTTTTAAGGTATGCTCCTGTTTTGTATATGTACTCCCAATAAAAATATCACAATTTTTGGAGTTAACCACAAAGAGATATTCGGGTTTACTTTTAAAATAGTCTTTTCCCGTAAAATCCATAACTCTCATTTTATACATCCACAAATCGCCATTTTTGGACACGATTTAGAAACCTCATCATATTATCATCTCAAATGTTTCCAAATTTTTAAAGTACATAAATATTACGAAACTGCCCCTAGCATAAACTGCCCCAAAATAGTTTTTATTTCTTTTTCCAAAAAACGGGACTGTTTTAGCAAAATCAGTCATTACGGCTTGTAAACTCATCATTTTTTAGTGCTACCACTTGGGTTTACTAGATAACTTATATATCTAGTACCCCTCTTTGACGGATCGTAAAAAGAATGTATAGATTTCAAATGATACCCACATAAAGTATCTAAAAGCTAGGGTTTTCTAACTTCTTTTTTTTAAAACGAACAAGTTTTTCTTTTCTTTTCTTTTCAAACAAATCAACACCCACAATGGATGATCTAAACATAAAACATCTTATATCATGTAGATTTAGTGTTCTAAGATTTAGAAACATAAACTCATGATTTAAAAGAAATCAAAAGAAAGTAAACAAAACTTAGGATTTAATACCTTTTGTTCTTTCTTGATTTTTTTTCTTTCTTCCTCTCTCTTCTTTCCCTTCTTCCATGGCGGCCCTCTCTCTCTTCTTTCTTCCTTACGGGCTCGGCATCCCTCATTCTTTTTCTCTCTCTTTTCTATTTTCTCTCTTAACTTTCTTTTACATAACAACAAGGAAATGAGATGAGTAGGATAATGGTTGGAGGTGGAGTGAAGAAATGGTTAAAAAAAACTTGCAAGTAACCTTTCTCTCTCTCCTATCTTTGCCTAACTTGCACATCTTGCCAAACAAAGTGGCGTAATAAAATGGTGACACATGGCTTGGAGTTGTTGAGAGTTGGTAAACAACTTTGACAAATAAGATGGAAATGATCTTTATCACATGCCCAATACTCCCTCCTTCCCATCCGATTCATCCCCTTCCAATATTGCCCAATAATGATTTATTTTAATTGTTATACTTAGCTTTCTAAATGTCCAAAAAGTCCCTCATTAATTGGGTTTAAAAATTGGGCCACTTTCTTTAATCTTTTGGGCTTTTAATTAATTCTTTGGGCTATGGAAAAATTAACATAGTCCAATCTTTTCCATCTTATCCCACCCTAAATATTTAATTAGGATTTTCATTCCACACATTTAGAATTTAAATCACTACTCTTGTACATTAAATTTTATAACCTAATTAAACTTGCTTTAATTAAGTTATAAAATTAATAAACTAAGATAGTAAAATATATCTTTTAAATTAGTATAATTTTTTAATATTATTATTCTCCCACATGTTCCTTAACAATTGGGCTCACTTGGGCTTAACACTTAATTCTTTTGGGGCTTTCCAATTAAAATATTTGGACTTCCTAACTAAAAAGTTTGGGCCATAAGAATTAATATGGTCCATTAAATTCTATCTTACCCTACTCATTTTAATTAGGGTTTCTATTTACTCAATTGAAATACAAATTCTTACTCAAGTACATTTAATTTCTTAACTCAATTAAACTTACCTTAATTAGGTTATAAAATTAATTAATTAATATATATAAAATAAATCTCTTAGAATTAGTATATATTATAAATAGTATTATTTTCCCATCTCATAACCCTTAAGTTATTCAATCCTTCATTCCTAATATATAATTAGGATTACATTAGTTTCTTTTATTTGTTTATATAATAAACAAATATAAAAAATCACATAATATTCATATTTCTTTACTCACATATTCATACAAAAAAAATTTAATAGGTCGAGACATATTTCACTAGTCTCTTAGATTAGTCACTAGTATATAGTTAAAATACTAGGACCACTAAATAAAAATAACCATCTAGGTCATTTAATTCTCATACCTAATTTAAATAACTTATTTAAATTATATAATTTATATTGTATAATTAAATTTAATTTCCTCATTGTCTCCATAAATTGTTTTCAAATAAATTATTTATATATGAAATATATAATTTAATATATTCAATCATTTATTCAAATATGAATTTAATTTACTAACTAGTTGATACCAATATACTTATTTTACATATTGGGTCTCATCTCATATTTTTGCTTTACATCATTTGGTATAATATTTAATATTATACCATATCCATGTAACATAATATAATATGTCTAATTATTTTCTTTCCTTTCTATAAATTGTCTTCACAATTTATTTAACTTTAGTAAATATAATAATATATTCACCACATTAAATACATGCATACATTACACTTAATAATGTAATATATGATTTCTTCCATAAAATAGTGGTTATATATAAAGTATATTTAATGCCACCAATTTACCACATTAAAATAATTTAATATTATAAATTATTTTAATTTTACCCATCTAATTCTCTTTAATAATTTACTCCAACACTTTACTTGCATATACTAAATATATAATTCCAATATATTTAATATACACAACATCACATATTGCATGACACATATTCCTTTATGCCCTACAATATTACATAACATATCATCTAATAAGATTTTTTTAATTCTTATTTTAATATTACCCAAAAATTTGGGTTATCACACATCATTATCCCCACACCCTCTTTGATCATTGCTATCATTTTGTTGAAATTGAGAAGAAAGAGTAGGCTTAGGCTCTATGAGTATTTCACGTGAGAAGAGAATGAGGGGTGACTATCATATTGGGACAAGGCATAGAACTTCAGCATTTGGGCAATGAAGAGTTGTAATACATAGGCTATGTATATTTACATATTATATATACATAGGTTATAATTGTAGACTTAGGTTATAAATTAGTGTCACAATGTAAGTTTAATAAATAAATAGTATGTCAATGTAGTAAATTTAATTTACACATATAATCCATGTACATTTCGTTAGCACCGAATGCAATTCAATTGGGTATTATCATGTTATATCATCCCCATTCTGTTATTTCCATTATAATTAATTATTTAAGTATTCATTAATCAACAATTGTTTATAATATATTTATGAGGTACTAATTAAGTGTTCACACACTCACATTGCCACACACCTTCATGATGTACTTATATATAATTTATTTTGTCATAACATATAGTTCTCGTATATTGTATAGTCACACATAAGTGTTACATTGCATTATATAATATAGTTGTAACCATTACACTTTATACGTTTAATTGTCGCATACATTGCACATAACAATTACTTGAGCAAATATAATTATATTAATAATCTACTCATTTATGTTTTATTAATCTCCATAACAATTAATATAGATTAATTGTTCACTTAATAATTCCTTCATCCTTTATTTAAAACAAATCATTGTTATTTCCATTCTCGTGCCACACAAGGCATTCTACGAGTTATCATGAACTCCACATTTTTTTCAATTATTATATATATTCACTTTGAAGTAATTGAGTTAACTCATCTCATAACACATAAATATTTATATTCAAATAAATATCCGACTTTCATTAATATATTCATTTAAAAATATTCAGAAATTCTCGGATATTACAGGAACTTTCGACAACCTCAAAGAAATCCAGATAGGCGTAGACCTCGCCCAAGACCAAAAAACTGATTTGATCGAACTCCTAACATAGTTCCAAGATGTGTTTGCATGGTCATATGAAGACATGATCGGACTGTCTACTGATATTGTCATCTATCGGATGCCTATCAAAGATGGATTCAAGCCAGTCAAGTAGAAGCTCAGGCGATTAAAACCTGAATGGAGTCTGAAAGTCAAAGAAGAAGTGGTCAAATAGTTCAAAGCCGAAATCATAATGGTATCAACATACCCGGAGTGGCTGTCAAATATAGTTCTTGTGCCTAAGCCCAGAGGGAAAGTACGAGTATGCGTGGATTACAGGGAATTGAACAAAGCCTGCCCTAAGGACAATTTCCCGGTGTCTTTCATCCACATCCTGATAGACAAAACGGCGCAGTACGACATGTATTCAGTTTGTGGATTACTTTGCGAGTTACCATTAAATTATAGTTGCTGAAGAAGACAAGGAGAAAATAGCTTTCATCACTCCCTGGGGAACCTTCTGCTACAGACGATTATCCTTCGGCCTCATCAATGCTGGAGCCACATATCAGCGAGCCATGATGGACCTATTTCATGACCTTATGCATAAGGAAATAGAGGTTTATGTGGATGACAGCATCATCAAATTTAGGAAGGAAGACGATCACATTGACCATCTCAGGAAGCTGTTCAACAGGTTTCGCAAGTACAACCTCAAGCTTAATCTAGCCAAATGCGCTTTTGGCGTCAAGTCAGGCAAGTTGTTGGGATTCCTAGTGAGCAATAGAGGCATTGAGCTGGATTCTGCCAAGATTAAAGCCATCATTGAGATGCCCGTACCTCTAATAGAGAAGGAGATACGCGGATTTCTGGGAAGGATCAATTTCATAAGCAGATTCATTTCCCAGCTCACAGCAACCTGTGAACCCATCTTCAAGCTACTAAGGAAGAATTCCTCCACGAAATGGAATGAGGATTGTCAGAAAGCCTTCCTTGCCATCAAGAAGCAGCTGATCAAAGCACCTGTATTGGTACCTCCAAGGGAGCGAGTTCCCCTGTTTATGTACTTGTCCGTCAATGCCAATGCCATGGGCTGCATGCTAGGACAAAAGGATGATAGTAGCAAGGAAAGAGCTATCTACTACATCAGTAAAATATTCAGCAGTGCTGAACAAAAATACACACTGATCGAAAAGACGTGTTATGAGTTAGTGTGGGCCGCCATGAGGTTACAACATTATCTGCATGGGCACACGACCTATCTCATATCCCGCATGGATCCCATGATGTACGTATTTAACAAGCCAATGTTAAATTGTCGATTGTCCAAATGGCAATTGATACTCCAACAGTTTGACATTGTCTACCTGACTTAGAAGTCAATCAAGGGTCAAGGCATTGTAGATCAACTGACCGAACCACCGTCAGGACGGTTTGAACCTCTGGAGACTTATTTCTCGGATGATAGGATCATGACAATTCAACAACTCCAACAAGAGAATACAGTCCAACCATGAAAAATGTATTTCGATGGAGCCATAAACATAGAAGGTGTCGGAGCTAGGGCAATCCTTATCTCTGGTACAGGAGAACAATATCCTATGGCTACCAAGTTATAATTTGGCAACACCAACAACACAGCTGAGTATGAAGGCTGCATAATGGGGTTAAAGCTAGCCCAATCCATGGGTGTCAAACATTGATTAGTCTTCGGAGATTCTGAATTGATTATCAGACAAACCACTGGGGCATATCACAATAAAAAACTGCATTTATTGCCCTATCACCATTAGGTCGTTAACATATTCAGGGAGTTTGAAGACATCACTTTCATCTACATTCCTCGGGGTAGGAATGACTTCGCTAATTCATGGGTAACATTGGCTTCCTTGATCCGTATATCTGATAAGAGTGGAATTCCCGACATCAAATTCACAAGCCAGAAGGCCCCTGACATACAGGAATTACATCGGAGAAAGTATCAGATGAAATACCTCCTATCGAGCAGCCCTGGTATCAAGACATCAAGGAATATCTCTGAGATGGACCCACACCTGCTGGGGCAAGCCAATCCGAATGAAACCGGATTCACAAGATGGCCCTGAAGTTCTATCTGAGCAGAGATGCACTGTACAAGAGGGATGCTGGAATAGGTCTGTTAAGATTCCTTGACAAAGAGCAAGCCCATAGATTGATGGATGAAGTCCACGGCAGAATATGTGGTCCACACATGAGTGATCATCTGCTAGCCAAGAAGATATTGAGAACAGGGCATTATTGGATCTCTCTCAAAACTAACTGTGATGATCATGTCAATAGGTGCTATCAATTCCAAGTCCATAGAAACGCTATTCATGTTCCTCTAAATGAGCTACACAACATGAGTTCACCATGGCCTTTCTCTATGTGGGGAATGGATGTGATTGAGCCAATAGAACCCAAAGCCAGCAATGGTCATCGATTCATCTTCACCATGATCGATTATTTCACCAAGTGGGTTAAAGTAGCCTCTTTTCCCAAACTCACCAAAGAGATGATCATTGGTTTCATCAGAAACAATGTCGTCTATCAATATAGACAACCGGAGGTAATCGTATCAAATAACACCAAGAACTTGAACAATCAGATGATGAGAGAACTATGCAGCAAGTTCCACATCAAGCATCTCAATTCCGTCATCTATCGGCCCAAGATGAATGGTGTTATCGAAGCAGCCAACAAGAACATCAAGAAAATTATGCAAAAAATGTCCACCAATCACAAAGAATGGCCTGACCTGTTGCCTTAACCCTAATAGCATACAGTACATCAATACGTACCTCTACTGGGGCTACCTTCTATTCATTGGTCTATGGCATGGAAGCAGTCCTTCCCATAGAAGTAGAGATGGAGTCCTTGCGAGTGTTGATAGATGCTCAAATGGACGAAGATCAGTGGTTGAAAGAATGGTACCACCAACTATCCCTAATAGATGAAAAGAGGGCCACAACCATTTTCTATGGGCAATTATGTCAGCAGAGGATTGCCCGATCATACAACAAGAAAGTCCGAATCTGGCAATTCAAAGAGAACAACCTAGTGCTGAAGAAAGTCCTAGCCAATCAGGACGAAGCCAAAGGAAAGTTCGCCCCGAATTGGGAAGGCCCTTTTATTGTCAAGGAAGTGTTGACAGGAGGAGCTTTCAGATTGCAAGAAATGGACGGGAATGAATTTCCCCAGCTCATCAATCCAGACACCGTGAAAAGGTACTATGTCTGAGACACATTCATATCCGCATCCTGGCCCTGTGAATCGATCGAGTTAATTCGGTTTTCACCAGAAAATGAACTACGAATGACCTGATCTCTCTCAGCCCGGGAGTATATAGGCAACCACTTATGGTGCGGATAAATCAAATAAAAAATTCAAAAGCCAATCAAACCAAACTCAAGATCCAAGGTAAACACTTCTCAAACCTCTCTCACACAAAAATGAACTACGAATGACTTGATCTCTTTCAACACGGGAGTACGTAGGCAGCTATTCATGGTGCAATTTGACCTTCAAGAAAAAATAAAAAACCAGTCCCAAGACACCGAAACCATATAAAATATAAATTCTATCAAGTCACCCTGGTCAACGGGCCCATCTGAGAGACTCTCTAACATCTCAATGTCAGTCCATCAAGGAGAAGCTAATGATATATCAACAACAGCAAGTCATGAAAGAAGTGGTAATCACTCAGCAATGACAATATATATCCAATAGAGAAGTGAATCAAAATATATTTCTCTGATATATATACTATTTGATATATACAATGTGTCCTATACATGACAAAAATGGCTGATCTAGTATGTGCAGGAAAAACAAAGCTAGTCTATGGACCCATGGATAAGCGGGCCAACAATGCCAACATGGCATCTCTCTCTGAAGATGGAGGAGTCGCTGCAAGTGCAATACCCTCAGCCTCTATACGGGCCAAAACATCCATAGCCATCTGCATAGTGGCACTGTGATCATCAATGTAAACACTCATATCGACAACCAAGCCATAAGTGTATGATCGGAGAGCAGTACTGTCGGCAATGTGGAAATCCCGGGAAGCTATGGCCTCATCCCTCTCCAAAAAAGCAGCATCCCTGGCAAAAGAGGATCTCATCTCTCTCTACAAAAGCTGGCATCTAGGGAAATCAATGTCTCAATCTCGATAATAGTAGTGTCTCGAGAAGATCTAGCCTCGTCTCTCTCAATCAATGTCGTATCATGAGTGGTTCGAGCCTCATCTCTCTTGGAAAAACTATATCTCTGCTAGACAGGGCAGTCAACATCAGCACCCTAGCCTGATCTCTCTCGAAGGTCATCCTAGCTAGTGAGTCTGCCAAAGCTGGATCTATTCCGACAGGAATAATCGGTGGGTCACTGACTAAAGCTACTGTCAAACCCATGCACAGCTCATCCTTCGTAGGAGAATCAGGATCCTCTATAGGCTCCTCCTCATCTGAATCCACTATCGGAGCTGACTGGATGAATACAACTGATGCTATATCGGTCTCCAACCATGCCGAGTACTCTAGAGAGCGATCCGAATGACTGCTGGAGAAAGCGACCCTCTCCCTATGAGTTTAACACACATAAATCCTGACCAGGTCGGCTGACGACATAGAAGAAGCTGACATCCTCTGATCAATAGCCCCCTCAAAATGGTGTAGGCTCTAAAACTAATCGAACTGACCCATAACTGCCAGAGGATGGTAAGTGGTCACTCTCCTCAATCCCTCTAGGGGTATATAATCCATGCCAGATGCATGGGTGATGAAGCTATAGGGGGATACTAGCCCTGAGTATGGCACAATCGAGAAAGGATGCACAATATTGAACAGGAAGGCTGACCATGTCTCTACATCGGAACACTCCGCCGGCTAAAAGGAGTATGACATGGCTATCTCATGGGTGAAGTAGTAACCCTGGTGTCTAAAGAAACTGATAGGACGTAAATGGAACATGAGCCATACGTACAATAATACTGAGCTACCTCTAAAAAACCCCTCTGGATGGGTACTGCAGTAGGTAGCCGACCTCAGTGTCTCAGCCAATATCATCTGTAGGATGGTGCAACCCTATCTAAGGGCTCGAACCACGACCATTAATCCGACATCCAAGTGTTCTAAGTGTAGTGGCATATAAACGTAGGCCACGACCCACATCAATAGGACGTCTACACCGGCGAGCTGCCACTCATCCAACGAGATGATAAAATCCCTTGCATATCGCTCGTAGCTGTCTAGCCGGCCGAAGCGATCAATCAGAAATTTAATGGATATCATGTGTCATGAAGGGATCTCCTCAGTTATAACTCGGCGTCTTAGACCCAACATAGTCATAAACGATCTACTCATATCACTAATGGCTGTACGAGCACAAGGCAGATCCAGTGCCAAGCCTGTGAAACACTCGTACTCCTCTTAGGTAGGAGTCAACTAGTGGAGCCAAAAATGGAAAACCTGTCGATCAGGTATCCAGCATGATAAGATGCCATCCACAAATCCATACAGAACCTAGACAGGTAGAAGGGCTAGAGAATGCCCTAGCATCTGGTCTACTGTCCCTCTAACTGTGAAGGGCAGACTGTCATACCATGACTGCAATAAAGATGCCACCAAAGATGGCGACGAGTGCTCAATACTGCTGACGGTGGAGGACGACATCTGTATCATCGTATCACAAGACCATCCAGGGGTCAAATCTGAACTCATCTGTCTAAGTGCACATCCAAGACATAATATATGCATAATGACAATGATAAAATATGATGCAATAGATAAGAAATATCATAAATATCTAAAATAAACTATCTACTGCAAGCATCATCTATGTCTGCTAATACAATCCAAAATAAAAAGTACAGGGATATGGGGCACAACCCCCCAACTACTAACAGTAGTCTATCAAAATAGGGCAAAGCCGCCCAATAGCCAAACAGCGGCTAACCAAAAATATAGCTACAATAGCTATCCAAAAATATCCAAAATGTCTACACTCAGGTGGTTAACCTACTCCATCTCCTCTGTGGACACAAATTCTCGGCCATCAGGAATGTTAGGGCAGTACATAGGAGGATCAACCCCTGTAAAATTGCTGGAAAATGGACCTATGGAAGGGCCCACTCCAAAGCCAGATGGATCAAAAGAAGATGCCTCTGAGGGATCTCGGCCAAGATGCCTGATAAACAAGTGAGCTCTCTCCAGCTACTAGGTAAGTACTGTAATCTGGTCCAAGTGAGTAGGCTCCCTGAGGCAAGTTATCTAGTCTATCATCATCACAGACCCAAGCACCATGTCTGCTATAAACTGGGTGGTACGAATCTGAGCCCCAATAGTGCGAGGACTCCACCAACTGCTTAATGCCTCCTGGCTGTAAGGACCCTCTGAGAGGGCAAAGCCATCTATGCCCTCTATAGGAATGTCTGTGAGTGGCTGGACTAATGGCCAATGATGCCAAACAGGGGGAACAATGGGAATGCGGATCTGCCCCATGATGCTCCTAATCGCCCGCTCTCCTAAATAGAGCTCCCAAACTCCCTCTGTCAAAAGTGGGACTCTGCGGGTCGACAATATGAACTCCCGGCTAGTGGAGAAGTCTCCCTCAAACCCGACAGTTAAAAAGTCAGAGGTAAATGGGATCCACGAGATCGATCATGCTGTCAAAAGCTCAAGCTGCAGGCGGGAGTGGGTGAATCCCTCAGCAACAGGGACCTCCATCAGAGTGGAATGGTGCCAACGCCGTCCCCTGGGATAAGTCTCAAGGCCTAAAGTAGTAGCGGGACGTAAGCAAGAAAGCCTCCCATAAGCCCAGAATTGGCCATGTCAATATCAAAAGTCCTCAGTGACCAAGACTGACAAATGTAAATGCAAAAATCAAAAGGTACAAGAAAAATGTACTCACCATCAGGAATGGATAGAACCCTAACCAAACCTCGATCACACCTTCCGAGCACACGCGCATGCCTCGGAGAAAATAGGTAAAGGTGTAGGAACCCCAATAAAAGTCACTGATGCGCTCCACATATCAAGTGGCACTGACCAGGGCAAAGAACACCATAGCAGAGTTGTCCACCAAAAAATAACCCCTGATGATCACCAGAAATAATTGCCTCAAGATGCGATCTCTAATCCTCTGATCATCAGGCAGAGGCTCAAGCAAAGCCCCACTCTAGGCATCTACACTCAAGGGACCAGATTGGACCATCCGACCCTTGATCACCATAGCAGGAACTCCCAGCAGGGACCGAACGACAATGGGTGTAATGTCAGCCACGACAGGCACTGGCTCACCCTCAAACTCTATACCGATGATGAACCTACAGTCCATAAGGGTCATCATCACCTCACAGTCCAACAAATGGAGAGACTGAGTCTGGTGGAACCAGCACTCAGACAAAGCCCTCATAAAACCCCAGGGGCAACGTCGAGGAAGAATAGAAAAGAATGCTTGAAACTCCCAGGTGTCAACGATATCCCTGTAGTCCTGATGCAGAGTATGGTACAGGGAGTGCACATTAAACCAGTTATCTCGAGACTGTGTGAAGCCAGGAACTTGCATCAACAGCTAACCCATGTCAAAAACATGTGCCCAGAGAATAGCAAAAAAATAAAAAGAATCTAGAAAGAAGAAAACTTTATATCACCTCGTTGGGGTGAAAAAATCGCAATGGATGGCGACTCAAGTCTCCCAGCAACTCCTGGGTTGGCACAACAATGCTCGAAAGCTCAACACATAGGTCCTGACCTGGAACAGAAGCGACAAAAGGAGCCTCCTCATCATCTATATCAATCAACGGCTCATCCTGTGCTGAACGAATAACCGACTCTGCTAACCTGCAAAGCGGTCGGGCTGGACGTGGCTAGGGAACGTCAGAAGCTTACCTCCGTCTAACCCTTGGAACAACCCAGCTAGCACTACCAGGTCTGTCTCGGTCCATAGCTGACATAAAGTCTCCAAATCACCTCAGAAAGGGTGTGGTAAGCCTAAAACCTATGGCTTGTTAATTTAAATTAGTCTTTCATGCATTTCTAAGTCCTAAAACATGCATGAGTCAGTCAAAAATCCTCAGTAGAGTCAAAATTGCATGTTTATTAAATGCCTAAATTTTAAAAATTTTTTTGCCAGAGTCTCCTTTGTAAAATAGAATGTCCGTATGCACATAGGCATATCTAGGTGGCCATTCAGTAGCACACCTACCCAAAAATAAAAATAATTCATATTTATGAAAAAAAATTAAAAGGAAACTTCACATGGTAGCTAAATTACCATGAACATCTTTTAGTTAAAAATCCAGGGTCACTAGGCCTCAAAAAGAAAAAGTAAACTGATCAAAAAGAGCAAAATATGACTGTCTTAGAATCTAAATTTTCATACATCAAAACTTGCATTGCAGTAAAATATGCATACATATGAAGTCAAAAAAAATTTAGCAGGTCATATAGGCATACATTTTTCATACATTGCGTCTAAAAGCATCCTACGTGGTTTACATGCTTTTAACGGTCAAAACTTGCTAAAAAAAGATGTAAAACGTTACCTGAGATACGCCAAATGCGTGGCCGCTGAAGAAATCCGAAAAAAGTCGCCCGAACTCCGTAGATCTAAAAAAGAAAATTAGAATCCATTTGAAACTTGAAATGAAAATGAATTCAAGTGGCTCCCGTTGCCCAATATAAAAATGCAAGTAGAAGCAGGTCCACCTGTGGCTATCGCACCTCTACCTACGACTCCCCAAGGTGGGCCCCACCCCTCTGGCTCGGTCCAGTTTGAGTTGAAATGGAGTTCATATAAGCTAAAAAGTCAAATCTGAGAAAAAATTGCTACGCGATTGAGCGGATTGTCCTAAAATCCTACGTACATGCGACGAATTCCTGACAGAATGAAAATCTTCATGAAAACCATTGGTTATCATCTCGAAGCAATATCCAGGGATTAATGCTAAAAAATTGCTGAAAAACAGCACAAAACTGCTGAAAATAAACACTGTCGAAGCGTCGGGTACAGACCGTCGACAGTTCAGCTGTTGGCTCAACCCTAGAAATGATTCGGGTACAGACCGATGACAGTTCAGTCATTGGCTCAACCCAAATGAATCATTGGGTACAGACCGATGACAGTTCAGCCATTGGCTCAACCCCAATGAAGCATCGGGTACAGACCGGTGACAGGTCAGCCGTTGGCTCAACCCCAGTGAAGCTTCGGGTACAGACCGAGGATAGTTCAGCCGTTGGCTTAACCCCAGCGAAGCTTCGGGTATAGATCAATGATAGTTTAGCCATTGGCCTCAACCCTAGCGAAGCGTCAGGTACAAATCGAGGATAGTTTAGCCGTTAGCTCAACCCCAATGAAGCTTCGGGTACAGACCGAGGACAGTTCAGCCGTTGGTTCAACCCCAATAAAGCATCGGGTACAAATCGAGGACAGTTCAACCATTGGCTCAACCCCAGCGAAGCGTCGGGTACAGACCGGTGATAGTTCAGCCCTTGGCTCAACCCTAGCGAAGCTTTGGGTACAGACCAAGGATAGTCCAGCCATTGGCTTAACCCTAGCGAAGCGTCAGGTACAGACAGAGGACAGTTCAGCCGTTGGCTGAACCCCAGCGAAGCTTCGGGTACAGAGCGGTGATAGTTTAGCCGTTGGCTCAACCCCAGAAAAGCTTTGGGTACAGACCAAGGACAGATCAACGTTGGCTCAACCCCAGCGACATCTCAGCCGAGGCTCAACCCCCACAAAACATCGGGAAATGATCCAGTGGCGAAAGCAATATAATAATCCATCCTCATAGAGGACAGATGATGGAATCTTTTACACATCCTTAGAGGGAATACCGAGAAGGATTGGTGATTCAGCCCCCTGTTGCAAACTACTATTGTAAGTTATCATTAGGATAGGCATCGAAAGCATCCACTGAGGTAACTCAGTAATCGAGATATATCCCCAGCAGAGAAACCTACAGAAATGTACAACGGCATCAGCCGAAGGAAAATATACCTTAAGGAGAGTATGGACAGATGTGAGAAATCGTTGGTCTCAAACCAAGGTAGCATCCAAATGTCATACCCATCAAAGTCAATAGGTCCATCATAGAAAATGTCATCCCCATCAGAAAGTGACGAGAGCCGGTTTTGATAACCTAACTCTGGTAGCATATCAGTGATGTCAATCAACGATAACCCTACCAACACCAAGGGCTATCTTGGATGATGTTATCCCCAGCAGGTAATGACGTGAACAGCCAGAAGTAGCCCTATTCCAAGCAAAGGTGTCCAACCTTTATAACTTAGCATGCACTGCTTTCACTTTACATCTATATTTCTAGTGTCTATCAATCTTTATCCTGCTCATTCCACTGCATTGCATGAACATGATAAAGAGGGGCATTTATAGAAACTCAAAATTTTGGTTCCCTAATACTAACCCTGCAGGGGGTAAAACCGTCCAATCAACCCCGGTCTCAATACCTGGCCATCAAGTCAACCCCCGTCTTAATACCGGGCCATCAAATCAACCCCGGTCTCAATATCGGACCCTCAAACCAACCCTGGTCTCAACACCGGGCCATCAGTTCAACCCCAGTCTCAATACCGATCATCAAGTCAACCCCGATCTCAATATCGGGCTGTTGTCAAGTCAACCCCAGTCTCAATACTGGGCGACCTAATCAACCCATATCTCAATACTGGGCCATCAAATTAGCCCTGGTCTCAACCCAGGAGGTAAGGGTCAGCCCTAGTCTCAACCTGGAAGGTACAGGTCAGCCCCGGTCTGAGCCCAAGAGGTACAGGTCAGCCCCGGTCTCAACTTGGGAGGTACAAGTCAGCCCCAGTCTCAACTTGGGAGGTAAAGGTCAGCCTCTATCTCAACCTAGAAGGTAGTCAACCCCGGTATCAACCCGGGAGGTACAGGTCAACCCCAGTCTCAACTCGGGAGGTACAGGTCAGCCCCGATCTCAACCTGGTAGGTTAGGTCAACTTCGGAGATAACCCCGAAGCCTTATAACATCTCCAGAGGAAAACCTAGAAGGACCAAGTCAGCCTCAGAGATGACCCTGAGGACAAACAGAATCGAATGGGATCCAAACCTTGGAAACAACACTAGGAAGTCAGGCAAATACCATGCCTGCATTGAGGGCAACCCCGGGAGGGGCAAAACGATCATTTTATTAACTTAAAGCTGATTCGGTTAAACTCAAGCTGAATTGAAGCCACTAAGGTCAGAACGAACCACAACAATGATCCCGAGTGAAAGCAGCGCAAAATAGCTCAACAGACAAACTGCGAGGAATCAAAGACCTGGTTATAAACCCATCTATTTGGACTCGGAAAAGGTTTTCTCTCATGTCATTGTGACACTCTCAGCGAGGGCTTTTCAGAAAGGTATCGTATGCCTCAAACGGACGCTCCTATCAAAAATTAAAAAGTTTTAAATTTGACCTAGCGTTGCTCAGAGTGCACGTACTTTGATGTAGCAGGACCCACTACGGGACCCACGCCACATGGAGCCGCACCTCTACCTCTGGCTGTCGCAGGTAGAGCTGCTTCTCCTAGGTCTATATATATGAGGTGACCCCCCAGCTCATTTCATAATTCAAAAACGCTCTAAACCCTTGCCCGTTTGGTTTCTCAGCCATTTTTTTGTCTTCCAAACCCAAAATTTTTCATTCTAACACGTAGATACACCCACATACTACCACATATCAAAAATTAACCAATAAAAACGGACGTTTGAAGCCCACTATTTGGAAAAAAACCCGTGTAGCAGTCCATTGTGAGTATATTTACGATTATAAAGTTATTATTACTTCATCGCAGTTTTATACACTTGCACGTTAAGTTTCACTTTCTGAATATGCCTGGCTGTTTTTGTTAACTTTTGGTATATTTTAGTACCTAAACTCATTTTTTGGCATTTTTACAACTCGGATCAACGATCCGTCTCTTCTAATAGCTTTTATATACTTATATCTTTGTTTTGAGCAACTTCGCCGAACTGGGTTATCTTCTCAATCTAGGTTTGGCTTTTTTTATATAAATTTAAATATATATACTAACTTTTCAATTCTGTCAAGCCCGGATGTCAAATCCGTGGTAGTTTATTGCTTTTATATATATATATATGCACCCTTCATTGGACTGTGTTATCTTCCCAGTCTCGATTTGACTATTTTTATGTATATTTAACTTTATATACTAACATTTACATTCTAGTTCGGCCTGGATCATTTCCTGGCCTTTTATTGCTTTTATATATATGTATATGGGCCTAAGATAGAATGTCCAATGCCCTTTTATAGCTTTTATATATATATTTCAATTCTGTAGAGCCTGGACAACTCTGTGGCTCTTTTATAGCTTTTATATATATATATATATATATATATATATATATATATATTCATTCCAGTCCGGGCAAAGGATAGAATGTCCGTCACCCTTTACTACTTTCATATATATATATATTTCCATTCTGTTTAGCCTCGACAACTATTTGACTCTTTTCCAGCTTTATATATTTATCCATTCCAGTTCGGGCCTCGGAGTGAAAACCACCGCCCTTTACAGTTTTATATATATCTATTTTCATTCTGTTAAGCCTAGAATACTTCGTGGCTTTTTACAGCTTTTATAAATATATATATATATATATATATATATATATTTACATTTCTGTCCGGGACTGTGAGTGAAAACCCATCGCCCTTTTCACAGCTTTCGTATATATATAATTATATATATATAGCTTTACTCATTCTTATTCAATTACTGCTTTAAATATTCATTTGATATGAATCAGCACTAACATCTCTTCGAACGAACTAGATTTCTTTAAATCTCGCCAACTCTAGCTTTCAAACGGTTCAAAATAGGTCCAGACAGAATCGGGAAACTAGAATGACTAAGATTTATTTAAATCTAGCATTTTTCTAATTTCAGTTATAAAAGTAACCTCGCGGCCCTTATATTGCTATCTAGTGGGAACGAGACGCTTTAGATATGCGCTAGCCAGGATTTACTGATGGATCCTTGGCCATTATAGCAATTGGATATATATTTTTGTGCATATTTGAGCTGTGCAGGTTTATTGGCTTCCTCATGTGAGCCTTGGAATCGTGGGATTCATGATCAAAACTGATCAGAATCTGATTCCCACGATGGACAACTCCAATTTACGAATGTATCCTACCAGTTTTTCTGCAAAAATGTACATGCAAAAGACCTTAAAACGGTCAGAGTCACTCCGATGGTTGTCATGCCCATGAGAAGACCGACACTTGTATATATTGTTGTGATCGAGAATTCTTCGCAACCCGACAATCACCATTCAAATTGAGCCTTAAGGCTAAAAAGATAAAATAAAAGTATCGACATGCTTCAATTCCTATGTTAGCGTAAGGGTTTTGAAAAACCTATTTTCAAAACATCATTTTAATAATCTTTTCTAAAAAAGAGACTTTTGCAAATCAAATCAAACCCTTCGTATATAGGTTCAACGATGCATAAACATACTTTCAATCAAACATAGGCCCAATTTCTTCCAGCATTCACACACACATTGCAGATTAAAAGGGAAATATTAAAAAGATATGGTACCGTGTTTACATGGGAGTTGTGGGGTGCCTAACACTTTCCCCACACTTAACCAAGCCCCCGAACTCAAAACTTCGGTTTCAAAGATCAAGTTTCGAAAGTTTCCAGCAATTGGGCCTTCTTTTCAAATAAAACTCGGTTGAGTTGGTACAACCATTTCAAATCTACCAACTGGCGACTCTGTAAAACGTTCAAATCGTCGACATGATACATGTTGGTCTTTTCCTAAAAATCCATCAAAATCTTTTTCACAATAAAAAGAATAAGGGTAGATATAAAACTTAGGAAAAGAGACGCAAAGATTCGGGTTGCAACTCGACCTGAGTTTTTTCCCGACGTCGATAACCATGATATTTAGAAAATGACCTGGGAGTTAGAATCTAAAATAAAATCAAGGTCTCCTCACCTCTTCGAAATACTAGGTACGTACGTCAATTTCGAGGACAAAATTTCATGAGGAGAGGTTGTAAGACCCCACCTTTTTATGAATAAGATTAAATTTCCTCTATATATTATTTTAAATAGTAAGGTGTTGATTTGATAAATGTGATAGTTATAGGTGATTTGTGCAAATTTTACAAAGTAAGCAAATTGTCATAAAATATTCGTTGTGTCGGAGAATATTCGTTTGGTAGGGGAATATTCTTTTTGTCGGGGAATATTCGTACGACGTCGAAATCATTGGTTGACCCCATAACGGAATAACTGTAGGATATAGAAAGCGACATAAGTAACCTTTTTATAAAAATAACGACAAAACTTTTACCGTTAAACTGTTGAAATATCCGGTGATAAAAGTACAGTAATACGTGTTATTGCACAGTAAACACACGATATTGCACAGTATTTCTAATTATTGATTCTTACGTAAGAAGTAACTCATTCAATAATTGTCACAGTTATTACTGTTCAGTATCTTATATTATTGATTCAATAATTGTTACATTGATAATTGCATAACATTTTTTATTGTTGATTCAATAATTATTACAGTAACCACTACACAGTATTTCACATTATTAAATCAATAATTGTCACAACACAGTAACTCATATTATTTAAATGATATTATTAGATAGCATTATTGGCGATGTCTAGAAAGTTCTGTCGAAGAAAGGGGTTAGGTTATATAATTACGCGTCAGTAAGGATAAATCCTTATCGAAAAGCCCCCTCTTTCCTGGGAACGACCTGGTTGTCAATAGTGTGATTCTATAATATTATTTATTTATAATAATTGATGAATAAAATAATTTTTTTTGATAAATATGATAAGTAAATATTTGTTCAATTTTGATATAAATGGAGGAATTTTTAGCATGAGACATTTGTTGAAAGTTGGCATTTTATCTTTTCCGATAAAATAATTCGTTCAAATATATTATTATAATATAATATTATAATATGATAATATAATAGTATAATTTTATAATTTTAAATGATAATATTATTATAATAAATCTATGGCATAAGAATAAAATAAGGTGAAAGAGAGTAAACTGAATTTGAATTCTCTTTTAATTATAATTTTAAAAAAAACATGTGATAAAGGAATGGAAGTGAGCAAATTGCTTTTGAAAACGTTGTTTTGAAAGTGTGGTGCTGAGAAAAAACCGTGGGTATGTTTAGTCAATCCTAGTGTGCTGGCATTTTCCTATAAATATGTTGCTTAGTTAAAAAATAAAAATTATACCAGAATCAGAAAATTCTTTCTCTATAATATTGAGTGTATTTCTTTTGAGTATAAGAATATTTTGAGTGTGGATAATAGTGTAAGATTTCCTCAACATAATCTTTGTTATTCCAGTCAGAACTACTTTCCTTTTAAGGAAAGGATATTATTTTTCTCGTAAAGGATGTTATTTTCTTTTAATATTCGTAAATGATATTATTTTATACTCGTAAGGGATACCATTTTTTTCCATACTCCATATTATGTAAGTGATATTATTTCATTTCATATTCCTAAATTTAAACTTACTATGGTAAGTATTGCTTCTATAATTCCTTAAATGATTAGAAATTCTTTAAGGTTTGCGCTTCATCTAATATCATTTCATTGGAATATTGGTCTAAACTTTCTTATAAAATTTTAATCTTTTCATGTTGGGTACTATTCATGCGCTACTATTCATACGGTACTATTCACGAGTACTATTCACAACAAAATTAAATTTTCTTTTCTTTGTCCAAGTTATCTTTTATGAATCTTATTCTTGAAATTAGATCCATGTTTTGATCTTCATGTTGACAATTTGGACATTTTTAAAATCTAGATAAATTGAATTATAAATCTCTAATATTTATCCTTGATCTCACTAGATTCGCTCTTTATATCATTGTCATAATCCTCAGACTTAATATGTGGTGAAAGTTATCTTTGACCCGTAGGAAAAAGATGAACTGTTGATTGATGAATACCTTTGGCACATAGTGCAAAGATGAGTTGTTGATTGATGAATATCTTTGGCCCGTTGTCGACGCCGGGAAAAAATCGGAGTCTCTTTATGCCCCTTTTTGTTAAAGGGGGAGGCTCTTCTCTTTTCTTTTTGGTATTGTTTCCCTTCCTTTCTTATCCAGTGGAAGAAGAGAGGAATGCCCATATTTCCTAAATTGATATTATTCTACCCTTTCGCTTTCGCTTTGTCTTTGGGATTCCGTTTTAAAGGGTGAATTTGTAGGAAATTGATACCGACATAAATGTCGACGATTTTTGAAAAGATTAATTTTATTTTGATAATTGGACCGATTGAGTTAGAGCCGCCAGTTGGTATTTTCGAAAATGGATGTACTAACTCATCTGAGTTTTAATGGTTTTTTTGCAAGATGGTCCAATGCGTGACTCCCAAAATATTGGTCTTGAAACCCGAGATTCGTGGAATTCAGGGGCTAGGTTAAGCGGGGGAAAGGTGTTAGGCACCCCCCCGACTCCCGTGCAAGCACGGTACCGCATCTTATTGATTTTCTATGCATGAAGTGTGTTTGTGGGTGTGTTTATGTGTGTGTGTGTGTTTTGATTTTGAAAGCTTAATTAGTTTGTTTCTAAGTCTTTATTCTGGCGACTTGAAAGTAGTGCTGTACCTCTTTTGCACCTAGGTACGAAGGATTTGATTTGCTCAAAAGTTCATTTTTAACAAAATATATGAATTGAAATGAGGTTTTAGAAAGTAAGGTTTTCAAATCCTTTGCTCGACTAGGAATCGAAGACTTTGATACTTCCTTTTATTCTTTACGTTTGTTACGTGATCTACCCTGAATCACTTTATTGTTCATCAAAAGCTCTTTGTGGTTTTATTAGAAATCATTTTGATGATATGCATGAAAAAGCGTTATAAAGGGTCGGATCATCATCGGGCATGTAAGCCATCTCGATTAACCGAACTCCCGCAATTCAAGTTTTTACTATCACGGGATCTTGAATCCGACCTCTCGGAACTAACCCCTCGAGTTCATTTTCAAAATCCAAATATTACATGTACAACGATATTTACGTTATTTAAAGCATTTACATCATAAAAACTGGTCCATCATGGAAATCTAGTCGGATCCATTCGGGGATCTCAACATCGGGATTGCTAGGCTCACATCATTTGTACAATATTACATATACATAATGTCCATGGCTTCGATATTAGATGATTTTATCGATTGAAATCACCGCTCAAGCCGTTTCGGCCCCCCTTTCACCTCTAAATATAGATTTAGGGTAATACAAGTTAACTAGGACCATTTAAAATAATAAATCCATAGATATACCATGAATCTAAGCCATTCTAGCACACGGGTTAAAGCTTCATGCTTAATAACCTCTCAAAGTCTAGATTAGGCTTAGATTTAGGTATATCTAGCCTCCGCGGTTGATATACAACGTAATAAGCATAATATAACCGATAAAAACGTAATACCTATCAACTATTACACAATATGCTTAAAATACAACAAGTTTAACTAGATTTAAACAAACTATATCATCAATCTAATATATTTAAGCAAGATTTACAAAGAACAAAGCTTAGAAAGTGCGTTGTTTGAACTTGGGGGATGCGTGAACAAGCGTTTTAACTCCCGTGATCAACGTAGAACACTCCCGGGGCTCCAAGCAGATGATAAACAAGAGAACATAACTCCAAGTGTGTATATATAAGTCCCACCCGAGGCTCTCTCTCTCTCTAAATGTAACTTTCTCTCTCTAAGTTCTCCTTTTTTTATGTTTATAAACTGCTAGCTGCTGATATAGAGAAATTTGGCCAGCCTCAACCATACATGCGACTAGAGCAGATATGGTTAAGGCTGGGCCCCACATGTTTGGTTGCCTCAAAAAGTGTGCCTTAGGTCTCGATTTGGTGAAAGTTGAGCTTCGCGGACTGAACTTTCGAAAAGTCTTTGCGGAATGCGGCCGAGTAATAGTGAGTCTGACTGAATCAGGGTCCAGGAAGATGATACTGATAGCTGAGAAATATCTTCTGCTTCCCGACGGCAGTTAGCTGGTTTATCATTGATGGCAGGCCTTTCGAGGTTTGCTGAGTTGGTTTTCGACGGACACTGTCTCAGCTTGGCGATCCTCGTTCAGTTCACGACATGTTCGGGCATCATTGGTCCTTTGAATCTTTCACGGGGTTGTCTCTGGGATGGCCTGGATTTTTTGCCCTACCTCGGGGTTGTTTACGAAGTAAAATTATGCTTTTGCCCTTCTGTCAGGTTAGTACAAAGAAAGAGAAATTTTGAGTGTCTACAGATGCCCCTCTTTGCCAATCTGCTTTGGGTTGTTGCCAATGGATTACACCATCGGGGATTTGCCGAGCTGCGTTCGGTTATTGCCAATGGATTACATCATCGGGGATTTACCGACCTGTGTTGGGGTTGTGGCCAATGGATTACATCATCAAGAATTTGCAGACGCCTTCACTAGGTTGTAGCCAACGGATTACATCATCAAGGTTGAGCTGACGCCTTCACTAGGTTGTAGCCAACGAATTACATCATCAGGGTTGAGCTGACGCCTTCACTAGGTTATTGCCAACGGATTACATCATTGATTATAAAAGGGTGAGTTCTTTTTACTTACGACCCTGCTGGATTAGATACTGGCTTGACTAATAACTAGGGTGCCGCTGACGTCGTTGGAGGATGCGGCCCGTCCTTTCATTGCGTAGATTTGAACCTCGGTGCAGAGGCCTCGACTTAGGAGGACTTGGCGCAGGTTGGCATGTTTGATGATGTAGATTTCATTTGCTAGGCCTTTTGTTAGTTGATGGGCGGCTCTGCCCCATTCCCTGTACTTTTTACTTTTATTTGTAGGACAAAGATGATATTTGATGTATACAGTTTTATGTATTTCGCAGAGATGTATATATAATGCTTTTATTCACTGCATATGTCATGATGTGTGCATTATATGTCATGGATTCACATTTATTAAATTGTGAGTTAGGATTGACCCCTGTGTGGTCTTTTGATACTGTTTTCCAAATGAGCCATTATTTTTTCTCAGGTAGGGATCTTCAAGGAATTTTCTCCTTCTTTTGTCGTCGCAAGCTCATGTCATTGTAATTATTTTTAGAAGTCCTTTCATTTCTTATGATGAGATGCTGGGTCCTGCCTTAGGCTCCTTCCCTTTCATTGTATCGCAAAATGCCCCAACCTTTTCGCATTGCTGTTACCAGGGATTCATATAAGAAACTCTCTTTGTTCACCTAAGTCAAGAGTGAGCAATATCCTCCACATCAGACGAAGAACAAAATGCACCAAAAGCTTGACGGCTCGGGCCGTCGGGGATATCTTTGATATAAACATTAGTATAATATCATCAATGAGGCATATGAAGTTAAAGTTCATGAAATTGAATGTTCATCGGGTCTGCCACTTAACTCGTAATCGCTCTATTTTTTCTTATCGCTAAGAAAGTTGTAAATCGCTAACCTCAAGGTTATTTTTTTTATATCTTTCATTTTAAGGAATTTTTCATTCAACAAGTTATGAAATCGCAAGAAAACTTTTAAGCATCTATGGTCCTTGTTCATGAGGAAGATTAGATTGAAAAGACTTATCTCTCTTTATCAAAGATACTTCGTATTCGCTCTAGATATCATTCTTCGCAGAATTAACGTCATATGACATGTGCACTATGAGTGACGCAACCCTTAGCGGGGTTTCTCTTCCATGATTTTAGATGATCTCCCAAAAAAAATAATTCTTAACTCTGAATTTTGTTCTTTCTTTTCTCGTCGCTTAACTTGTCTCACTTTTTTAGGCTATTCAGAGTTACCCATTTAACGAGTTTTGGACCAATGACTCCCAAACCAAATGGCTTTAGGACATTAGGCATAAAGACACCCCTTCAGGTTTACTTGCTCGAGTAACAAAGGCCACACTTTGAGATAAGTCGGGCGATTTACTCTATTCGTTCTTTGCCTGACCATATGCAAGATTCATTTTCTTTAGCTTAAGTTACTCATGTAGCGAGCGTTGGGCCGGTGACTCCCAAACCAGATGGTTATAGGGCACCACGTGTAAAGGCACCCCTCAGGCTTAATTACTCGAGTAACCCAGGCCACGATTTGAATCTGCTCAGGTCTCGCCTTTTACCTCCTCGCAATGCTCAATTTCTTAGGCACTAAGTTACCCATGTAGCGAGCTTTAGGCCGGTGACTCCCAAACCAGATGGCTTTAGGGCACCAGGTGTAAAGACACCCCTTAGACTTAATTACTCGAGTAACTCAGGCCACTATTCGAGACATTAGGTTCGCCATCACTTATCTTCTATCTTCGCATTATTTGTCATCGATGTCGCCAAAGTTTTATATAGCACAATTAAGAGTTAAAGCAACCGCAAAGTGCAGATATGTATATAAGGTTGATTTTGCTCCAAAAAGCACTTTAAACTAGGATATCGTGCCTAATCAACAGGTTGAATAGTCTTAATTCTCTAATCGTTCTCGTTATTCTTGCTCCACGGATGCTTATTAGAATTAAACTATTCATAACAAGTTAAACAAAATCTTCTCTTTTAAAATCTTTTTCTAAGATTTTAACGCAAGATTGATCTATACTTAAACTGGCTATCATCGCTAATGTATATCATCGCTAATGTATGGAGATAGAAAATAAATAAATAGATAAAAGAGTCAGTACCTCGCGTGTGGATAATTGTATTCTAAGAAAGTTATGATTGGAAGAGATCAAGTGATCATACCAGATCGCCAGTGAAATGATATAAATGAAACTTTGATGATGACGTCGTATGTTAAAAAGATTGCGCTATAGGTGCCGACTTGCATTTTCCCTTTTGGGATGGTTGGTAAATGCCCCAGTGTCTGAGTTGTCGTTGTCTCTGATATTGCCCCAGTCTCATTTGTTCTTAGGGTCCCAATATTAGGTTATCATCAATTTTGAAATTGCCCCAGTCTTGCTTGTCGTTTGGAGTAGTCACGTTGTTGTGTTTGACGAATGGGTTGAGAAGATGCCAAGATCGCAAGAATCTTCTACTTTATGACCCACATGGTGAACAGGTGGAGGTGAGCTTTGACGTTCGGGTGCCCCCATTCTCGCTTCTAACTTGCAAGTGCACTTGTTGTAATCTTCTCTGTATTTACTGATGATCATGCTTGATATATCACTGGGATTCTCAATTCATGTTATCACTTTGGCTTTGATGTTTTATGTTGAGAGGCCTTCAGATTCCAGTTGAATTGGATCTAAGAGCTCGGCTTGGCTTCTGATGTATTAGTTTCAACCAGGCTTGGTTTGATCTGTAAGGCTGGGTTTGTGGCTTTTATCTCAGAGAACAGGTAGTCAGATATAAGATAGACTTTGTCACGATGGCCACTCATGCACTTCTGTAAGTCAAAAGGAGATCAAGTATTCTCGCACTTTCGGGGTTGATGAGTTGTTGAAGAGTCGCATCTTGGGATCGCTGAATTGTTGAAAAGGGTTTTGTGACTTTTGTAGTAGTTAGACCGCACCATTAATGGCTGCCTACGTACTCCTTCGAAAGGAGATCAGGTCTTACGTAGTTAACACTTGGCCTGAACAGTTGAAAGGGTTTATTTGGGTTTGATCTTGATTTGATGGTGTTTTGATTTGATGGGGTTTGGATTGACTTTTTTTTTGTTTGGTTTGACCGCACCATAAATGGCTGCCTACGTACTCCCATAGATGGGAGATCAGGTCTTTCGTAGTTCAAGCTCATACCTGAAAAACTAGACTTGATATATTTTTTCTTTTTTTTCTTTTCTTCTTTTTTTTTACATAAACAAAGCATAAACATAATAATGCATAAAACATAAAATAAGACATAATGCTACTGATACCGTCCCAACTCTTAATCGTATTCTCTGAATATGCACATTTTGGGTTAGCTGAGGCTTGATAGTTTAGTTCCAAGAGGTCAGGTTGTCTTTGATGCTGGCAGTAGAAGTTACTTCCTTGTCTAGAACATCTTCAATCACAGCAATAACTTGATTACCTCCATATTCGTCGCATCCCTCGGGGACGCTCAAACTAGACCCGTCATAAAAAGGGATAAACTCTTGATTCCTTGATGGGTTAACTTTGTCGATACCCTCACCTCCTTTTCCTTGATATGTTCCTTCATCTTTTCCATGGTCCTGGGATGTTTTGACTTTGAAAGTTCTCTCGAACTATTGTTGCATTTCTAGCCAGAAACTTTCCCTTTTGGCTTTTTCTTCATTGGAAAGGATCAATATTTCCTCCTCATTATCCATTAGGGTAGAATCAGGAGTGTGGTTGGTAACTTTGGGCAACAAGATGTTTGATGATGGCAGAGGAATTTCCTTAGGGGACTCTCTTCTTTCTTCTACCACTCCCCGCATTATGACCAGTCCACCTTGCGTTCTGCCAAGATTGGTGCTCACAGTCGTCACTTCCTTTGAACTTTCTGTCTCGAGTGGAAATCTTAAGCTTTTTATTTCCCTTTCGCCTTTTCTAGTCATGGGGATATCTATCTTCAGCTTTCCATTTTCAATGAGATTCTGGATTTTGTGTCGCAGGGTCCAACATTCCTCGGTCGCATGTCCAGGTGAGTTAGAATGGTAGAGACACCTCTTATTGATATCATATTGCCTTCCTTTGGGATCATCTGGAGGAGCGAGCTCAGTGATCTTTTTCTGGGCAACCAACAATGCTAATACATTTTCCAACGAGTCTCCTGGAGGCGTGCATACCCTTCTTCGCTTGTTCTTTCGGACTTTTGATGTCGTAGGATTTTGGGGGTTTGCAGGTGTCTGGAATGTTGTTTGATCTTTCCTCATTAAGAGTTTGCATTCCTCTGGGCGATTTTATCGCTGGCGAGATCTTCTTGTAATTTTATTATTCCAATTTTCCTGCCCTTTCAGCTCGCTTCGCTCTTCTTCAGTCAGGTGGATTGTCTTGGAGGGATATAGGCTTGCATTCTGGCTAACCTCTTCCTTCTCTGGGTATCTTGATGGTTGAGTGAAAATCTCTTTGGTGATCTGTTGTTGGCGCACTACCATCTTGGCTAACAGAGTTACTTGACGCTAGATCGTCTCAAATTTTTGTATTACTGTTACACACTCTTCCGGATCTTCCACCCTAAGACATTTGCTCGGCTCTTCTGGGGGTATTCCTCCATCCTTAATATGTACTTATATATTGGATCCATTCCAGCGCTTCCTGACCCGATCATGTTTACTCCCTTTGTATTATACTACTGCAGAAGGCTGGTGTTGACATCTGGTTGGTCAGGTTGTTTGATCATAATATCACCACTTTCAATTAGATTTTGGATTTTATGCTTTAAGGACCAACAGTCTTGCGTATCGTGTCCCGAAGAATCTGATTGGTAAGCACATCTCTCCCTTGGATCATATTTGTTAGTCTTTGGATCTAGAGGTGGAGCCAAATCAGTAATTTTCTTGTAGTCGATCAATAAGGCCAATACGTTCTCGAGGGAATCGCCTAGTGGAGTAAACACTCTATTTTTTGTTCTTTCAAATTTCCTCTGTTTATCCTAGCTTTGGTTGAATGTGGCCTGTTGTTGCTGTGGCAGATCGCTTCGCTTTATCCAGGAAGAGGGACTGTTGTCGGGGCTCATATATTGCCCCTGTGTAATGAAGGATACATCTTCATTGTTCTCCTCGTATATCATCTTAGGAGCGCTCACATCGTTGCCAGACTGTATATGTTCGGTGACTGCTTCCAAGGCCGTGAGGTCTTTGATCTTACCAGACTTCAAACCCATCTCTGCCATTTCCCCATGTTTTATCATTTCGGATAAGGGTTTGCCTATTCCCGCAAGGACTCTCTCGTAATAAGGCGCTTCTTGGATGTCGATGAATGTCATCACCATCTCTGATTCATCCATTGGCGGGTTAACCTGGGCTACTATGTGCCTCCACCTCTGCTCGTAATCCATAAACGATTCATTGCTCAGTTTCATAACCTTGGTCACTTAGTAGTGATCAGGTGCCATTTGGGTTTGGAAGCTATATTGGTTGAGGAATGCGTGGGACAAATCTTCCCAACCTTGGACTTTGGAATTGTTGATCCCGGCGTACCAAGTTCGGGCTTCACCAGTAAGGCTCTTTTGGAACAACTGCATTCGGAGGTTTTCATCCTCGGCATAGGATCCTAACTCACCTATGTATACCTTCAGATGGGTGTAAAGGTCGTCCGAACCATTGTATTTCTCAAACTCCGAGACTTAAAATTTATCGGGATATCTGGCCATTGGGAAAATACAGAGGTCAGAGTAGTTAACACTTCCGTGGGACCCTGTCCCCTTCATAGATCGGATATCATCCTCCATCTGTCGCATCTTCTTCATGATGTCTCTTGTTTCTCTGTTCTCTCGAAAGTCTACTATTTCCCTAGTCATCTTTTGGACCGGGGCCTCCTTGACTATTTCGAAGGCGAGTGGGGTGATAGATGTGGACATCTGGGTATAACCATCCTTTTCTGGTATTTTCATGTCTCCTTGCACAGAGGGTTCAGTCTGATTCTTCAGTTTGGGTTCTTGAGATACTTTACACTGCTCTTTAACAGAGTGGTCATCTCAAAAATTTGTTTCTTAAACTCCTCGAATTCTTCTTGAGATACCGGGCTGGGCTCTGATGAACATCCTTCAGCTATTCGGAATGGTGGTAAACGGACCTTTTTAGCTCGGAATCGAGTTTTAGGACCAATCTGCACAACACCGATATCTAGTTTAGACTGGATATTGGTGGACAGGGATGCATGATATGATATGCCTCAGTTTAATGGTTTTATAATCTTTTCCTGCGAAACAAAGGGTTAGTCGACTTGATGACAGGATAAAAGGGATGTATAAATGATAGTTCAGATGATTGCCAAGTATATACGGGGAAGATTAAATAGGGCATGAAGAAGCACACCGCGCGTTTGGTTTATCAGAGGCTGACCTATCTTAGGGTTACTCTCACGGGCTGTTTGAAATTGGTTCCCAGATCTTCGCAATTTACTTGATGAAAACATCAATTTTTCAATTGGAGCGGATCTGAGTGGTGCCTTTCCTGAGCCTCACAATGGAAACACGTAGAGGAGTCCAGTAATAAACAACTAACGGGATTACCTCCTAATGGAGGTACCACACAACATACATTCACATACATTCACGTACTCACCATATGCAATATGATGACATTGTACGAAGCACTAAGATATTATGCGAGGCACTAATAAAAAGATGCTTAAAGATCGAGACATTTACCACACACAAAGATCATTCACACAAGATACACATGCAGAGAAAAAAATCAAAAAGTTTGATTGCGGCTTAAGCCCTCTTTAATCCCCAGCAAAGTCGCCACCTGTCAACGCCGGGAAAAAGTTGGAGTCTCTTTGTGCCCCTTTTTGTTAAAGGGGGAGGCTCTTCTTTTTTCTTTTTGGTATTGTTTCCATTCCTTTCTTATCCGGGGGAAGAAGTGAGAAATGCCCATATTTCCTAAATTGATATTATTCTACCCTTTCGCTTTTGCTTTGTCTTTGGGGTTCCATTTTAAAGGGTGAATTTATAGGAAATTGATACTGACATAAGTGTCGACGATTTTTGAAAAGATTGATTTTATTTTGATAATTGGACCGATTGAGACAGAGCCACCAGTTGGTATTTTGGAAATGGATGTACCAACTAATCCGAGTTTTAATGTTTTTTTCGCAAGATGGTCCAATGCATGACTCCCAAAATATTGGTCTTGAAACCCGAGATTTGTGGAATTCGGGGGCTAGGTTAAGCGGGGGGAAGGTGTTAGGCACCCCCCCGACTCCCGTGCAAGCACGGTACCGCATCTTATTGATTTTCTATGCATAAAGTGTGTATGTGGGTGTGTGTATGTGGGTGTGTGTGTTTTGATTTTGAAAGCTTAATTAGTTTGTTTCTAAGTCTTTATTCTGGTGACTTGAAAGTAGTGATGTACCTCTTTTGAGCCTAGGTACGAAGGTTTTGATTTGCTCAAAAGTTCATTTTTAACAAAATATATGAATTAAAATGAGGTTTTAGAAAGTAACGTTTTCAAATCCTTTGCCCGACTAGGAATCGAGGACTTCGATACTTCCTTTTATTCTTTACGTTTGTTAAGTGATCTACCCCGAATCGCTTTATTGTTCATCAAAAGATCTTTGTGGTTTTATTAGAAATCATTTTGATGATATGCATGCAAAAGCGTTATAAAGGGTCGGATCATCATCGGGCATGTAAGCCATCTCGATTAACCGAACTCCCGCAATTCAAGTTTTCACTATCACGGGATCTTGAATCTGACCTCTCGGGACTAACCCCTCGAGTTCGTTTTCAAGATCCAAATATTACATGTACAACGATATTTACGTTATTTAAAGCGTTTACATCATAAAAACCGGTCCATCATAGGAATCTAGTCGAATCCATTTAGGGATCTCAACATCGGGATTCCTAGGCTCACATCATTTGTACAATATTACATATACATAATTTCCACGGCTTTGATATTAGATGATTTCATCGATTGAAATCACCGCTCAAGGCGTTTTGGCCCCCCTTTCACCTCTAAATATAGATTTAGGGTTATACGGGTTAACCAGGACCATTTAAAACAATAAATCCATAGATATACCATGAATCTAAGCCATTCTAGCACACGGGTTGAAGCTTCATGCTTAATAACCTCTCAAAGGCTAGATTAGGCTTAGATTTAGGTATATCTAGGCTCCGCAGTTGATTTACAATGTAATAAGCACAATAGAACCTATAGAAACGTAAAACCTATCAAGTATTACACAATATGCTTAAAATAAAACATGTTTAACTAGATTTAAACAAACTATATCATCAATCTAATATATTTAAACAAGATTTACAAAGAACGAAGCTTAGAAAGTGTGTTGTTTCACCTTGGGGGACGCGTGAACAAGCGTTTTAACTCCCTTGATCAACGTAAAACACTCCCGGGGCTCCAAGCGGATGATAAACAAGAGAAAATAACTCAAAGTGTGTATATAAAAGTCCCACCCGAGGCTCTCTCTCTCTAAATGTAACTTTCTCTCTCTAAGTTCTCTATTTTTATGTTTATGAGCTGCTAGCTGCTGATATAGAGAAATTCGGGCAACCTCAACCATACACGCGACTGGAGCAGATATGGTTAAGGCTGGGCCCCACGTGTTTGGTTACCTCAAAAAACGTGCCTTAGCTCTCAGTTTGGTGAAAGTTGAGCTTCGCGGACTGAACTTCCGAAAAGTCTTTACGGAATGCAGTCGAGTAAAATTGAGTTTGACTGAATCGGGGTCTGGGAAGATGATGCTGATAGCTGAGAAGTATCTTCTGTGATGCCTCTAGAATAGGTCCAATCGCCCAACCCATTCTGAGTTGCCAACAAATGGTACAAAATCCAAATACAAACTTTATATCACACGGTCGTGCAAAATACGACCACACAAGTATGAGTGTCAATACAAATATGTAAAAAATATAAACATTCAAACTAAGTACTCATTACAATTATTATCACACTATTTTATAAAAATAGTGAGGACTACTACTGCTCTAACTCGGACCATCACTCTGTTCCCCGACTAGTCCCTACAACATTCTCATTTTCTGAAGAGGACAATAGAATAAAAGGGTGAGGTCAACTTGCCCAGTAAAGAATATTATGAATAAGATAATAAAGAATAATTTATCGTTAGTCTTCAACAAATCAGATAAAATATTATGGACAACAAGTTTTAGATCAACAACTGCAGCGGAAGTAACAATGCATCAGAAGAGTTAAGTAGGAAATGATGTCTACTATCTTCTATGATTTGAAAGTTCATAATCAATATTTTATCCCTGTAACATCAATCAATATATATCTTGAATTAAATATTCATCTTTGCACTACGGGCCAAAGATATTCATTTGTATCACCAGTTGGTCATGTTCATCTCAACACCTGTCCATCTTTGCACTACAGACCAAAGATATTCATCAGGTAATCATTCATCTTTGCACTACAAGCCAAAGATATTAGTTATATGACCATTTAGGACTGAAGATGATGAAAAATATTTTAAATAACGAATCTAGTGAGATAAAAGACAAAAATTAGGAATTCGTAGTTTATTTTATTCAAGTTCAAAAATACCCCAGCAAAATTCATGAATGAAGTTCAAAACTTAGATCCAATCATAGATAGGAACCATAATAGACAACTTGGACAAATAATTTTTTTTTTAATTTTTCTGTAAATAGTACCATATTCGTGAATAGTGTTGTATACGTGAATAGTAACCCCGACGGAAAAGGTAAAAATTTCATAATAAAATTTATACCAATATTTCGATGAAATGATATTGAAAGCAATAACATCATTTACGAAAAAAATAACATCCCTTACCTCAAAAGAACAGTACTTCTGACTGGAATATCGGATATAAGGCTGATGGAAATTTGCACTGCTTATCAACTCTCAAAGTATCTAAATACTCACAAAAATACGCTCGATATTATAGAGAGAGAAAACTTCTGATTCTGGCGTGATTTTCAAATTCTAATTTAGCACTCTATTTATAGGAAAATGCTTAGAACGCCAAAGCAGAAAATTTAATAAAATAATAATATTTTTAAAAAAATTTCCTACGTACACCACATCACTCTCATCAGCACACACAAGTGGGTCCCACCCATATTAAAAACATTTTTTATGAAAAAAATATTTATAACCCCAAAAATCAATTATTCCGGAACTTCAATAATTCATAATAAATAGCCATTTTATCAGAAAAATACGAATCTTATGTCCATTCCATAGGAAATTTAATTCTCTACAACTTTGCAGGAGAAAGTTTTTCCATATTCCAAACAGAAAATGTCCGAAATTCATATAAGGATTATTTTCCACAGCTCCATTCCAACAAAATATTGATAAAAACACATCAGCACTAATTCCTTCATTAATATCCACATAAAATAAATATTTTCTTATCATATAAATCAATAATTAATTATTCACAAATAATATTACAGAACTACAATATTGACAGCCAGGTCGTTCCTAGGAAAGAGGGGGCCTTCCGATAAGGATTTTTCTTTACTGGCGCGCAATTAAATAACCCCTCATAGATAGAACTTTCTTAGACATTGCCAATAATGCTATCTAATAATATTATTCAAATAATATAAATTATTGATCTGATAATGGGAAATACTGTGCAGTGACAATTATTGAATTAACAATAATATAAAATACTATGCAATACCGTGTGCTACTGTGCAATAACGCGTATTACTTCATTTTACCCACCGAGTATTCCAACAGTTTTAACTGTAACCGTTACGCCGTTATTATTAAAAAAACTCATTCGTGTCGTTTTCTTCATCCGACAGTTTTTCATTATGGGGCCCACAAATGGCTGCGCCGTCGTACGAATATTCCACGACCAAACAAATATTCCCCAATAACAATGAATATTTTATAACCACTTGCTTTTATTGAAATAGTTGCGCATTTTTTACCCATAACTTCCCACATTTATCAAATTATTCCAAAATAATATATAGAGGAAATTCAATTTTATTGATAATAAGTTGGGGTCTTACAACCTCCCCTCCTTATAATATTTCGTTCTCAAAATTGACGTACATACCTAGTGTTTCAAAAAGGTGGGGATACCTCGCTTTCATTTTTGATTCCAACTCCCAGGTCATTTCCTCAATAGCATGGTTCCTCCACAAAATCTTGACTTGTGGTATAACCTTTGTGCGTAGGACATGCTCCTTCCTATCCAAGATCATAACAGGTACCTCCTCGTACGTTAACTATCTCGTCTGGTTCTAACTCAATAATGTGGTTTGGGTCTTTTACATATTTACGAAGCACGGATATGTGAAAAACGTTATGAACACGAGACATGCTTAGAGGTAAAGCGAGTTTATAGGCCACATTTCTTACTCGGTCAAGAATCTTAAATGGACCAATAAATAGTGGATTGAGCTTTTATCTCTTCCCAAATCTCGTAAATCCTTTCCACGGAGCAACACATAACAATATATGATCTCCAACATTAAATTCCACATCCTTTCGATGAAGATCCGCATAACTCTTTTGTCGATTCTGTGCCGTTTGTATACATTGTCGGATCATTTAAATCTTTTCTGTAGTCATACGTACCAACTCTGGTTCCAACAATGTTGCTTCACCCACCTCATCCCAACATATTGGAGAGCGACATTTTTGCCCATACAACGCCTCGAATGGAGCCACACCTATACTTGCCTGATAACTGTTGTTGTAGGAGAATTCCACAAATGGTAAGTACTTATCCCAACTCCCTTTGAAGTCTAGAACACAGATGTAAGACCCCAACTTTTATGAATAAAAAAATTTAAATTTCCTCTATATATTATTTTGAAATAGTCAGGGGTTAATTTGATAATGTGAAATATTATGGGTAAAATGCGAAAATATTTTAAAAAAGAAAATGGTTATAAAATATTCATTGTTATCGGGGAATATTCGTTTGGTCGTGGAATATTCTTGTTGTCGGGGAATATTCGTACGACAGCGCAGCCAATTGTGGTCCCCATAACGGAAAATTATCGGATGAAGAAAACGACAAGAATAGGTTTTTTTTTATAAATAACGGCGTAGTTGTTACCGTTAACACTGGTGGAATACTCGGTGGGTAAAGTAAAGTAATATGCGTTGTTGCACAGTAGCACACGGTATTATACAATATTTTTTATATTATTGTTAAATCAATAATTGTCACTGCACATTATTTTCTATTATCAGATCAATAATTCATATTATTTGAATAATATTATTAGATAACATTATTGGCAATGGCTAAGGAAGTTCTGTCTAGGAGGGGTTATTTAATTGCGCGCCAATAAGAAGAAATCCTTATCGGAAGGCCTCCTCTTTCCTAGGAACGACCTGGTTGTCAATATTGTAGTTCTGTAATATTATTTGTGAGTAATTAATTATTGATTTATATGATAAGGAAATATTTATTTTTGTGGATATAATAGAAGGAATTAGTGCTGATGTGTTTTATAAGGATTTTGTTAAAATGAAGGTGTGGAAAATCATCCGTATGTGGATTTCGGACAATTTATGTTTGGAATTTGGGAAAACTATCTTCTACAAAATTGTGGAGAATTAAATTTCCTATGGGATGGACATAAGATTCGTATTTTTCTGATAAAAGAGCTATTTATTATGAATTATTGAAGTTCCGGAATAAGTGATTTTTGGGGTTATAATTTTTTTTTCACAAAAAACATTTTTTAATGGGTGGGCCCCACTTGGTGAGCTGATATTTTTGTCAATGGTGTGCGTAGAAATTTTTTTAAAATAATATTATTTTATTAAATTTTCTACTTTGGCGTTCTAAGCATTTTCCTATAAATAGGATTGCTGAATTAGAATTTGAAAATCACACCAGAATTATAAGTTCCTTTCTCTATAATATCGAGCATATTTTTGTGAGTATTTTGATACTTTGAGTGTTACTATTCAGTGCAAGTTTCTTTCAATACTATATCCGATATTTCAGTCAAAAGTATTGTTCTTTTGAGGTAAGGGATGTTATTTTCTTTCATAAATGATGTTATTCTTTTTAATATCATTATACCAAAATATTGGCATGAATTTTTGTGAAATTCTTACTTTTTCCCTCGAAGTTACTATTCACATATACGACACTATTCACGTATACGGCACTATTCACGAATACGGTATTATTCACAGAAAAATTAAAAAAAAAAATTCTTTGTCCAAATTGGCTATTATGGTTAATATATTTGATTGGATCCAAGTTTTGATAGTCATTTTTAAATTTTGCTCCACAATTAATTATTATGGAGTATTCTTGAACTTGGATAAACTAAATTACGAATCTCTAATTTTTGTCCTTTATCTCACTGGATTCTTTTTTTTAAAATATTTTTCATCATCTTTAGTCTTAAATGATGATACAAAAGAATATCTTTGGCCTATAGTGCAAAGATGGATGATTATTTGATGAATATCTTTGGCCTGTAGTGCAAAGATGAATGATTACCTGATGAATATCTTTGGCCCGTAGTACAAAGATGAATATTTGATTCAAGATCTATATTGATTGATGTTACTGGGATAAAATATTGATTATGGACTTTCAAATCATAGAAGATAGTGGACATTATTTCCTACTTAATTCTTCTAATGAATTGATATTTCCGCTGCAGTTGTTCATCTAAAACTTGTTGTCCATAATATTTTATCTGATTTGTTGAAGACTAACGATAAATTATTCTTTATTATCTTAGTCATAATATTCTTTACTGGGCTAGTTGACCTCACCCTTTTCATCTATTGTCCTCTTTAGGAAATGAGAATGTCGTAGGAACTAGTCGGGGGACAGATTGATGGTCCGAGTTAAAGCAGTAGTAGTCCTCACTATTTCTAATAAATAGTGTGATAATAATTGTAATGAGGACTTAGTTTGAATGTTAATATTTTCTACATATTTGTATTAACACTCACAGTTGTGTGGTCGTATTTTGCACGACCGTGTGATATAAAAGATTGTATTTGAATTCTGTACCATGTATTTGGCGACTCAGAATGGGTTGGGTTGACTGTACCTATTCTGGGGGCGTCACAGTTGGTATCAGAGCTTAGGGATATGATCTCTGGCGGAGATCGGGGAATAGAACTAGGAGGGGAGAGACGAGTAAATCCTTCACTAGTATGTCCTACCTAAGCTTATATGGTATTTATTTGGTAAGTCGGAGCATAGGGTTATTATGTGATATGTTAATTTGTTTAATTAACCCTTGTTTTATGGCAGTATTTGAGAATGGCAGCTGAGAATGTTAACAATGGAGTGAATGAGACCGTGGAGACACCTTTAATCACCAACTAGGAGAACGTGCAACAAGAAGGCAATGTTCATCCTGAAAATAACACTGATCAGACGATAAATGATGAGATGTTTAGAAGCTTTTTATAGTTTATGAAAAACCAGACGAGGGAGACTCGTGTGTAAAATACAGGTGGAGATAATAACAACACGCGAATTATCACTGCCAAGCAGTTCAAAGAGTTGGGACCACCAGAGTTTCAGGGAAAGCCAGATCCAATCAAGGCAGAGACGTGGTTTAAGCAAATTACCAAGATATTTGATGTCTTGGGATGCACGGAGGAATAGATGGTTCCATTCGCCACCTTTATGTTCCGTGGAGAGACAGATTAGTGGTGGGAGCCTGTGAAGCGTACCCAGCCTGCCGCACTCAAGATGTCTTGGGAAACGTTCCAGAAACTATTCAATGACAAGTACTTTCTTGAAAGTATTCATCATATGAAGGAGGTAGAGTTTATTAGACTAGAACAAAACAACATGACTGTGTCCCAGTACGAGGCTAAGTTCGCAAAGTTGTCTAGGTTTGCACCTCATTTGGTGGAGAATGAGGAACGTATAACGCAGGATGTTTCTGAGAGGTTTGAAACCCGAAATACGTTAATACCTCATTTCTAACAAATTTTCTTTATATTCAGATGTAGTAAACAGGGCTCAGTTATTAGAACGAGATAATGAATATGTTCAACCAAGGGACCACAACCATGGTCATACCGGTGGCAGCAGTCATAGGAGCAATGACAACCAGCGAGGATGAAAGTATGACAGAAGCGGTAACCACTCCGGTGGTAATTGTGACCATGATAGTAGAAAAAGCGAATCGGGGGGAGATTTCAAGAAGAGAAGGTACAACAATGAGAACGTGAAGACGTCGACATCAGCACCATCATCAACTATTTCTAGGGGAGGAGAACGACCACCGGTCGTATGCTATAAATGCGGAAAAGAGGGACACATCAGCCCAAACTGCCCACAATAATTCAAATCATGCTTTAACTGTGGGAAAGAAGGACATATAGCTCGAGATTGTCCTGTAGCGAAACCAAGTCCAGCGGGGGTGGTGATTCCAAAGGCGGTTTCGGACAAGACAAAGTCAGTGGTTCCTGGAAGAGCATTTGTCGTGACAGCCAAAACGTGAGGACCCACACGAGGTGATTACGGGTAAGCTAATCATAAACTCTTGCGAAGTTTACACCTTGTTAGATACCGGTGCTACCCATTATTTTATTTCACCTGCTTGTGCTCAACGATTAAATTTGACACCTGAGAAGTTAGACTTTAACTTATCTGTTGAAACTCCGTTAGGAGAAACCTTAGTTACATCTACAGTTTACAAATCTTGCTTGATTCAGATTGGTACCCTTACCTTACCTTTTGATCTTATATCTTTGAAAATACTTGCATTTGACGTGATTTTAGGAATTGATTGGTTAACCACTTACCATGCCAAAATTGATTATTTTCGTAAGGTTGTTAGTTTTTATATTCCTAACCAACCTGCTGTGCGAATCCAAACAACCAAACCACTAAAATCAGTCAATGTTATTTCATGTAACAAAGGTATTCGTTTATTGAAAAATGGATGTCAAGCTTTCTTAGCTCATGTCACTGATCTAAACCAGAATACGTCAGATTTGAATAATATTTCTGTTGTTAATGAGTTTCCTGATGTATTTCCCGAAGAACTTCCCGGTCTACCCCCAGAACGTGAAGTTGAATTCTTTATTGACCATGAGCCCGGTACAAAACCCATTTCTAAAACTCCATATCGAATGGCTCCAATTGAACTTCAAGAGTTAAAGGTCCAACTACAGGAGTTGTTAGACAGCGGTTTCATTCGTCCAAGTACGTCTCCTTGGGGGGCTCCTGTTTTATTCGTAAAGAAGAAAGACGGGAGTATGCGACTTTGTATTGACTATCGGGAGTTGAACCATGTCACCATCAAGAATAGGTATCCGCTACCTCGTATTGATGTCCTGTTCGACCAGTTGCAAGGAGCATAATTCTTTTCAAAGATCGATCTTCGTTCTGGATATCATCAGCTGAAGATTAAAATTGAGGATATTCCGAAGACTGCCTTCAGAACTCGGTACGGACATTATGAGTTCTTAGTCATGTCTTTTGGATTGACTAATGCTCCTGCTGCTTTCATGGATATGATGAACCGTGTATTCAAGAAATATTTGGATCAGTTCGTGGTTGTCTTTATTGATGACATCCTCATCTATTTCAAAAGCCATGAATATCATGAGCACCACTTGAAGCTGGTACTTCAAAGACTTCGTGAAAACAAGTTATATGTTAAGCTGAAGAAATACGAGTTCTGGCTTGAGGAAGTAGCATTCCTTGGGCACGTGGTATCGAAATATGTAGTATCGTGGACCCGGTGACTGAAGTGCGTAGCTTTTTGGGCTTAGCTGGTTATTATCAGAGGTTCATGAAGGGATTCTCTCGAATCGCTACTCCATTAAATCAGCTGACTCAAAAAGATACAAAATTTGTTTGGAGTGAGGAATGCGAGAAGAGCTTCCAAGAGCTCAAGAGGAGACTTATCTCGGCACCTGTTCTAACAATACCATCTAGTTTGGATGGATTTGTTATCAACAACGATGCTTCGGGCAAAGGGTTAGGATGTGTTCTCATGCAACATGGGAAAGTCATAGCCTATGCCTCGCGACAACTCAAGGAATATGAGAGGAATTATCCTACTCATGATCTAGAGTTGGCAGCAGTCGTTTTCGCATTGAAGATCTGGAGACACTACCTGTACGGGGAGAAAGTGGAGATTTATATGGATCATAAGAGCCTTAAATATTTTTTTACTCAGAAGGAACTCAACATAAGGCAACGACGTTGGCTTGAGCAGTTGAAAGATTACGATCATACCATCCAATACCATCCGAGAAAAGCGAACGTGGTAGCTGACGCGTTGAGTAGAAGATCATATGCGAGAACGAGTGCGATGATGTCAAGTATACGCATAGAACCAGCTTTGATTAATAAAGTTAAAGTTGCTCAAGCTACAGATCCAGAGCTGATGAAGATGAAGAAGAAGGTGCAAGAAGGTGCGGTTTTCAGAAGCAAGAATCGATGAAGAAGGAATACTCCGAGTCAACTCCAGACTTTGTGTTCCTTACGATTCTGATTTGAAGTATAGAATTATGATGGAGGCACACAACACACCATTTGCAATCTATCCTGGGAGTACCAAAATGTATCGTGATCTTCGACATACATTTTGGTGGAGCAATATGAAGAGAGAGATCGCGGAGTTTATTTCGAGATGTTTAACTTGTCAACGTGTAAAGGCAGAGCATTAAGTGCCGAAGGGTCCATTGCAACCACTGGAGATTCCGAAATGGAAGTGGGAACACATTACGATGGATTTCGTTATGGGTCTTCCCAAGGTTTCTCAAGGAATAGATGCGATTTGGGTTATTGTTGATAGATTAACCAAGTCTGCTCATTTCTTGCCGATACAGGAGACCTATTCCCTTGAACGTCTTGCTCGTATGTACGTGAATGAGATTGTGAGGTTGCATAGCATGCCAGTATCCATAGTTTCGGATCGTGACCCAAGATTTACTTCACGAATTTAGGTTAGCTTGCAGAAAGCTATGGGCATGGACTTACGATTCAGTTCGACATATCACCCTCAAACGGACGGGCAATCAGAAAGGACTATTCAAACTCTTGAACATCTATTGAGACTCTGTGTTCTAGACTTCAAAGGGAGTTGGAATAAGTACCTACCATTGGTGGAATTCTTCTACAATAACAGTTATCAGGCAAGTATAGGTGTGGCTCCATTCGAGGCATTGTATGGGAGAAAGTGTCGTTCTCCAGTGTGTTGGGATGAGGTGGGTGAGGCAACATTATTGGGACAGGAGTTGGTATGTATGACTACAGAAAAGATTTAAATGATCCGACAATGTATACAAACAGCACAGAATCGACAAAAGAGTTATGCGGATCTTCATTGAAAGGACGTAGAATTTAATGTTGGGGACCATGTGTTATTACGTGTTGCTCCATGGAAGGGAGTTACGAGGTTTGGCAAGAGAGGAAAGCTCAATCCACGATTCATTGGTCCATTTGAGATTCTTGACCGAGTAGGAAATGTGGCCTACAAACTCGCATTACCTCCAAGCATGTCTTGTGTTCATAACGTGTTTCACATATCTGTGTTACGTAAATATGTGAATGACCAGAGCCATATTATTGAGTTAGAACCGGACGAGATAGCAGAAGATTTAACGTACGAGGAGGTACCTGCCAAGATTTTGGATAGGAAGGAGCATGTCCTACGCATAAAGGATATACCACAAGTCAAAGTTTTGTGGAGGAGCCATGCTATTGAGGAAATGACGTGGGAGTTGGAATCGGAAATGAAAGCGAGGTGTCCTCACCTTTTTGAAACACCAGGTACGTACGTCAATTTCGAGGATGAAATTTCATAAGGAGGGGAGATTGTAAGACCCCAACTTTTATGAATAATTTTTTTTTAAAATTTTCTCTTGATATTATTTTGAAATAGTCAGGGGTTAATTTGATAATGTGAAATATTATGGGTAAAATGCACAAAGATTTTAAATAAGCAAGTGGTTATAAAATATTCATTGTTGTCGGGGAATATTCGTTTGGTCGTGGAATATTCTTGCTGTCGGGGAATATTCGTACGACGGCGCAGCCAATTGTGGGCCCCATAACGGAAAATTATCGGATGAAGAAAACGACAAGAATAAGTTTTTTTTATAAAGAACGACGTAGTTGTTACCGTTAACACTGTTAGAATACCCTATGGATAAAGTAAAGTAATACGCGTTGTTGCACAGTAGCACACGATATTGCACAGTATTTTTTATATTATTGTTAAATCAATAATTGTCACTGCACAGTATTTTCCATTATCAGATCAATAATTCATATTATTTAAATAATATTATTAGATAACATTATTGGCAATGTCTAAGGAAGTTCTGTCTAGGAGGGGTTATTTAATTGCGCGCCAGTAAGGAGAAATCCTTATCGGAAGGCCCCCTCTTTCTTGGGAACGACCTGTTTGTCAATATTGTAGTTCTGTAATATTATTTGTGAGTAATTAATTATTGATTTATATGATAAGGAAATATTTATTTTTGTGGATATAAAAGAAGAAATTAGTGCTGATGTGTTTTATAAGTATTTGTTAAAATGAAGGTGTGGAAAATCATCCGTATGTGGATTTCGGACAATTTATGTTTGGAATTTGGGAAAACTTTCTTCTACAAAATTGTAGAGAATTAAATTTCTTATGGAATGGACATAGGATTCGTATTTTTCTGATAAAAGGGAATATTTATTATGAATTATTGAAGTTCTGGAATAATTAATTTTTGGGGTTATAAATTTTTTTTTCACAATTTTTTTTTTTAATGGGTGGGCCCCACTTGGTGAGCTGATATTTTGGTCAATGGTGTGCGTAGAATTTTTTTTAAAATAATATTATTTTATTAAATTTTCTGCTTTGGCGTTCTAAGCATTTTCCTATAAATAGGATGCTGAATTAGAATTTGAAAATCACACCAGAATAATAAGTTCTTTTCTCTATAATATCGAGCGTATTTTTGTGAGTATTTTGATACTTTGAGTGTTACTATTCAGTGCAAGCTTTTTTCAGTACTATATCCGATATTCCAGTTAGAAGTACTGTTCTTTTGAGGTAAGGGATGTTATTTTCTTCGTAAATGATATTATTCTTTTTAATATCATTATACCAAAATATTGGCATGAAGTTTTGTGAAATTCTTACTTTTTCCCTCAGAGTTACTATTCACGTATACGGCACTATTCACGAATATGGTATTATTCACATAAAAATTAATTTTTTTTTCTTTGTCCAAGTTGGCTATTATGGTTCCTATATTTGATTGGATCTAAGTTTTGATCGTCATTTTTAAATTTTGCTCCACAATTAATTATTATGGAGTATTCTTGAACTTGGATAAACTAAATTACGAATCCCTAATTTTTGTCCTTTATCTCAATGGATTCATTTTTTTTAAAATATTTTTCATCATCTTCAGTGTTAAATGGTGATACAAAAGAATATCTTTGGCCTGTAGTACAAAGATGGATGATTATTTGATGAATATCTTTGGCCTGTAATGCAAAGATGAATGATTACATGATGAATGTCTTTGGCCCGTAGTGCAAAGATGAATATTTGATTTAAGATCTATATTGATTGATGTTACAGGGATAAAATATTTATTATGGACTTTCAAATCATAGAAGATAGTGGACAATATTTCCTACTTAATTCTTTTAATGAATTGATATTTTCGCTGTAGTTGTTGATCTAAAACTTGTTGTCCATAATATTTTATCTGATTTGTTGAAGACTAACGATAAATTATTCTTTATTATCTTAGTCATAATATTCTTTACTGGGCTAGTTGAGCTCACCCTTTTCATCTATGGTCCTCTTCAGGAAATGAGAATGTCGCAGGAACTAGTCAGGGGACAGAGTGATAGTCCGACTTAGAGCAGTTGTAGTCCTCACTATTTGTAATAAATAGTGTGATAATAATTGTAATGAGGACTTAGTTTGAATGTTAATATTTTCTACATATTTATATTGACACTCATAGTTGTGTGGTCGTATTTTGCACGACCGTGTGATATAAAAGATTGTATTTGAATTCTGTACCATGTATTTGGCGACTCAGAATGGGTTGGGTTGACTGTACCTATTCTGGGGGCGTCACAACAGAGTCTCAATAGATCTTCAAGAGTTTGAATAGTCCTTTATGATTGCCCGTCCGTTTGAGGATGATATGCCGAACTAAACCGTAAATCCGTGCCCATAGCTTTCTGCAAGCTAACCCAAAATCGTGAAGTAAATCTTGGGTCACGATCCGAAACTATGGATACTGGTATGCCATGCAACCTCACAATCTCATTCACGTACATACGAGCAAGACGTTCAAGGGAATATGTCTCCCGTATCGACAAGAAATGAGCAGACTTGGTTAATCTATCAACAATAACCCAAATCGCATCTAGACCTTGAGAAACCTTGGGAAGACCTATAACGAAATTCATGGTAACGTGTTCCCACTTCCATTTGGGAATCTCAAGTGGTTGTAATGGACCCTTTGGTACTTGATGCTCCGCCTTTACACGTTGACAAATTAAACACCTCGAGATAAAACTCCGCAATCTCTCTCTTTATATTGTTCCACCAAAATGTATGTCGAAGATCACGATATATTTTGGTACTTCCAGGATGGATTGCAAATGGTGTGTTGTGTGCCTCCATCATGATTCTATGCTTCAAGTCAGAATCGTTAGGAATGCAAAGTCTGGAGTGGACTAGAAGTATTCCATCTTCATCGATTCTTGCCTCTGGAATAGCACCTTCTTCCACCTTCTTCCTCATCTTCATCAGCTCTAGATCAGTAGCTTGAGCAACTTTAACTTTATCAATCGAAGCTGGTTCTATGCGTATACTTGACATCATCGCATGGGTCCTCGGAGTCTTAAACTCTATCTTCATCTTTTGTAAGTCACACAGAATAGGCCTTTGTGTTGACAGCATCGCATTCGTTCCCACATATGATCTTCTACTAACGCGTTGGCTACCATGTTCGCTTTTCTAGGATGGTATGGTCATAATCTTTCAACAGCTCAAGCCAACGTCGTTGCCGCATGTTGAGTTCCTTTTGAGTGAAAAAATATTTAAGGCTCTTATGATACGTATAAATCTCCACTTTCTCTCCATACAGGTAGTGTCTCCAGATCTTCAACACGAAAACGACTGCTGCCAACTCTAGATCATGAGTAGGATAATTCCTATCATATTCCTTGAGTTGTCACGAGGCATAGGCTATGACTTTCCCATGTTGTATGAGAACACATCCTAACCCTTTGCCCGAAGCATCACTGTAGATAACAAATCCATCCGAACTAGATGGTATTGTCAGAACAGGTGTCGAGATAAGTCTCCTATTGAGCTCTTGGATGCTATTCTTGCATTCCTCGCTCCATATGAATTTTGTATCTTTTCGAGTTAGCTGAGTTAATGGAGTAGAGATTCGAGAGAATCCCTCCACAAATTTTTGATAATAACCAGCTATGCCCAGAAAGCTACGTACTTCAGTTACCGACTTTGGTTGCTCCCAACTTTGTATTGCTTCAATCTTCGTCGGGTCAACAGATACTCCAAGTTTTGACACCACGTGCCCAAGGAATGCTACTTTCTAAAGCCAGAACTAGCATTTCTTTAGCTTGGCATATAGCTTGCTTTGACGAAGCCTTTGAAGTACAAGCTTTAAGTGGTGCTCATGATCTTCATGACTTTTGGAATAGATGAGGATGTCATCAATAAAGACAACCACAAACTGATCCAAATACTCCTTGAATACACGGTTCATCATATCCATGAAGGCAGCAGGAGCATTAGTCAATCCAAAAGACATGACTAAGAATTTATAATACCCGTAACGAGTTTTGAAGGCAGTCTTCGGAATATCCTCAGTTTGGGCTGATGTTCCCGTATTTCGATGAAATGCTATTGAAAGCAATAACATCATTTACGAAAAAAATAACATCCCTTACCTCAAAAGAACAGTACTTCTGACTTGAATATCAGATATAAGGCTGAAAAAAATTTGCACTGCTTATCAACTCTCAAAGTATCAAAATACTCACAAAAATATGCTCGATATTACAGAGAGAGAAAACTTCTGATTCTGGCGTGATTTTCAAATTCTAATTCAGCACCCTATTTATAGGAAAATGATTAGAACGCCAAAGCAAAAAATTTAATAAAATAATAATATTTTAAAAAAAATTTCCAACGCACACCACATCACTCTCATCAGCACACACAAGTGGGTCTCACCCATATTAAAAACGTTTTTTGTGAAAAAAATATTTACAACCCCAAAAATCAATTATTTCGGAACTTCAATAATTCGTAATAAATAGCCCTTTTATCAGGAAAATACGAATCTTATGTTCATTCCATAAGAAATTTAATTCTCTATAACTTTGTACAAGAAAGTTTTTCTAAATTTCAAACAAAAAATGTCTGAAATCCACATAAGAATGATTTTCCACACTTCCATTCCAACAAAATATTGATAAAACACACCAGCACTAATTCCTTCATTAATATCCACATAAAATAAATATTTTCTTATCATATAAATTGATAATTAATTATTCACAAATAATATTGCAGAACTACAATATTGGCAATCAGGTCGTTCTCAGGAAAGAGGGGGGCCTTCCGATAAGGATTTCTCCTTACTGGCACGTAATTAAATAACCCCTCAAAGACAGAACTTTCTTAGACATTGCCAATAATGCTATCAAATAATTTTATTCAAATAATATGAATTATTGATCTGATAATGGAAAATACTATGCAGTGACAATTATTGAATTAATAATAATATAAAATAATGTGCAATACTGTGTGCTACTGTGCAACAACGCGTATTACTTCATTTTACCCACCGGGTATTCCAACAGTTTTAACAGTAACCGTTATGCCGTTATTATTAAACAAACTCATTCGTGTCATTTTCTTCATTCGAAAGTTTTCCGTTATGGGGCCAACAAATGGCTGCGCCATAGTACGAATATTCTACGACCAAACGAATATTCTCCGATAACAATGAATATTTTATAACCACTTGCTTATTTTGAAATATTTGCGCATTTTACCCATAACTTTCCACATTTATCAAATTATTCCAAAATAATATATAGAGGAAATTCAATTTTATTCATAATAAGTTGGGGTCTTACATCTTCTGCTTCCCGACGACAGTTAGCTGGTTTATCGTTGATGGCACACCTTTCGAGGTTTGCTAAGTTGGTTTTCGGCGAACAATGTCTCAACTTGGTGATCATCATTCGGTTCACGACATGTTCGGGCATCATTGGTCCTTTGAATCTTTCACGAGGTCGTCTCCGGGATGACCTGGCTTTTTTGCCCTACCTCGGGGTTGTCTACGAAGTAAAATTATGTTTTTGCCCTTCTGTCAGGTTAGTATAAAGAAAGAGAAATTTTGAGTGTGTACACCCGTAGTGCAAAGATGGATAGATATTTGGCATGATCACGACCACTGGTGATACAAATGAATATCTTTGGCCCGTAGTGCAAAGATAAATTATTAATTTGAAATATTTATTGATTGATGTTACAAGAATAAAATATTGATAATGGACTTTTAAATCATAAAAGATAGTAGACATCATTCTCTACTTAACTCTTCTAATGGATTGTTATTTCTGCTGCAGTTGTTGATCTAAAACTTGTTGTCCATAATATTTTATCTAATTTATTGAAGGCTAACGATAATTTATTCTTCATTATCTTAGTCATAATATTCTTTACTAGGCTAGTTGAGCTCACCCTTTTCTTTTATTATTATATTCAGGAAATGAGAATATAGCTGGGACTAGTCGGGAAATGGAGTGATGGTCCGAGATAGTGCTATAGTAGTCCTCACTATTTTGTAAAATAGTGTGATAATAACTATAATGAGGACTTATTTGAGCGTTAATATTTTTGTATTATATACGACTTAATATATGTATTAAAGCTCATAGTTTGTGTGGTCGTATTTTGCACGACAGTTTAATATAAAAAGATTTGTATTTGGATTCTGTACCATGTATTTGGCGACTCAGAATGGGTTGTGCGGACCTATTTTGGGGGCGTCACACAACTCTAAGTTGGTACGCCAAGGCTTGGTACAGTTTTATATGTGCAAATCTGCTGCCCACCACCCATCACTGGGATGTCACAGTTGACAGAGCCATTATTCTATATGGCATTATTACGGGAAAAGCTATTGATGTCAGACATCTTATCCACCAGTCAATGCGCAGATATATGAGAGGGGGCATGTCAGGATCAATTCCACATGCCTCGATTATTGCTAGCCTTTCTGACAAGATGGATGTTCTGTGGGACGAATAAGCATTGCAGCTGCTAATGCGTGACTTGATCACGCTGCCATTCAAAAGTATGTCATCTGGGAAGGAGGTAAATCTCATCCTCGGGGCTTTAGATACATATTTCCAAATCAAAGATGACAGGTAGAGGGTGAAAAGGATCTTGAGGGGGCTCCCGAACACTAGGCTGAGGCTTCCCATGTTGCTCAAGATCGATTAGATAGAATGGAGCGCCATTTACAGAGGAGGATGGATGCATTGTACACCAATTTCCAGGCTTTCACTACGAATTTCTCTGGGGTATTGTCCCAAGCTTTTAAGTAGATGGGAGTGCAACTCCAATTCCCAGTTTATGGATCTGCCAGCGTCTATCCTCCACCAGACACTCCACCCTAGCAAGATGAGGAGGGTGGAGATTACCAAGATACCTAGGGGAGTTCTTCTTACCCCTACCTTCCAATGAGGACATTGTAATTCTTACGTTTGGGGGTATTGGTTTTATAGTAGTTTAGTTTGTATTCGTAGTTTAATTGATTAGTTCATATAGTTGCATTTTTGTTTAATTGCATGCTTAGTCTTGTTTATTTTGTTTAAATATGATAGTCTGCATATTTCATTTACCTATTGCATTGCATTCAGAATTAGTTAGATCATATTGCATGAATCCCGCATCTTGGTTTGTTTGAATTTCATGTGGCCGATGATGATATTGGAACTATTGATTATTGCTCATTGTTGATAGGCTTAGACTTGACTTCTTTGTATATCATGATATGAATCCTAACTTGTTTGAAATTGATGTCATCGGATAGCACTATTTAGTAACCTTCATCGCTTGATTAGTGGAAATATTTACATAATAACCTTCTGTAAGGCAATAGAAGCTCTAATGATAGAAACTCAATGACTGGGTAGTTTAAGCTTAGATTGTGCAAAGACTTGAGTTAGAGGAAAAGCTTTGGAGTATTGCATGACTAATGCCCAAAAAAATTTAATAATAATAATAAAAAATTGTTGAATAAATACTTGGCTAGTTTAGTTCTGTGGCCTTTGATACTCGAGTAAGTACGCCGTAGGGGATGTCTTTACACCCAATGCCCTGAAACTGTCTGGTTTGTGAGTCGTTGATCGAAAGCTCATTACATGGGTGTCATTGAAAAGCCTAAGAGGACTAAACATTGCACAATTAAGAATAAACAAGGGAAAGAGCAAATATAGCCCTCGTAATTGAATAATAGCGTAATATACTCCCTGTTAACCCCTTTGCTTAGTTAATGTGATGTCGTTGCTGAAACTTACCCCATTTGTTGAGTGTCTTGGAATTAGACCTGTGGTTGTCTCTCTTAGAAGCTTATTATGTGATATATTTGCATTTAGGCAGGTTTGATGGTTGCTATGCACACAACACACTACATCAATGATGGCAAGTTTTGATTTATTATATGATATGTATGTTTGTCTTGTTCTTGGCTGAAAACTATGTTAATGATCGTCACGGTTCTTCTGAGGCGCCTCGTGTGAAGTTCATGCTGACTGATGTGGATTCTTAGGCATATAGAGTAGATTGCATTTTGTTTAGTTTTTGCATTTCTTTTTATTGTATTGCATGAGGGCAAGCAACGGTTTAAGTTTAGGGGTATTTTATAAGTAGGTTTTATACCTACTTATTGGATACTAACTTGCTATAATTGTTGCTTAATTCTCATGTTTCATAGTAGCTACTCATGCATTTCTTTCCATTTTGTAGGATTCATGTTTAAGAACTCGTTTGGTAGCATTTGAAGTCAGTAGAATGGTAAACTGGCACTATAGAGATGGAAGTTGGTATGTTGAAATCAAGAGAACCAAACCAAAGCAAGTGCAGAACAGCAGCAGCCGATAGCAGAATTAAAGACGTGTATCCAGCACAGATGCTCCCCAGCAAGCCTTGGGCACGGTGCAGCTGCGCCCAATCCCAGCCCGGCCAGAATGCCCTGTAGCGTAGCTGCGCCCAAGTCATGCTAGCGTGCAGCGCAGCTGTGCCTGTCTCTGAACCCAAAATTGCTGGCTTTTCACTTAATGTACCAATTAACTCCTTACTTGAAGGAGGGGTTATTTGAAGTTAGGGTATTCAATATAGGATATTTTTATTGCCTTTTTGGTGATATAGAAGCACAAGGAGAACCTTGTGCATACTCTCTTATATACTTTGAATCTCTCTTAGTTTCAATTGCAATTTTCTAGATTAGCTTAGATTAAGGCTAGATTTGGGATCATTGAAGCATTGGCTCAACATTAAAGGTTCAGATTGGACAAGGAGACATCATATTTGCATCTCTCATTCCTTAGCTTATTTTTTTTTTCATTTTGGCTTCCAATGTATGAACTCTCTTTGATGATGGATATTGATTCAACAATGAACTAATTTTTATTATGGGGTTATAATGAATCTTAGTGTTTAATTCAGATTTTTATGCTTCATTGTGAGATTTGATTGATTATGTATGGATTATCTAATGTGGTTTGTTTTAAATGTCTAATTGCTACCGGAATAACTTATATGAAATTGAGAAATGGATTATGAGTTCAGATTTGACCATATTAACTTGTGTTTATAATTCTACATGATGTTAGATTCCATAATTCGTGCTAAGGATAGAAATATACCGAATCACCACTTGTAGTCATTTGAGAACTTGTGCCTAAACCCTTACTAATTTTAAGTCACATAGAGTTATAGTGGTTTAAGTAATTTGGGTGTTCAAATTCATTCTATCTATTGTGGATTCATTGTGCTATGAGTATGGTACATCGAGAGATGGCCATATTTCACTTTCGTGTTCTCGACTAACAATCCGAAGTAATCAATTAAGCTTAACAGGAAGTGTAGTAACTTGGATGAAGCACTAAGTGAAGTTATAATCCCATATCTCACTTATCTGATTCATTTACTTGTTTGATAGTTATCTTTTGATTTTCAGCACTTTTAGATCAATCACAAATTGTTCATCTGTTTAAGTAGACCGAGATAGTTATAAAATTGGTGTATGTTAGATTAAAATACAATTTATATTCTCAGTGGGATCGATACTCTACTTCTTATATATTACTTGTTGACCGTGTGCACTTGCGTGTGAGTGTTATTTTGTCGTATAAACAAATAAGCCAACAATATGCTCCAACTCTAGAGGTAAGGTTATCACATAAGATACCTCTCCTACTCTTCTTAAAATCTCAAAAGGTCCTATAAACCTTGGACTCAACTTCCCCTTCTTCCCAAAGCGTATCTTCCCCTTCCAAACATATGAACCAACTTCAAACTCCCTCTTCTCACGATGAGGATCAGCATACTTCTTTTGTCTGTCTTGAGCCGTTACGAGTCAGATCCGTATCGACTTCACCACGACTGTCGTTTGTTGTACCATCTCCGATCCCAACATTTGACGTTCACCTACTTCGTCCCAACATAGTGGCGTTCTGCACTTCCTCCCGTATAATGCTTCATAAGGTTACATGCCTATACTTGAGTGAAAACTGTTGTTGTAAGGGAACTCTACTAAAGGTACATATTCATCCCAACTCCCCCTGAAATCCATAACGCAAGATCTTAACATATCTTCTAGTGTCTAAATTATTCGTTCACTTTGTCCATCGATCTGAGGATGATATGTCGTACTCAACCTCAATTGCGTTCCCATTTGCTCTTGCAAACTCCTCCAAAAATTTGATGTGAATCATGGATCACGATCTGACACAATCGAAACTGGCACTCCATGTCGTGAAATAATTTCTCTAACATAAAGCTTAGCTAACTGCTCTAGGTTATACTTGACTTTTATTGGCAAAAAGTGAGCCGACTTCATCAAACGATTTACTATTACCTAAATAGCGTCATATCCCTTCTGTGTCGTTGGAAGTCCCACCAAAAAATCCATCATGATATGCTCCCACTTCCACTCCAAAATCTTTTGCGATTGTAACAATCCACTCGGTCGTTGGTGTTCAGCCTTAACTTTCTGACAAGTTAAGCACCTACTAACATATTTTTCTATCTCCCTCTTTATGTTTGGCCACCAAAAGTTCTATCAAATGTCTTGATACATCTTGGTGCTATTCGGATGTATCGAGTACCTCGAACCATGGGCCTCTTCCATTATCCCATCTATAATTTCGCATTACACGGAACCCAAATTCTTCCTTTAAAACATAGTAACTCCTCCTTGTCGAGGCTATACTTAGTCTTCTCTCCATCTTTAATCTTCTTCTTCATCTGCTTGTACTCCTTGTCCTTGAGTTGCAGTTTCTTCACCTGTTCCACAATAGTTGGTCGAGTCTCCATCGTAAATAACCTCTCCCAATTCGCTTGGTAATCTAACTTCTAGCTCAATCCTTTCCATCTCTGTTACTAACTCATTTTGAGCCGTTAACATTAACAACTTCTCCCGTCCCTTTCTACTTAAGGCATCGGCCACAACGTTCGCCTTCCCTGGATGATATAAGATATTCCAATAGTAATCTTTTATCAACTCCAACCACCTTCTCTGTCTCATATTCAACTCCTTCTTTGTGAAGATATATTTCAGACTTTTATTGTCCATGTATATCTCACAATTCTCCCCGTATAGGTAGTGCCTCCAAATTTTTAAGGCAAAAACTACCGCTGCTAGTTCTAGATCATGAGTAGGATAACCTTTTTCATAATCCTTTAACTGTCATGATTCATACGCAATGACCTTGCCATGCTGCATTAGCACACAACCCAGTCCTCTATTCGAAGCATTGCTATAAACTACAAAATTCCCCGTATCATCTGGTAAAGACATTACAGGTGTTTCACTTAACCTCTTCTTCAGTTCTTGAAAACTTTCCTCACACTTCTTCATCCACACATACTTCACGGACTTCCTTGTCAAATTCATCAATGGAGTAGCTATCTTAGAAAAGTCTTGAATGAACCTTCGATAGTATTCCACTAACCCTAGGAAACTCTGCACCTCGGTTGGTGTTCTCGGTTGCTCCCAATTAATAATTCCTTCCACCTTCGCTGGATCCACTGAAATCCATTCTTTGTCGATGACGTTCCCTAAAAACTGCACACTTTCAAGCCAAAATTTACACTTAGTAAATTTCGCATACAACTTATACAACTTTTCCTCCCGTAGTGTTTCCAACACTACTCCTAAATGTTCAGCGTGGTCTTCTGACGTCTTAGAGTAGACTAGAATATCATCAATGAACACTATGATGAACTTGTCCAAATATTTTTTGAACACTCTGTTCATTATATCCATAAATATGGCTAGTGCATTAGTTAACCCAAACGACATAACCAGAAACTCATAATGACCATAACGAGTCATGAACGCCATCTTAGGTACATCCTCCTTCCTCACTTTCAGCTGATGATACCCTGTACGCAAATCTATCTTAGAAAAATACTTTGCCCCTTTCAACTGATCAAATAGATTATCGATCCTGGGCAATGAGTATTTATTTTTGATCGTTAACTTGTTCAACTCCCGATAGTCGATACAAAGTTATAACGATCTGTCCTTCTTCTTTATTAACAATACCGGTGCTCCCAACGGAGAGACACTCGCTTGAATGCACTTCTTATCCAACAGTTCTTGTAACTGAATCATTAACTCCTTCATTTCTACCGGCACCATTCGATATGGTGCCTTATAAACTGGTGTCGTTCCTGGCACAACGTTAATAATAAACTCGATCTCCCTATCTGGCGGAAGACCTGGTAACTCGTCCGAAAACACGTCCACGAATTCTTGCACTATATGTATCTGTTCCAATGGTGCTCCTACTCTTTGGGTATCAATAACATGGCATAGATATCCTACACACCCCTTCTTCAACAACTTTTTAGCTTGTGTCATGGTTAGACAACAGGGCGTCCCGGTGATTTACTACTGTAGAACACTACCTTGGGTTTCTTAGAAATCTGAAGGTTCACACTTTTCTTTTGACAATCTATTATCGCTCTATGGTTAACAACCAGTCCATCCTAAGAATTATATCAAGTTCTCCCAACTATATCGGTAATAAATCTACCGATAATTTGTTACCCCTAATATCTACATAATAATTCATATGAATATACTCAACGGGAATTATCTCTTTGTTCGTTACCTTAATGTTTAAAGGTGTTGATAATCTTTCTGGGAGTAAACCTAAACGTCAAGCAAATTCACATGCTATAAAAGAACAAGTAGCACTCGAATCAAACAGCACGTAAGCATTTATTTCATTGATCAGGATAATACCTGCCACTACATCCGCTGATGCAACTGCATCTTGGACGATCATATTAAAGGTACGGGCTGTAGGTTTACTCGGTAGGTGTTGGTTCAATAATGGCTAGCTTACCACTACTAGCACCTTTGCTACCCTCCAACCCCTTCTTCGAGCAGTTCCTCGCTATATGGTCCATCGACCCACACATGAAACACCCCTGGTTTTTCTTAGGGTTAGGACAGTTGGGTGAAATGTGACCCTCCTGCCCACAGTTATAACAAACTGACTTCCCCTTTAGACAGACTCCTAGATCCTAGATCCGCAGTTATAACACCCCTAGTCTTGCATGCTTCGATCATACGCTTACGATCCTCTTTTTTCACTCCATTATTCCCAGAGTAAAACCCTACCTCTTGGGCACACTATTGCTACCACTAGCTCCCTCAGTCTTGGGTACTCCATCTCCTTTATTCTTGTTCTTCTTCTCTCTGTGGTATTGGCTTAAAGCTTCACTACCACCCTCGGCAATAATTGCCTTGGTTAAATGCAATCGTTAATAAATTAATGAACTCTTGTATAGGGTTGTTCTGACCCTCTTGATTATTCTCATTACGGAATTCTGCTTCCTGATTACGTTATCTTCTTCTTTGCGACATTTTTCTATTTAAATAAATAAAGTTTCATTATTATTTTCCTATCCCTTTCTCTTGGTTATTATTCAGCAAACAATAACACACAACTAACATCAAACACATTTGATAAAAACTTCATTATATTAATATGCTTCTTCATAGTTCAAAACTATTTACACATTGGTTCCATAGCTAGTGCTATTACATTCCTATCCCGCGATTGGTTTACAAATATTGGGATTTATAAATTACTACCCTTTAATTATACAAAAGTGGGTTTTACGTCACTATATAGATACACAAAATATTTAAATATCTACACTCCTCTACCACTACTAGCACTGCCTAATGGCATTCTCGTGCTTCTGGTTTGCCAAAATCGCCACAATATCTCTACTAGTAGTGTGACGAGTCTGCCCCGACTCAATCGAATAACAAGCTTTCTTAAGCTTGAAATCCTCATGAGCACTCCCATGGATGTAAGACATCCGTGCTATCTTCTAGTTCTTCTCCCCCAATTCTTTACGAAGCTCAACGACCTTGTTCTTATAGTCTCGAGCTTTATTCTTCATGAGCACCTTCTCGTCATGATCTAACTCAAAATTTGCTTCTGCAGATGTTTTAGCCTCCTGGAGGTCTTCGACCTCGCCTCCCTCAGATTCTGCAACTCTGCACGCAGTTGCACGTTCCAGTCCAACACTGCCAGATTTAATATTTTCACTGCCTCTGGTGGTGTAATGTAGGTACCACTGTATTAAATGATGCTACCTCCATGTCCTCATCCTCATCGGCCATCACATCAAAATATAATGCCGACCCTAAGTCCTCTGACGGCCTCCTGCTCGGACTCATCTATGTTTACCATCGGTACCTCCGCCATTGGCATCGGTACTGGCTCTATCCTGTTCACTGACTCTTCGCTCACCACATGTATATCCCTATACATAGAGCTATCGATTGACATCTATAATAACATATAACATGTTGATTAGTTCATAATACACAATAGTATAGGCATAAATCACATTTATATTATTTAAGATTAACTTCCATCTTTTAAATCTTTCGATATTGAGTTTCCTCAATACCTTACTCAAGAACTCTATTCGAATTCATTCACTTCTAACTTTTTCTACTATTACCAAGGTTATAGCCTAAGGTTCTCCCCCTTAATTTTTATAACCTACAGCTTTGATACCAACCTGTGACGCCCCCAAATCTGGGTACTTCCAACCCACAGATATGGTGCTACACGGTGCTACTAATTATACATTCATTCCAATGAAAATTGCATCAAGATGAACATATTTACTAAATTCTTATTACAATAATAATAAATCCTTCCCAGGTTCTGCTAACCATTACATCATTCATTATCATAGTATAAGTTTATGCAAATATATTATTCTATTACAGGATAACTATTTATCTATCTTGTCTTTGCCCTTATCCTTATCGAAACCCTCGGTCCATTTGCTCTTAACTGCAATCATATAATTCAAGCAAGAAGTGAGCATAACTAGCTCAGCAAGAATAACAATGTATAAGCAACCACAAAATCAAGAATCATATGATTGATCTTTAATAATTGCATAAATAGTTATGAAGTATTGTGAACAATCGAAATAGCACTTTTCATTCTCTTAAAATGATTCCATAGCACATATAGTGACTTAGGAATTCTGAGTTAGTCAAAGGGCCATGAACATTCTCATTTTGTTTTCATTCATGAAAAGGACAACCCGGCACTAAGACCATACATCCGATATAACTTACGAACACTTCTAGGTGATCAGCCTATAGTACTCTATGTTGATCAACACTCATCCATAAAATGTATTTACGTTTAAGTTTTGGCAATCTCGTGTGCCCGTCGAATAACCAACGTAAAATACCTGATTCCCAGGTTGATGCCGGGGTTGGACTTGATAACTCGAGTTAAGAACGGGGTTGAACTTGATGATCCGATTGACTATCGGATCTTGATTGATGGTCTGATTAACTATAGGAGCTTGAGTGATGGTCCGATTGACTGTCAGAGCTTGATGGATGGTTCGATTGACTGTCAGAGCTTGATTTATAGTCCGATTGACTGTCGAACTGGATTACTGATATTGGGGATTGGATTTACCTGGAGTACCAATATTGGGAATCTAATTTAACTGGAGTACCAATATTGGGGATCGAATTAAGGTTGAAGGACCAGCGTTGTTGGCCGGATTTGGGTTGATTGACGGTTTTGGCCTCCTACCGGGTGAGTATCAGGGCAAGAAACATTTCGAGTGTCTACAGATGCCCCTCTTTATCATGTCAATGTAACGTTGTGGAATGGATAGGATAAAGATTAGGAGACACTTGAAATAGAGAGTGCCAAAGCCATTTCGAAGGCTGGGCGTCTTGGAGTAGAATGGGGCTACTTTTGGCTGCGTGCGTTATCACTTTGCTGGGGATGATGCTGTCTTGTATATCCATTGATGGTATTAGGAAGTTACCGTGAACTACTTTTATCATTCTCTACTGGGGATGACATTATTCACGATAACCGGTTCGACTCTGATGAGATTGGCGAAGATAAGCTATCATAGATTCCATCATCTGCCCTTTGTGAAGATGGAGTATTATATGACTCTCTATCGTAGATTGTCTCCCGACGTCTCATGGGGCTAGTTTGACCGTTGAAATTAACTTCGGTCGTTACCCGAACGTCACTGGGGCTGAGCCAACGGCTAAAATTAACTTCGGTCAGTACCCAAACTTCACTAGGGCTGAGCCAACGGCAGAAATTACTTCGGTCAGTACCCGAACTTCGCTGGGCTGAGCCAATGGCTGACACTGCTTCGGCCAGTACCTAAATTTCATTAGGGTTGAGCCAACGGCTGAAATTTCTTCGGTCAGTACCCGAACTTTGCTGGGGTTGAGCCAACGGCTAAAACTGCTTCGGTCAGTACCCGAACTTCCCTGAGGCTGAGCTAACTACTGAAACTGCTTTGGTTATTACTCGAACTTCGTTGGGGCTGAGCCAACGGCTGAGATTTCTTCGGTCAGTACCCGAACTTCGCTGGGGCTCAGCCAACGGCTGAAACTTCTTCGGTCAATACCCGAACTTTGAAGGGGTTGAGCCAACCGCTGAAATTGCTTTAGTCAGTACCCAAACTTCGCTAGGGCTAAGCGAATGGCTAAAACTACTTCGTTCTGTACCCAAACATCGCTGGGGCTGAGCCAACGGCTGAAACTGCTTTGGTCAGTACCCGAACTTCGCTGGGGTTGAGCCAATGGTTGAAACTACTTCGGTCAGTACCCAAACTTTGCTGGGGCTGAGCCAACGACTGAAACTGCTTCGGTTAGTACCCAAACTTCGCTGAGGTTGAGCCAAGGGCTGAAACTGCTTCAGTCAGTACCCGAACTTTACTGGGGTTAAGCCAACGGCTGAAATTGCTTTGGTCAGTACCCGAACTTCGTTAGGGCTGAACCAACGGCTGAACTTACTTTGGTCAGTACCCAAACTTCATTGGGATTTTTCCAATGACTGAAGCTACTTCAGTCAGTACCTGAACTTGGCTGGGGCTGAGCCAACTGCTGAAATTGCTTCGGTCAGTACCCGAACTTCGCTGGGGCTGAACCAACGACAGACATTGCTTCGATCAGTACCCGAACTTCGCTGGGGTTGAGCCAATAGCTGAAACTACTTTGGTCAGTACCCAAACTTCGTTGGGGTTGAGCCAATGGCTGAAACTACTTTGGTCAGTACCCGAACTTCGTTGGGATTGAGCCAACGGCTGAAACTGCTTCGGTCAGCACCCGAACTTCGCTGGGGTCGAGCCAACGGCTGAAATTGCTTCAGTCAGTACCCGAACTTCACTGGGCTGAGCCAACAACTGAAATTTCTTTGGTCAGTACCCGAACTTCGATGGGGTGAGCCAACGGCTAAAACTACTTCGGTCAGTACCCGAACTTTGAAAATGGCAATTTTCGACAGTTTTGCTCAATTTTTTTGCAGTTTGATCTGTTGATTCCCAGGCATGGTTCTGGGATGAATGTCAAGGGTCTCTATGGAGTTTCCCTTTCCGTCAGGATTACACTGCTTAAACGCAGGATTTCAGGACAACCCGCTCAATCGCGTAGCGATTTCTCTTCAAATTTAACTCGGCAGCCCGTTTAAACTCTGTTTTGATTCAAACCGAACCGGGCCCAGGGAAGTGGGACCCACCCTGAGTTGCCGCAGGTGGAGGTGCGACAGCCGTAGGTGGAGGTGCGGTAGCCGCAGGTGGAGGTGCGGCCACCTGGGCTTTAAATGGAGCTCGGGAGTTTTCATTTTACAAGTTTCCCGTTTGAGCTACGAAAGGATTTCGATCTTCTTTTTCAGATTGATAGTGTTTGGGCAGTCGAATTTTGATTCTGTTAGTTCCTAGGCGTTCAGCGTGGCGCAGGTAACGTTTTACACCCTTCTTTCCCAGTTTTTGACCGTTGAAAGCATGTGAACCACCTAGGGTTCTTTTAAATGCAATGTACACAAAATGTATGCCTATATGACCTGCTAAAAATTTTCTATCTACATATATATACATATCTTACTGTAATGCACGTTTGGATGTAAGAAAATTCAGGTCCTGAGACAGTACTATTTTGAGCTTTTTGGTCAGTCTAATCATCCTTTTTGAGGCCTAGCAAGCCTGATTTTTGACTAAAAAATGCATATGGTATTTTGGAGACTATGTGAGGCTATTTTTTGATTTTTTTCGAATATATATAAACTATTTCTATTTTTGGATAGGTGTGCTATTGAATGGCCACCTAGGCATGCCTGTGTGCATATGGGCAGTCAATTTTGCAAAGGAGGCTCTGGAGAAATTTTTCCAAAATCTTGGGGCATTTAGAAGCATGCATTTTTGACTCTACTAGGGATTTTTGACTAACCCATGCAGGTTTAGAGTGTTTTGGGTGTTTCGGGCTGACACATGCATGTTCTAAGACTTAGATATATATGCTGGACTGATTGATTAATAAGCCACAGGTTTTAGGCTTACCACACTCTGTCTGAGGTGATTTTGAAGTACTGGTGTATGCGATGGATTGCGATAGACCTGGCAGCTCTACCGAGGTTTTGTCAGGCGTTAGACAGAGGAGGGCCTTTACCGTCCCACAGGTCCGTCCAGCTAGGATGCCTCACAGATTGGTAGAGAGCAGGATATGTCCAGCACAGGACGAGCAGCCCATTGATATTGATAACTAGGAGGATACTTTTTGTTGCTCCTGTTCCAGCTCAGGTTCCACGTGCGAAGGTCCTGGGCATTGCTGTGTAGACACAGGAGTTGCTGGGCGACTTGAGTCGCCATCCTTTGAGATATCTTTAGGCCAATGAGGTGACTTGAAGTCTTTCTTCTCTCTGGATTCTTTTCCCAACTTCTGGCCATTCTCGGGGCACAGGTTTTTGATATGGGTTGGTTTTTGATGCAGGTCCCTGGCTTGAAGCAGCCTCGAGGGAACTGGTTTAGTGTGCACTCCCTTTATCAGACTCTGCATGAGGATTACAAGGAGATCGTGGATAGCTGGGGGTTTCAGGCCTTCTTCTTGATCCTACCCCGTCATTGCCCTTGGGGGTATATGAGGGCTTTATCTGAGCGCTGGTTCCACCAGACTAATTTCCTTCATCTGCTTGATTATGATGTGATGATGACTCCTGTGGACTGGAAATTTATCACCGGCATTAAGTTTGAGGGCGAGGCAGTTCTTGTCATGTCTGATATTTCGCCCACCGTAGTTAGATCCCTGCTGGGAGTCGCTCAGTCAGCATTTAAGGGTCGGTCAGTTCGATCTGGTCCCTTGAGTATAGATGCCCAGGATGGGACTTTGCAGTTGCCTCTGCCTGATGATCGGAGGGCTAGAGATCGCATTCTGAGGCGATTATTTTTATCGATCATCAGGGGTTATTTTGTGGCGGACAACTCGTCGACGGTGTCCTTCGCTTTGATCAGCGCCACTCAGCATGTAGAGCTCTTCAGCGACTTTGACTGGGGCTCCTATACCTTTGCCTATTTTCTCCAGGACATGCGCCTGCTTTCGGAGGGTGTGACGGAGACTTGGTTAGGATTCCATCAATTTTTGCTGGTGAGTACATCTTTCTGTACCTTTTTGATTTCTGCACTTATTTTTTGCAATCTTGGTCACTAAAGACTTTTGATATTTGCATGGATAGCTTTGTGCATTTGAGAGGCTTCCTTGCCTACGGCCCATTTCAGCATTAGGTCTGGAGACCTATCCACGTGGACGGAGATGGCATCACTCCATTTTGACAGAGGTCCCTGTTGCTGAGGGATTCACTCATGCCCGTCTGTAGTTGGAGCTTTTGACTGCTGGCTCGATCACTTAAACACCGTACCCACAGAGTCCCTATGTTGACGGAGGGAGGCTGGGAGCTCTATCTTAAAGACCGTGCCATTAGGAGCGTTATAGGGGAGATTCGCATTCCCATTGCTCCTCCTACTTGGCATCATTGGCCATTTTTCGTGCCTTTGATAGACATCCCTTTGGAGGGTATAGATGGCTTTGATCTATCATAGAGCCTATACAGTCAGGCAGCCTTTCGCAGTTGGTGGAGTCCTCGCACTATCGGGGCTCAGACTCGTACCACCCATTTTATGGATGACATGGTGCTGGGGTCCGTGATGATGATGGACTGGATAGCTTTTATTAGAGAGCCTACTCATGCAGACCAGATAGCACATCTGACTAGGGAGTTGGACCAGGCTCATTTCTTTATCGGACACTTTGGCCGAGATCCGTCAGAGGCATCTTCATTTAACCCATCTAGCTCTGGAGCAGGCCCCTTTTCAGGTCCATTCAGCAGTAGTTATGCAGGGGCAGATCCTCCCTTATACCACCCAGATATGCCTGATCCCAGCAGCTTTGTGCAGACAGAGGATCTAGAGCAGGTCGATTGGTTTGATACCGATGTATTCGACTTTCTGTGATAGCTATGGCAGCTATATTTTTGGTCAGCCACTATTTTGGCTATTCGGCATCTGTGCCATCATTTTGATAAACCAATGTATTAGCTGGGTGGTGGTGCCCTATTTCCCTGTATTCTTTCTTTCGCTTTGTACCAGGATACAGGGATGATGTATGCAGTAGATAGCTTTTTATAGATATTTCTATCATCTTTATCTGCTACATCATGTTTATATCATTGTCATCATGCATGTATCATGTGTATGCATTCAGACAGCTACGATTTGACTTGACCTCTGGACAGTCTTGTGGTACGGTGCTACAGATGATGACGTCTGCAGTTAGCTGTATAGATCATTTGCCACTGTCAGAAGTGGCAGCATCGTTGTGGTTGTGGTATGATAGTTTGCCCTTTCCAGCCAGGGGGACAGTTGACCAGATGCTGGGGCATTCGATGGCCCTTGTAGATTTTAGGGTTCCAAACGGCTTTATTGATGGCGTCCTACCCTTATGGGTACCTAAGAGATAGGTATTCCGCATTGGGCGGTGTGAGCTTTCGCCTACTCTGGAGGAGTACCAGAGATTTACTAGCTTAGATTTAGAGTTGTCGTGTGCTCGGACGGCTATTAGTGATATGCGGAGACCATTTACTTGACTGTCCGGTATTTAGCAGAGCATAGACATGGATGAGATCGTTTTGGGGCATGTGATCTCCATTGACTTCTTGATAGAGTGTTATGGCGAGCTTGACAGCTATGACTGCCATGTCAAAGATTTCATCATTTTTACAGAGGAGTGGCAGACAGCCAGGATAGACATGTTGCTGATGTGCATCGTGACGTATGTTTACATGCTATTATATTTAGATCAACTTGATGTGAGATTGGTTGTCATAGTCAAAGCCCTTAGGTAGGGGAGTACCATTATCCCTATAATCTTGGCGGAGACACTGAGGTCACTCACCTATTGCAGTACCCATCCAGCGGGGTTTTTTTGGGGTAGCTCGGTCATGCTGTATATGTGGTTGATGTCACACATACGATCGATTGGATTCTTTAGACCTCATGCCTATTGTTTTATCCACGAGATATCCTCAGTTTACTCTTTTTATCCGCCTGATTGTGTTGACTCAGAGTTATGGTTAGCATTTTTGTCGGATATTGAGTATCCGTTCGCAGTTTTGTTATGCTCAGGGATGGCAACCACGTTCAGCTTTATCACTTATGCATCTGGCATGGATTACTTACCTTTGGAGGGATTGAGGGGTGTGACTACCTATCATCCCTTGGCAGTCATGGAGCAGTTTGATCAGTGGCAGAGTATGCACCGTTTTGAGGAGTCTGCTGATCAGAGGATGTCGGCTTCATCTATGTCACCGGCCGACTTGGTTAGAGTCTATGAGTGTTGGACTCACAAGGAGAGGGTTGAGTTCTCCAATAGGCATCCAGGTCATTATCCGGAGTATTCTGCATGGTTAGCGGCAGAGACCGCAGTCGCAGTAGCAGAGCTTCATTTACCTCCGCTTGCGGATTCTGACGAGGAGGAGCCCATGGAGGATCCAGATTCTCCTACTGAGGATGAGCTGTTCGCAGATTTGGGTGCAGCTTTGATTAGTGATTCCCCAATTATTCCCACATGGACAGATCCAGCTTCGTCAGATTCTCTATTCAGGATGACTTTCGAGAGAAACTTAGCTAGAGCGCAGATGTTGGCTGCCCTGGCTGACTGGGATTTAGCTTTTGCTGAGAGGGATGACCTTAGGATCGCTCTGGATACTGGATTGATTGAGCTGGAGGAGCTTCGTTCTGCTTTGGATACTTGATTGATTGAGCGGGAGAAGCTTCGCTCTGCCCTGGATACCGCCGTTGTGGAATGAGACGAGGTCCGCTCAGCCAGAGATGCAGCATATGTTGAGATTGAGGAGACTTTGATTTCTCGAGATATAGCTTTTGCAGACAGGGATGAGGCTATAGCTTCTCGTGATTTCCACATTGCTAATAGTACCACTCTTCGATCTTACACCCACGGTTTGGTCACCGAGATGAGTGCTTACATTAATAACCACAGTGCCACCTTGTAGATGACTGTGGATGTTCTGAGTTATATGGAGGCTGAGTGGACTACACTTACAGATATTCCCCCATCTTCAGAGAGAGATGCCATGCTGGCATTGCTGACTCGCTTGTCCTTGGGTCAATAGACTAGCTTTATTTTTCCTGCACAGACTAGATCAGCCATTTTGTCATGTACAGAGCACTATGTATATGAAGCAATTTATATATCAGAGAAATATATTTTTGAGACACTTCCCTGTTTGGATATGTATTGTCATTACTGAGTGATTACCACTTCCGTCATGACTCGTAGTCGTTGATGCATTTTGAGGTTCTCCTTGATGGACTGACAGTTGAGGTGTCAAGGGAGTTCCTCAGAGGGGCCTGATAACCAGACAGCTTGACAACATTTAGCTTTTATTTGTTTTTGGTGTCTTGGAACTGGTCTTCCAATTTTTGTTTTTTCTTGAGGGTCAAACCGCATCTTAGATGGCTGCCTACGTACTCCCGGGTTGAGGGAGATCAGGTCATTTGTAGTTTTGGTTGTTTAGTTAAAGAGGTTTGAAAAGAGTTTATCTAGCGTTTGAATTTGGTTTAATGAGCTTTGAAATTTGAAGTTAGGATTCGAAGGTTCTTTGGATTTTTGCTTGGTTTGACAGCACCATAGATGGTTGCCTACGTACTCCCGGGTTGTGGGAGATCAGGTCATTCATAGTTCATGCTTTTCTAGTGAAAAGCTGAACCTGATTCGATTTGTAGGACCCGGATGCGGGTATGCATGTGCTTCAGACGTAGTACCTTTTCACGGTGTCTGAATTGATGAGTTGGGGAAATTCGTTCCCGTCCATTTCTTGTAGCCTGATGGCTCCCCCTGTCAGCACTTCCTTGACAATGAAAGGGCCTTCCCAGATTGGGGAAAATTTTCCTCTGGCTTCATCCTGATTGGCCAGGACTATCTTTAACACCAAATCGATCTCTTTAAATTGCAGGATTCAGACTTTTTTTATTATAGGACCTGGCAATCCTTTGCTGGTATAACTATCCGTGGAAAATGTCTATGGCCCTCTTTTCATCTATCATGCACAGTTGATGATATCAGTCTTACAACCATTGATCTTCGTCTATCTGAGCATCTATTAATACTCATAAAGACTCCATCTCTACTTCTATGGGGAGGACTAATTCCATGTCATAGACCAGTGAGTAGGGGGTAGCCCCAGTAGAGGTGCGCATTAACGTCCAGTAGGCTAACAGGGTGAGAGGCAGCAGGTCAGGCCATTCCTTGTAATTAGCGGACATTTTCTGCATGATCTTTTTGATGTTTTTGTTGGACTCTTCGACAGCACCGTTCATCTTGGGCCGATAGATGACGGAGTTGAGATGCTTTATGTGGAACTTGCCGCACATTTCTACCATCATTTTATTGTTCAAGTTTTTGACGTTGTCTGATACGATCACCTCCGGTTGTCCATATCGACAGATGACATTGTTTCTGATGAAACTGATGATGACCTCTTTTGTGACTTTAGGAAAAGAGGCTGCTTCAACCCATTTGGTGAGGTAATCGATCATGGTGAAGATGAACCGATGACCATTACTGGCTTTGGGTTTAACTAAACCTATCAAGTCCATTCCCCACATAGAGAAAGGCCATGGTGCGCTCATGTTGTGCAACTCATTTGGAGGAGCGTGGATGGAATTTCCATGTATTTGGCATTAAAAGCATCTCTTGACGTGATCATCGCAATCAGCTTTGAGCAAGAACCAGTAATATCCTGTTCTGTTTATCTTCTTGGCCAGCAGATGGCCGCTCATGTGTGGACCACAGACATGATAGCATCACCGTTGACCAATCTTACTAGAAAGACGATAAAGTTTGTTTGGACGGAGAAATGTGAAGAGAGTTTCCTAGAATTGAAGAAGAGGCTTAGTCAAAAACCTGTGTTGGCATTACCGGACAACACGGGAGGATTTATAGTGTATAGTGATACGTTAGACAAGGGTCTTGGATGTGTACTAATGCAGCACGACAACGTCATTGTATACGCTTCATGTCAGCTGAAGGACTATGAGAAGGGTTATCCGACTCATGACCTAGAGTTAGCAGCTTTAGTTTTTGCCTTGAAGATTTGGAGGCATTATTTGTATAGCGAGAAATGTGAGAGATACATGGATCACAAGAGTCTGAAGTATATCTTCATGCAAAAATAGTTCAACATGAGGCAGCGCCGATGGCTAAAATTGATCAAAGATTATAATTGTGAGATTCTGTACCATCCAGGCAAAGAGAATGTAGTGGCAGATGCCTTGAATAGGAAAGGCAATGAGAAATTATTGAAGTTGTCCATTCAAGAAGAATTGGTGAAAGATTTTGAATGACTAGACTTGGAGATTAAGTATCCGATGGAGACCAACGAACAATTATTTACAGTGGCAGCGAGCCCGATTTTATTAGATAAGGTTAAAGAGGCACAAGAGAAGGACGAAGATTGCGATAACATCAAGAAGCGGTTGGCTAAAGGTGGTGAATTGAAATACAAGATTGATGGCTCCAGACTGCTAAGGTTCAAAGGACGAATTTGGGTACCGTTAGTGCTAAAACTAAAAGAGGAGATTTTTCAAGAAGCGCACAGTACGAGATACTCGATACACCCAGGAGGCACAAAGATGTACCAAGATTTACGTCAACACTTCTGGTGGCCAAACAAGAAGAGAGAGGTTACGAAATGCGTAAGCAGATGTCTAACTTGTCAGAGAGTCAAGGCAGAGCACCAACGACCAAGCGGGTTATAACGACCGTTAGAGATTCTAGAATGGAAGTGGGAGCACATCACGATGGACTTTGTGGTGGGACTTTCGGCAACGCAGAAATGGCACGACGCCATATGGGTGATTGTAGATCATCTTACCAAGTCGGCTCACTTTTTGCCGATTAAGATTAAGTCTAGTTTGGACCAGCTAGCCAAATTATATTTCAAGAAAATTATCTCAAGACATGGGGTGCCGGTATCTATTGTATCGGATAGAGATCTGCGATTCAAGTCAAACTTCTGGAAGAGTCTTCAAGAAAGAATAGAGACACAACTACAAATGAGTACCACGTATCATCTGCAGGCCGATGGGCAAAGCGAGAGAACGATTCAAACACTTGAAGATATGCTCCGAGCTTATGTGATGGACTTCAAGGGTAGCTGGGAGGATCACCTTCCATTAGTAGAGTTCACGTACAATAATAGTTATCACGTTAGTATCGGAATGCCATCGTACAAAGGGGTATATGGGAGAAAGTGTCGAATGCCCTTATGTTGGGATGAAGTTGGAGAACGTCGACTGTTGGGACCAGATCTGGTGCAGCAGACAGTAGAGATCATCAAGGTGATAAGAGCCCGATTGGTAGCAGCTTACCAGAAGAATTATGCGGACTTACATGGCAACAAGAGAGGTTTCGAATTAGAAAGCTATGCATTCTTGAAAGTATCTCCCTGGAAAGGGAAAATTCATTTTGGGAAGAAGGGCAAGTTAAGCCCTAGGTTCATAGGACCATTCGAGATTCTGAGGCGAGTCGGTGAAGTGGCGTACAATGTAGCGTTACCTCCTGAACTTAAGCACATTCACAACGTGTTTTATGTGTCAGTGTTGCAGCCGTATAAATCAGACTACAAGCACATTATCTCCTATGAACCGATCCAAGTCGAGAAGGACTTATCGTACGAGGAAGTTCTTATCTAAATACTCGATAGGAAGGAACAAAAGTTGAGGAATAAGGTCATCCATTCCGTCAAGGTTCTCTGGAGGAATCATGCAGTCGAAGAAGCTACGTGGGAACTTGAAGAGAAGATGAAAGCGAATTATTCGTTCTTATTTGAGTAACCTTATTTTTACAATTCCGAGGACAGAATTTTTATAAGGGGGGAGGATGTAATGACCTTAAATTTTTAAACTCCATTATTAATTAAATATATGATTTAATTTTAATGAGTTAGTTTTGTAAGCTTATTTAAACCTTGTGTGGTTATGTGGTTATTTGAGTTTGTGCCTATGCAAATAATTGCTAGGAATAATTAAAGGGAGTCACTAATGGTTTATTTAAAATAGCGGACTAGCCTGAAGGTTTTTATATCAAAAGAATTGATAGGATGGTTAATAATTAAATATTCAATTTACTTGAATATAGTGAAAGGATTTAAACGTGCTGATTAATTGCAATTATGAGTAATAAACTATCAACAAGCAATTAATTGATAATATGTCGATTAACTATTATATTGAGAAATAGAATTAATAAATATAACAAGATTATATTTACTCGATTAATTATTTTATGCAAGCATGCGATAATTAAACCTATCATATATGGTAGTTACCTCTATATTGTATAAAGTGCAAGGTGACGCATTAATGTCGCTATATATTATATATAGTAAGATTAATTGCATTATGTGAGTTACATAATAATAGTACTTATGTAACAAGATGTGTGTGGGTAGACATTAAGATATACCCTATTAATATATAGTAATATCAATAAACAGTTGTTAATTGATAATGATTTCAAATAAGTTATTATAATTGTAATAATAACCGTTATGATAATAAGTAATAATAATACCCAATTAAATTATATTCGGTATTAAGAAAATGTACATGGATTATATGTTGGTACATATGTACCCCTACTTGATACATTGTATTACTTAGTTGCTCATTAGTAATGACATTGTGTACCCTCTAATTCATTTATAACCTAAGTTAAATGAAATGAAATGTGTATATATTATATAACCTAAATATGCATGGTAGGTATATATATATAACATTAGTGTGTGTTTTCAAGTTATTGAGTTTCTAACATTGTCCCATAATGAGTGACCCAAATGCTTCTTCACGTGAACTCCCAATAGCTAGCTACTCTACATTTCTTCTTAAATTCACCAATGATCTAGCCAATGATTATGAGGGGAGTGGGTTTCATGATGGGATTTTAGCAACTACTCAACTACCATTCCTTAACCATCAAATTCTCATTCTACCCATTAGTTTAATTTGGGAGATAATTGTATTATCTGTGTAACTAATTGCCTACAAATAAGAGCCTTCCCTCTCCTTCATTTCATTTGCTGAGAGTTTCAATTAAGTTAAGAAGGAGTATTATAACAGCATTGTATGAATCATTGTAGCAGCAAACTCAAATAGGAATTGCAGAGGTATATTCCAATTCATGTTCTTCAATTCTGTAAATTGCTAATTCCTTGGGTCTTGGATTAAGCATAAAATAAATGTTAAGTTGATTGGGGTATGCTTATTAGTTGCTATACTAGCTTACAATCATGTTAGAACTGTAATGTAGTAACTCAGAATGAATTTCGTATGAAAATTTGAGTTTGGTTTCACTTCTGTCGAGCAAAAGCTGCTTCTGGTCTGGCTGAGCCCCGGCGCAGCTGCGCCAGTTTTATACTAGGGCGCAGCGCAGCTACGCCAGGTCCTGAAATCTGTTTTCAAGTTTCTACTAAAATTTGTTATGAACTAACGTGTTGGTGTTAATTGGACAAGCATGAAAACTAGTATTAACTTATGGTATATGTTTCTTGATACTACATGTATATTCATGGCCATGGTAGTATAGATTATGAAACAAAGATTCATGGTTTTAAAATGAAACTTATAGTTTTAGATATGAACTTTGACATACATATAACCTATGTACATTCTGACTTTGTGAGCATAATCGTATAGTCTAAATAGGCACAAAATGCAAGTCTAAAGTGTTGAGCACACACTAGCATACATGATTGAAGGTTAAGACGATTTCAAAAGAAAAACTTAAGAACTTTGAAGTGAACTTGACAAAACATGTGTCTTTTTAGTTCTGACTTTTGAGTATGTATATGTGGCTTAGATATGTGTTTCAAATGCATATGAGTTATGATTTTGAGATGCCTTGCATGTACTAAGTTGACTTAGTGTAATCTTCGATGAAAACTTAGAATTTTAAAGCTAATACCATCGATCACTATTTGAGTTACGTTCTGAGTATGCAAGCATGAATATTAGGATTCATTATGCCTATAGACATGTTAACGTGAGCATCATTTGGTTAAACATGGATTTTACCTATACACACATGTTCATGAAAAAGGAACTTTCTAGTGTAAACTATGTGGTTAAGGTATACATATGTGGTATACGCACGAGCATGAATACTTGGTATTGTTTAGCCTCATTATGTGGTAATATGACGTTAGTAGCTGACCCTTGAAGCATGGACTTGATTAGTATAAGGTTTACCGGCATATAGACCACATAACTTTGAATTGGATTAGAATGAGCAGGCTAGGTTTCGAACTTGAGTTAATAACCTTATAAGCATGTGTATTTGATTAATATCAGTAGCATATATGCTAGAGAGTTGGCTCGAATTTCATCAGAATGAAATTTCATTCCTGGTCTGACCAGTGAGTGGTGCAGCTGCGCCACTCCTAAGGTAAATACCAGCGCAGTTGAACCAGTATGTTTTCAGGATTGGTGCAATCTGCTTGTTTTTTGTTTTTGCCAACTGACTTGCAAGGCTACCTAGACTGTTAAGCAGGGTTTGATCCCTACTGATATATGATTATATTCAATGATGATGTAGTATGATGATTAGATTCTTGTAAGTGTGAACTCATACCAGTCTACATAATACTAATTAAGAGATCGACTTGTTAATGTTAGGTCATTTCAACGCAATTTAATTAAAGCTAGATTATTTGTAGCTTAGCAAACAGGCAAGTTCTCTAACTTACACAAACTCGTATAAATGTGCAAGTTTCCTAACTTCATTTGATTGTTATATTGAATGCAAGTTTCTGAACTTCACTTCTTATTATGCAAGTTTCCTATCCTTCTCATATTGTATTGCGCAGGTTATTATTGTGTTGCTAGTTATTTATTGATGCTTGGACCTTATTTCCAAGTATGCTTTAGGTGGTCTAATTTCTTTACAATTATTCCACATCAATTTTATTGATATTCGCACTTGGTGCACTTGAGTTCGTACAGTCTTGGCCTTGTACATTATTTAAAGTTCTATAATTCATGAACTACTTCGGATAGAGTCTGAACCCTTGTTCGGTCAGACATTTGCATGAAATTTTTATAAGAGCTACCCTGGCCAATCGATAGCAGGGATTCTTAGACTGAAGAGAACACCCCTTATATTATAGGGGAGTACCCCATGTATCCAATATAAGATACAAATAACAGAGTTGAATGTTATACATATACATGACGTACGCGAGGCTGATCCCCTTAAGTACTTATTTTGTAGCCAGTAACCAAAGGGTCAATCAGCTATTGATTCCATTGGAGGTTTATAGTTCAAAGTCTATTTGACTATCGATTTTGTTTTCTAAAAGTAATTATTATCCTTGTTTCTGATATTCATACTGTTGAATTCCTTGTCAAATATATTTCGTTCATCATGATATATCCTTTATTGCTGTATTTAAACTTGCTAAGCAAACTTGTTGCTCATTCTTGCTATATCATGACTTCTATTGCAGTTAAACCCAAGACTTCAAGAAAGGGCAAGGGTAAAGAAAAGATGTAGTAATTAGAGTGCAAGTAGCAGACTTTGTCTTATGATTAGTTTAATTATTGTTATGTAATTTGAACCCTAATGATTATTCTAGGGTATGTTTGTATGGTTGTATTAAGGTTATCGAATCTTGGGACTAGTAACACCTTTCGAATGAACGACATACGTTTATTATATTCCGCATTTAGTTATTGTATGTTGTTTAGAGGTGAATGTTTGTACTGTATTGTGATGACCGGATCGGGGATAGAGGACCCGGATTCGGGGGTGTCACAAGACTCATGTTCTAAGGGTGATCAATCTGATTGAACACCTCGGACAACTTGAGTTCGTCATGGATGGGGAGTTGAGTCAAGATTTAGTCTTGCAGTCACTCCCTGAGTACTTTTATTAATTAATTCTCAAACTCCTTTAGGAATTAAACTAATAATAATTGTAATAATAATAATAATAATAAGACTCCTCTTATTAATTTATATTTAATATTAACAAAATATTAAATAATAAATATTAAGCTATTTAATTTATTCTATCACCATAGATTAAATTAAATACACTTAACTTATTATTACGATTATGTCATTATCTTCTTAAATAAATATTTTTTCTTTTATGGTGTGACCCTTTAGGTTCTCTATATTAAATCGGTTGTGAATAAATCATATAGAACAATTCTACTCTTATTCAGATAAATAAATTAACTATTTAATTTATTTAAATAAACAACATTTATTCTACAATAAGGGTAAGCCCCTTTAAGGATCAACGATTTTCCAGATAATATAGATTTCAACATTAATCATAAAAGAACCTTTGAGTTAATAGTTACCGTACAATTCAATCCTTCCACCATACAATGTCTCAATAAAATATAAGACATGGAATTACTATCAAGTCTTATTTTATTTAATGATATGTATCTCGATTTTCAAATGCACAACTCCAAATAATGCAAATTAGAAACAACTTTCTAATTTCATTCTGCCTTGGCCAAGGACTACTGAGTTGTCATTTATCGAATCACATAGGACATTTATCTTCTTTTACTAAAAGTGGTAGATTCTTTATTGATCATACATTATCTCCATATATAACTTATTACACCCAAGCATACCATTTGATATACTATAAGGGTCTTAAGGGACATGTTAAAGTATAACTTATCATATACAAGATACTATGATGATCTCAAGTCTAAGGATCACTTGTACTACTATCACTACAGGAATTTCTATTGACAGGCAAGTAAAACTCCATTAGGTATTCCTTAGCGAGCCACGTTCAGTGAACTTATTCTCCAATAAGCAACTACATACTTGCTTTAGTGTCTCCACACAAATGATTATAAGATCGATCATCCTCATCCAATGAGCAAGCAACGTATGTACCAATTTATCTAGATTTTCTAATCCCCTTTTTAGTAATCCAACAAATAATTTGGAACAATTTTAGTTTTTAAGTTATCTAAGAATTTAGATCTCATTAGCATGATCATCACCATGATTCTAAAAGTATTGCTTAAAAATATGGGTTTATCATATATTATAAAAATAGCACCATGTAGATAAATTAAATGCCTTTAAATAAATAATTCTTTTTATTAATATATGAATAATATTGTTACAAAGTATATGCTTTATCATCAAATATGATTGACTTGTATGCATACTACTTTCATAGATCTCATTAGCATGATCAACATCATGATTCTAAAAGTATTGCTCAATAACTATGGGTTTATCTCATTTATTAATTCAACTAATTAACATTGATAAAGAATGGCTATTGTATTATATAAATTCTCTTATTAATAAATGAACAATATTACAAAGTAAATGTTTATCTCATCCAATGTGTTTGGCTTGAGGGCATATTATTTTCAGTGTTCTGCATTTTGTTTCATGAATCAAGTGGTAAATGATATAGTATCTAATTTTGGCAAATGAAAAGACTGGATTGATGGTTTTGACTTGAATGGAATTATAAACTGATGCATAGTGAAGACTTTATTTTGAAGTTAACAATTTTTGTCTAAAACTCATGTTGATATGGAAAGCACATAAGTGACTGTTTTGGTCAATATAAGTCAAATCTTTACATAATTAACATTTTGTAAGAAAATTTGGAATAAACTTTGATAAATGCAGTAAAACATTCATGAAGATAGAGGTAAGCAAGAAATTGAGTTTGGGGGAATCTTGGGGTATATTAAAACTAGATATATATATATATATATATATATATATATAATAAGAAATAATACTGACTTAGTTCAACTTTGTGGCCTCGTTACTCGAACAAGTATGCCCTAGGGGTGTGTTTACACCGAACGCCCTAAAGCCAACTGGCTTGGGAGTCGTTGGATGAAAGTTTGCTAAAATAGTAACTTTGAAAAGCCTAAGAGAGTTAAGCATTGCACAAGTCAGATATAAAAATTAAGAGGAAAAAAATCACTTGACTAGTTTAGTCTTGTAGCATTTGCTACTCGGGTTATTAGATCCGTAGGGATATCTTAACACTTAGTGCCCTTAAACCAACTGGTTTGAGAGTCATTGGTCAAACGCTCGATACATGGGTAGCACTGAAAAGCCTAATAAAACTAGACATTGCACAAGTATGTGAAATAATAAATAGTTTTGTAATAGCCCTTGTTGATTCCCTTTGCTTGGTGATTGCTTAAGTTAGTCTGATTGGGTGTAGTTACTGATTAATTTAAGCTAAACTGAAGTTTCTTTCTAAGAAATTAAGTATTTGAATGATTTGATTTAAGGTTGGTTAAGATAGTTACTACACACACGACATAGGTGATGACATGTGTAGTTTGACTAAATAGTTAGAGTTGGAACTTTGAATCACCTTGATATTTTATTTGAATATTGTATGTATCTTTGAGGCTAGGTGTTGAACAAGGTGTTATTTGGTTACTTGATTTGTAGGCATATAGTTAGGTTGTATTTTCATTTGCATTGCTTGGGGACAAGCAATTAGTTAAGTTTAGAGGTATTTGATGAGTGAGTTTCATACATATGAACCCAGTATTATTAAATTTAATCATTGCTATCTTTGAATGTTTTAGTGTCTTTTTATGTGTTTTTGTGTTTTTTTATTTTAGAATGGAGCTAAAGGGGCAAATGGGTCATTTTAGAGGAGAAAATAATTAACATTCAAGCTGGAAGACATTTTTGTAATTCTGAGGTATCAGTCAAGCGCCTAGGCGCTTGGAAATGCACTAGATTGAGCGTCTAGGCGCTCATACACGACCAAAGTTAATTTTCTTACTGTTGAGTTGGATTTTGAAGTAAAATAGGAATCTTAATGAGGGTTTAGACCAATACAAATAGGAGAAGACTTCAGAAAAGACGTATCAAGTGTATTATTAAGACAATTGCAGAGAGAACAACGAAGGAAAACACGAAGGTGGATTGCGAAGGTTGAAGATCAAAGAGAGAGTCTAGGAGCAAATAAAGAGTTTCTTCTTCTCTTCTTTAGTTTTTTTCTTTGTAATTATCTGGAATGTTTGGATTATTAATTTGGATGATGTTTTCCTTATTCTTTATGAAGTAAATTTTAATTAAGATTGCAACGGAACTTGGTATGTAGTTTAAAATAATTATTCTCATTGAATGGAAATTGGTTTTTATTGAATCTTTTATTATATCTTGTAATTATTGATTAATTATTTGACCAACAATTACTGTGATAATCTATATAAAATTGAAAAATAGAATATAGATTTAGATTTGGATATAATAACATCTGTTTATATAATCTGAATAGGGTTAATACGATTAGCATATAGGATAGGAATATACATATTTGTCTTTTATCCATTGAAAGAATTTGTGCAGAAAACCCTAATTAACTTGATTCATATAGGAATATAGTGAGTTGATTGGTTAGAGTGTTCCTTTTAATTCTGTCTTAAAGATCAAATTTAGGAGGATTTGTTCGCGTGTCTTTCGGGAGAAGTACGTGAATACTATAAAGCAATCCTGGATAACAATTAATTAAATGAATTAAATGAGAAGTAAATTGATTTAAATGAAATACTAAGGAAAGTTGTAATCTCTACTTGTCAAATCTGCAGTTACTCTTGTGAAATTTTGATCTTAATCATTAGGTTTGTTAATTTTAATGTTCATAATACAACTAACATTTCGTAGTTTAAAGTATGATTAATTGAATTGGAATTAGTAATTGATAAATATTAATATATTTTCTCGTGGGAACGATATCCTTGCTTGCTAAACACTGCGAACGAACACGTATACTTGCGTGTTAAGTGCTAGTAAGAAATTAGGCAACACTAGGCATAACTCCCATCCCCCTCGATGTAGTCTCTATCAACCTTTTGTTAAGAGGTTTGGTCAAAGGGTCTGCTAAATCTATTTTTGACCTTACATACTCTAGAGATATCACACAATCATTAAGTAGCTGTCGAATATTTGTATGCCTTAAGTGAACATGCCTATTCTTGTCATTATGAGTTTGATTTAGAACTCGACCTATTGCGGCTTGGCAATCATAACGCATAGACACATATGGAGCTGGTCTCTTCTATAAAGGGATATCAGCTAATAGGTTTCTCAACCAATCAGCCTCAACACTAGCCAAATCTAAAGCAATAAGCTCAGATTCCATAGTGAAACGAGCAACACAGGTCTGCTTAGTCGATTTCCAAGCGACAGCACCACCACCAAGGGTGAACACAAATCCACTCGTGGATTTAATCTTACTGAATTAGAGATCCAATTAGTATCAGTGTACCCTTCAAGTACAGATGGATAACCTATAAATAATATACCATAATTCATAATCCCTTTTAAATGCTTAAGCACTCTAAAAATGACTATTCAATACTCATTGTTAGGATTGTGTGTATATCTACGCAATCGATTTACAACATATGCAATGTCAGGTCTCGAGCAGTTTGAAAGATATCCAAAACACTAATAATAAACATGTCATCCACATAAAGATATACAAAGACCCCCACATTTTTATCAAATTTAAAAATATCAAGTTATTTATTTGTTTGTAATCACAATAATATTTTTATTTATTTTCCACATGAACATTGTCAATATTTTCATAAATTAAGAGTACACAAAAATTATGTATATATTTCATGAAATCCATTTGAAACCCACATAAAAGAGAATGATGCCAAACTAACTCCAATATAAATTTCTGAAAATATAAATTAGAAATTTCTCAGAGCATGAGGTCTAGAGACTGAAACATCGTAACTCGAATCTTCCCCATTGAGATTTCCATATGACCACTTGGTCTATAAATAGTCATAGTCTGGATTAGATCCAAGACTACATGACATCGCATTGCACCACAATTCAGAAATGAATTACTTTTCAGAAAGAAGAGGAAAAAACAAATTAATTTCCTCACAAGTTAAAGCAACACTTAACTATATGTTTATATACACTTTGATGCAACAGGGCCTATAAAAATTTATGAATTACTACCACACGAGTCAATTTCTTTTTCCATAATTATAAATACAGTGCATGCGATTTAGCCACATACATGAAATTTTAACATCTATAATGATACATCTTTTTACCAATATTATGCATTTGTAACTAATTGTACATGGTAATATAACTCAATCAACAAAGAAATCTATTATAATGACTTGACCATATAATCATGCATAAATTAGTTGTTCAAGTTTAAAATAATCTAAGTTAATACTCGTTGTTCTCAAATAATGTAACTAAACACATGATCAAGTATTTTTTATCAAGGATGTCTTTTACTCAAATAAACAACTGAAGCAAGAGTCATGTCATTATAAGTTTTAATTTATGTACTCACTTATATCCAACTAATATTCTGGTTACATCATAATTCTCTCTATTTTAATTGCATTACTTTTGAAAATCATTTAATTCAAAACTTATTAATAATTTAAAATACTTACATGTTGCATTACATTAACAAAGAGTTTATATATGTAGTACCCAAACAATTATACTTTTCACCAAAGAGTTTATACCTATAGTACCCAAACAATTATACTTTTCACAATTTTTCATTTTGGCGATATACAAAATGCATATGAAGGTTGTTTCAAAAACTTTTGTGTAAGTATATATCAATGGACATCACATGAATTTATGTTCTGATCAACAAACATAGTGACAAGTTTCTACATGTATTGTAGCGCCCCCAAATCCAGGTCCCTTGAACCTCGAATCTGGTGCGTCACGATACATCACCTTCATACATATTCTATAAACTAATGCGAAAATATAAACATAATTTGTTTATACAATAAGCTCTTACAACATAACACAAGGTCTAACAACCTTAACTTATATACTTACCTTTAAAATCTTCAAAAGGTTTACAAAAATAATTTACATCAGATAACTTAATAGTTAAAGGTGCACAATAATCTACTCTTGTACTTGTCCTTGCCTTTGTCTTTCTTCGAACATTCGTCTTAACTGAAAATATTTTCATAATATAGCAAGAGTGAGCAACTACTTTGCTCATCAAGTTTAAATACAAAAAAGATATATCATGATTGAAAAAGAATAAGCTTTCAAATTTTCAACAATGTATACTAATTGTGAGAGAATATGAATCAAATTTCAATAATTGAATAACTAAATCAATAATGTTGAGTGACAAATAATGACAATAGACAAATTTAACTGAACCTTATGGTAATCAAGGTGAACAGCCTTTCATACCTGATGAACATATACAACATGCACTAAGTGCGAATCAACAATCAAAGATGTGAAAAAATTATCAATAATTAAACCACTAGCATGCTTAAACATAAAAACTAGAGTTTGAGTTAAGAAAACTTGCCTTGTTCGTCGATTACTGCTACGCAATCTAATTTAAGCTCATATAAAAGACCTATCAGTTATAAGATTGTTCTTTCAATTAGCATAACATATTTTATCTCACAATACTATTACTTGAATAATAAATTATATAACATTTAGCCATATAATCAAACACTGAATAATTCTTTAACTTATTAGTAATATTATCATCCTTTAATAATATTACTATCACTTAACCATCATCTTAAACTTTTGTCTAACATTATTAATCCTTTAATAATATTTTAATCACTTAATATTATTAATCACTTAATAATATTCAATCAATTAATAAAGTCTTAAATATTGACTAATATTATTAATCACTTAATAATATTTTATTTACTTCACAATCTCTTAGTAATATCTTAATCATTTATAAATATTATTATTCATTTAATAATATTTTAATCACCTTCTAATATTATTAATCATTTAATAATATCTACTTCTAATATTATTAATTATTTAATAATATTTTAATTTAACATTAATATAATATTATTAATTATTTAATAATATTCACATCATTTACTAATATAAATAATAAAGGGCTCACACATTTTAAGATGCAAATATTTTGCATCTTGAAGCTTAAACCATTTATATTCCAATTCAGAAATATCTTTTACATTTACTCTCAAATTTGGGGTTTAAACAGCTAATACATGGCTTTTATAATAAAACTTAATTTACTATATTATTTATTTAATTTAAATAATTTTTATATCATGTTGTCCGTTCATGAGTCAACACGGACCATTACCTCATATATAAATTATTTATCCTGCTAGCACATTCGCTTTATTTTTTATTTTATGAATATTCATATTTTTGCTTTATATATATATATATATATATATGTATATATATATATGTATATATATATATATATGTATATGTATAAAGCAAAAATGCGAATATTCGTAAAAAAAATAAAGCAGGAACATTTAAACAACTTTGATTCTTTATCGGATCATAAAAACCCACTTTCCGAAGATCTCTTCCTTCTCTTCGGGATCGAACATCAATTGCAACGATTCGATAGACGGCTCATTGGGATAGATGTAAGTAAATGAACAAGACCCCCCCTAGAAACGTATAGGAAGTTTTCTCCTCGTACGGCTCGAGAAAAAATGATTCGAGGTTTTGTCTATGTATAGAATTCTAATGAATGGCAAAAGGGTTGATAAAATCAATTAGACTAGGATTTCACTCATTTTTTCTTCGTTCTTCCTGAAAAAAAAGAAAAAATCATTTGTACTCATAACTCAAGTTGGATAATTCTCAAACAGCTCAAAAGAAAATCAAATCTTTAAGCAATTTATTTCATTTATTGAATGGTCTTTAACCCCCCTTTTGTTTGCCTCATTTAAAATACAATCATCTATTTGGATTTGGATTCTTTATTCTCATCCAGTTATTGAGACAATGGAAACGGCGTTTCCTTGTTCTGGGATCCTTTTTCTTTGTTTTAAATCATTGGGTTTAGACATTACTTCGGTGCTTCTTAATCCTTCCAACAAAATGGCAGCAACATACCGCTTTTGTGATTTCTTTCTATCAAAGAATCATACAAATGGTTGATTCCCCGCGATGCACTTTGAATCGAAAGAGTTTTATCAATTCCAACAAAATTTCCTTTTGAATTGAAAACTTGCCCGAATCGGATCCTTTCAATTTCTATATTGATGATATACTTACGAAGTTGTTCCAATTTATTGATTGGCATTAACCCCAGATCCTTGCCCCTGAAAGCTGAATCAATACTTTACTACTCGAGCTCCATCATGTACTATTTACATTACAACCCAACAAAAAGAGGGGTTCTAGTGGAACAGAACAAACTATGTCGGGCCAAGAGCACCTTCATTCCTATATAAAATGGCCGATGTAAGAATAAGAATCCACACCAGATCGTGTCCTTCAAGTCGCACGTTGCTTTCTACCACATCGTTTCAAAACAAGTTTTACCATAACATTCCTCTAATTTGGAGCCAGTATGGAATTGATTCAATTATGGAATCACGAATAGTCATTGGTTTAGTCAGTACATAGACATATTAATCTATACCTTCTTGCTTCTATACGTAGATGGTAAAGATTTTTTTGAAGAAATCTTAGCAAGACCCCACATTTTATTAAATAAATTCAACTTTTTGTTATAAAAAAACAAACTAACAGAAATAACATAGCTAAAATAAATAACACGAATAAATGAATTCTTTTCAGCCCAGCATCTGCAAGTGACTCAATAGAAGAGATTGACCCATCTCCGACTAATTCCCAAAAAATATAAATTTGTATCAAATTATAACTAGTAACTAATCCTAACATAGAAATACTGAAAAAACTCATATAAGCGAAAAATATCAAATATCCTTGATCATGAGACATATAGTTATCACTATAAATAAGAACCACAATTCCAACAGTAGTAATTAATATTGACATAATAGAAGTAAGTGGGTCGATCAAGTAGCCGAATTCTAAAGAAAAATCATTATTGATGATCCAAGACCACACATATTGATAGATAGAACTGCTATTTATTTGCTGAATAGACAGATTGATCGAAAAAATCATGACTATACTTAACAATAAAACACTCTGAAAAGCCCACATACGACGAAGATTTTTTGTTGCCGTCGGAAAAAGAAGAAGTCCCACTCCTATTAACATAGGAACTTGAAGTGGAAGGAAAGGTATTATCCACGCATATTGATATGTCTGTTCCATAAAAAAAGTTTTTTATTCTTAATTAATTGTTTCCGATTTACCGGATCTTACCTCTTTCAAAAGGAGTCAATAAAAAAATAAAGATATGCACTAACTTAAAGAGAATTTTCTACTCTTACTTATTCTGAGTCTTTCCAAAATACTTCAAATATTCAAATCAAGAAGTTATAATTAATTGGTCAAATGAGATGACCCGCCTGTTCGTAAAAAGCGAATACTTAGTTATTAACTAAGATTTTTATGAAGATACCGAAAATGAGAATTTCAATTATTATTACATGAATTTATATTCATAGAGTAAGGATAAAGTCGAAGTATATACTTTATTCGATACAAACTCTTTTTTTGTGAGGATCCACTATGATAATGAGAAAGATTTCTGCACATATGCCCAAATCGGTCAAAAATATCATAATTTGATAAATCGGTCCAAACTGCCTTACTAATAGGATGCCCCAATACGTTACAAAATTTTGCTTTAGCCAATGATCCAATTAGAGGAATAATTGGAACAATAGTATCAAACTTATTAATAGCATTATCAATTATAAATGAATTTTGTAAGACCGCAAATTTTATGAAATAAAAGTATTTAATTTTTTATAGTTATTATTCTATTCAGTAAATGGTTAAATTGATAAAAGGTTAAAGTTAAGGGTGATATGTGCAAATTTTATAAAGGAAGCAAGTGGTTATAAAATATTCGTTGTGTCGGAGAATATTCTTTTTATCTGAGAATATTCGTACGACAGCGCAGTCTTTGGTAGACCCCACAACGGAATAACTGTCGGATATAGAAAGCGATAGAAATAATATTTTTTAATGACGAAACTTTTACCGTTAAACTGTTAAAATACCCGGTGATAAAATATAGTAATACGCGTTGTTGCACAGTAGCACACGGTATTGCACAGTATTTTGAATTATTGATTATTACGTAAGAAGTCACTCATTCGATAATGGTTACAGTAATTACTGTTCCATATTTTATATTATAGATTCAATAATTGCCACATTATTTTATATTATTAAATCAATAATTGTCACTCATATTATTTAAATAATATTATTAGATAGCATTATTGGCAATGTCTAGAAAGTTCTGTCAAAGAAACGGGTTAGGTTATTTAATTGTACACCAGTAAGGAAAAATCCTTATCGGAAAGCCCCCTCTTTCCTATGAACGACCTGGTTGTCAATATTTTGATTCTGTAATATTAATTTTGAATAATAATTGATGAATAAAAGTATGATAATTGGTTTAATTATGGAGGAATTTAGAATGGGATATTTGTTGAAAGTTAGGCATATTTTCTGAGGAATCGCAATTATTTTCTCTGATAAAATATTTTTTCAAATATATTATTATAATACTATATTATAATAATATAAGGTGATAATAATAGTATAATTTTATAATATTTATATATATATATATAAATTTTTACATATGAATTAATTGGGGTGGAGATGATTAAAGTGTATTTGAATTATTTTTTTTGGAATTAATGGTGGTTAGTGGTAAACATGTGGGGGCCACTGATTGGTGGATAATAAATAGTTGGTCAGTGTGGGTGGATTGCAATAAATTCTAATTGTTGAATGTGATTGCCAATTTTGTCGAACCTCTCCGAATTGCACTATAAATAGGTGATCGGAGGAGCAACCAAGAGGTACACCATTCCAATAGCATAAATTCTTCCTCTACAATATTGCGAGTATTTCTTTTGAGTATAAGAATATTTTGAGTGTAGTTTTTAGTCCAAGATTTTCTCAAAATAATATCCGGTATACCAATCAAATTTAGTTCATACTAAGGTAAAGGATATTATTTTTTTTAGTAACGGGTGTTAACTTCTTTCAATACTCATAAGGGTTGTCCTTTTATTTCTTATTAATCTATGAGAATAACCTGTCTACGCGAACTACCGCATGCATGGTGAATAACCCTTCATATTCATTCTTTATTAATCTGTGAGAATAACTGATGAGTAGGTTTTATACCTACTTATTGGATATCAACTTGCTTTGATTATGGCTTGAACTCAAGCATTTTAGTGTCTTTTAATATGTTTTGTTTTTGTTTTGCATATTTCAGACAAGAAACACTTTTGGCATAATAATGGCATGGTTTGGCAAGGAATTGGAAAAAGGCTATGTGGAGGGCTTGAAAGAGGAATCGAATGTGGACTTGGCATGAGAAAAAGGGCACGAGCAAAAGGGCCTCAAATCAGCAAATGTGAAGGAGCAAGAAGTAAGAAAAGAAGTAACAAGGATTGCACAAGAAAGCAGCCAAAACTAGATTGCATTAGCAGATTTTAGCAGCACGTGCCGCCGCGCCAGGAATACACAGAAGGATCGTGCGCCCGCGCCGAGTGGCAGACCTAGAGGCCTGCTCTGGGTATCAGCGTGCCTGCGCCAGGAATACAAGGAGAGGCCTCGCGGCCGCGCCGGTCAAGGATTGCTGACTCTTCATTTTTTTCGGCTGAGTGTAATCTTTATAAGGCTTTGTGTTGCATTGAACGAACTTATCACTTATCAGACTTAGTTTTCATTACAGCATTGAAGTTTTTCTTATTTTCTAGGGCTAGAGAGCTTGAAGGGTCCAAGAGCTTAACTCTTCTTCGCTTCTAGTTCTAAGTAGCTTTCATTGTTAGGGTTTCATTTTGGATTCTGATTGTGGTCTGAGTTTAGCTTGAAAGCTTCTATTAAAAGGGGAACCACAAGATTTGCATTCTCTATCTCTCTTATATCTTCTACTTTCATAGTTGATAAATACTTGGCTTAAATCCCATAATGGTTGGTGGTTCAGAGATGAACTAACTACCATTATGGGATTCTAATGGATCTTATTGATTAGTCTAGGGTTTTACGCCTATTTGAAATGTATGGTTTGCCTAGCATGGTTGTGTTGTATGTTTAGATGCTTGATCACCATCTACTGTAATAGTGTATACAAAATTGAAAGAGGAAGTATAAACTTAGATTTTGCCATGCTAGCATATGTTAATGAAATTTGCATTCGATGAGTTTTGTGATTCGCAATCCGGATAAAAATATACCATATTGCCATATGTAGTCAATAGGGAGCTTGCACTTAAACTGATATAGCTTGTAAATCACATAGACATATAGTGATTTAGGTTTTATCGGTGTTCATGTGATTTCTATCTCTTTTGTGGATATTATATGATATGGACTTGGTATATTGAAAGATAGCCTTATCTCACATTCGTGCTCCCGACTAGCAATCCTTTGTAATTAATCATACTTGAAATGAGGTATGTAACCTAGACGATGCAATAGGTGAAGTTAGGATCCCATATTTCTCCAATTTGAACCCCTGTCTGTTAATTAGTTAATTTTACTTTAAAATAAGTCTAGTTAGTAAGTCACATTTTAATACTAGTTTGAGCATATAAAAGATAACCATATAACTGTTACATGATAGTTTAAGCCTAACTCCTTTTCTCCGTGGGAACGAACTTTACTTATTAAATTTTATTACTTGTCGACCGTGCATACTTGCACGTGT